>CM075017.1:15093478-15134343 GCA_037576675.1 Pangasius sanitwongsei | reverse complement strand
TTATTTCAAATCCATTGTGGTAGTGTATAAAGGCAAAATCACAAAAACTCTGTCATTGTCCAAATACTTCCGGACCTAACTGTATATATATACACTGTATATGCTACATTTATGCTACATCAAGCTTCTCCAGTCTGCATTTTCTATCCCCTGTTTTTTCAGGACTTAAAGGCAAGTGCTTCTGTTGAAGGGGTCTTGTTATAAAGAACATAATAATAAAATGTCTGATGGTAAAAGCACTATTCTAGCATTTCTAGCATTTTATTCTAGCATTTGGAAGACAGAATATGAGTGTTAGCAAAGAAATGTAAAGCCAAAGTTTACATTAGTGTTTAAACACAGATGTGGAAAGAAAGTCACAAAGTATGAGAGTTAGTGTAGTTCAGCGTAGCAGTAAGACAGCTTTACCATTCTCTTGGTTTGAAAACAGCCTACTTGCACTCGATACAGTTCGGCCAATGTCAGCCAACGAGCGCAGGTTGGACTTCTTGGTCTGATGGCGGTGTTTACGCAGTAGCGTGTATGTAACCTTCTCCTTCAACTCAGCCTTCAACAGCCCCATCTCAATCTGAGTGTCCGTGATCATGTCTGAGAGAATGAACGAGAAAATGGCAAAGACAGAGGAAGAGAGAGATTTAGTAAATCCTCATTAAGACTACTTAAGATACCACTGACACAGGCTATTTCTTCATTTTTCTTTTATAATATAACCGTAAAAGTAACTTTTAAAAAGCCTTTTCACCCTGTTTTCATTGTTTACTTGCTGAATAAATGTACATATGAAATGTGAAAATATCCTATAAGTGGTATCAGCACATGTAAACAGATGAAATGGACAGTGACTAAATCACCTTCTGGTTCAGATTTAAAAACACTAGTCACATTTTCTTTTTTCATCTTGTGGTTTTAATAGGAATCATTTGTGATTAATAGGAATCTTCTGTGAATCAGATCCATTCATACAGTTTTGTGTTGCTCTGATCTTAGTAAATAGGTCATGGATAATTCTAATGAGAGAATGAATTAATCTTGGAATAATGGTCTCGGGTGTGTTGCTTTGTACAGTGCTGATGGAGGTTGCAGTGGGCTTTTTACCGACAATCTGCTGCAGTGAGTTAGCTTCCATGTCAAGCATGACAGTGCCCTTCTCTATGCACTTCTTCAGCTCAAACAGTGAGTGCAGGTACAGAGTGGCGACATGAGGCTTACTCCACCTCTCTCCACCCTCTTCCACCTTCTCCTCGAACTTGAGCCACCTACAGAAATAAACATGTGCATAAATACATATACGTTACCCTGGACGGGGTGCCAATCAGTTGCAGGGCACAATCACACACACACACACACACATTCGCACACTACAGACAATTTAGAGATGCTAGTCAGCCTTTGGACTCGGGGAAGAACATGCAAGCTCCGTGCACAAAGGGTGGCGGCAGAAATTGAACCCCCAACCCCAGAGGTGCGAGGCAAACATGCTAACCATAATTTACATAATTTCACACTGCCTATTGAGCTACAAAAGAATGCTGATAGCTGGGAAATAGAACACAACAGGTAGTGCTGTTATAAGAAAAACATTCCAGGTCAGGGACGTGTATACCACTACCACCCTGAGCTGGGTTTTCCTATAACAGCATGTCCCAAAGTGTTTTACTTATTCTTTATTCTTTATTCTTATCCCACAGCAATATGCCAATGATGGTCATTTTTCTAAATGTCATAGTTACATTTAATGTTGTGAAACGTCCAAGAGAGAAGTGAGTTCATATTTACACTTATGTTATAACTTCTGTAAACAGACACTCCCTCGCCAGTCTCTCTTTTTCTCTCTCTTGAAGTTAATAACACGAAAAAAAACCCCCACAGAATGTCATGTTACAGAGAAACAGGAAAGTACAAAATGCTCTGTCCTAAAGACTCTCCTATTGCGAAAACTTACTGACTGCTCAAAAGTGCTGACAGCACAAATGTAAAAAGGAAATGTAAACAATTAAAACTATTATAAAATTGGCTTTTGGACATACAGATGAATTAAAACCTCTAAAAAGGAAAATACAATGTAAAAAATTACTGTAGTCATTTACTGGCAACCTGGGTCACTGTAAAACATATTTACAATAATGAACTGGAAAACCTTATGTAGTATAAACTAACACATAATCTAAAGCATTGCATGGTTGATGCAGGATGAAACTGAGCTGAAGGGTCTTGCCCAATCAAGGCAGTTTGGGGGTGCTGGGATTTGAACATGTGACCTTCTTATTGGTGACATAAAACCTTGTACACTGAGCCACCAGAGTCAGCGCAACCAGGTTGCATGGCTTCAATGCAATCGTCTAGTCGAGTGAATTCAGCAGAAGAAGTAGTTGAATCAATGGAAGCTAGTTGCAGTGTTGTTGTTGTGTAGTTGTGGTGGCTCTGTGGTTAAGGCTTTGAGACACAGAGCAGAAGGTTGTGTGTTCAACCTCTGTGTGTGTGTGTGTGTGTGTGACCTCTCTTAACCTTCAGCTAAAGCCTTTCAACAAAAGCCTTTAAAGGCCAAACAAAAGATCATTAATTTCATAAGCTTGTTAAGATTCACTTTCCAACTGTGCCCCTTTACACACACCTGACTTAATGAATATCTGTACTGTCATGCATTCCTTTTTCTCACCGTCACACACTACACACACACACACACACACAGAGGTATATACACAGTTTTTTTTATTCATTTCAGAGGAAAGAAATGTAATCTCCTGTATAACGGTTGGTAATTTCAGCTAAGCGGAGCACTATGATACTGAAAAGCATCTGGTATGTGTACAAACACACACTACACACACACACACACACACAGAGGTATATACACAGTTTTTTATTCATTTCAGAGGAAAGAAATGTAATCTCCTGCATAACGGTTGGTAATTTCAGCTAAGCAGAAATTGTCTGGTATGTGTACAAACACACACACACACACACACACACACAATGCATTTAAACCCGGACCTCAGAGTTCTGTTTCTCTCTCTCATACTCACACGTCTGCGGTGACACAGGGCTAATAATTAATAAGAGTTTGTGACGGAATTGCGTCTTTGTTGTTATTTACTGGCTTCAAGCTGAAATTACACACATCAGCTCAGTGGAAGGCCTTTACCTATCAATATTATTATTGTATTTGTTTATACTTCATTTATTACATCAAATCAAACTAATTAAAAAAGTTCTTACAAAAAGGTTTAGGAGTGGTGTGTGCTTGTGTGTTTTCTGAGGTGCTAAACTGAACTGAGTGAAGTGAATTCAGGTCAAACAGAAACAACACACAATATCACTACTACCTGAAACGGGTGAATGCTACTCTTTGTCCTTCTATCTCTCTGATTCCTCTTGTGTACATGGGCCTGTGGTGTAGGTGTGTCTGTGTGTGTGTGTGTGCGTGTGTGTCACCTGGCTGTCTCCCTCCACTCAACCTCGTTGCCATCAGTAGTGAGCAGCTCATCGAGCTCGGTGAATAACTGTGGTGGCGGGGGGCCGCTTTCCTCCTCACCCAGAATAAAGCGGATCCGCTCGGCTGCCGGAGAGACTGCAGGGACACAAGTGACCAATTAAAGACCGAAAACAATACGGCATGTAAAAATGCATGTGTACTGTAAGAGCAGTGTGAAAATGCTATGTCTCACTTTGCTATCCTATCTGTTGACATTAATTTTCAGTTCATGGTAATCATTTAGAGAATATTAAACGTGATGCAAATAATAACACACAAACACACACACACACAAAATCAAACACAGGTTTGTCTTACTATACTTGTGAGGACATTGACATAATTATTAATGCAGCCTATTTATGCTACACCTAATTCTAACCCTTAGTTTAACCGCAGTAACCAAATAACTTTAGGATCTCCTCACTTTTTCAAAAATAATGCAGTTTTGTAAAAAAATAAATAAATAAATAAATAAATGTACCCACAAGGTCAAACCTGTCAAATATTCTTATGCTTGTGGGGACATTTGGTACCCACCAAGATGTAAAAACACAATGGACCAGATTTATCAAGACTGATATGAATGGATTTATCCTTAAATCATTACTACGAGTGTAATAACATTAACTTTGGTAACTTTATAATTTCAGGGGGGAAAAAAACATTCGTATCCTACTTGTGCTCCTGAGTGTGTATAATAAGGCTAATGTAAACCTTGAATGATCAACATTAAATCATATAATTTGCATGGATTACTCACTGAACACTTCATTAGGAACACCTGCACACCTACTCATTCATGCAATTATCTAATCAGCCAGTTGTGTGGCAGCAGTGCAGCGAATAAAATCATGCAGATACAGGCGGCAGCTTCGGGTTCACATCAACCATCAGAATGGGGAAAAAATGTGTTCTCAGTGATTTTGACTGTGACATGATTGTGGGTGCCAGACGGGTTGGTTTGAGTATTTCTACAACTGCTGATTTCCTGGGATTTTCACGCACAACAGTCTCTAGAGTGCAATAAAGATAAAACATCTGGCGAGCGGCAGTTCTGCGATGGAAACACCTTGCAAATGAGAGAGGTCAATGGAGAATGGCCAGACAGGTTCGAGCTGGCAGAAAGGCTACAGTAACTCAGATAACCACTCTGTACAATTGGGGTGAGCAGAAAAGCATCGCAGAATGTACGCCAGAACACAAAAACACGTAGAATCTTAAGGCAGATGAGCCACAACAGCAGAAGACCATGTCGGTTCCACTTCGGTCAACAAAGAACAGAAAGCTGAGGCTGCAGTGGGCACAGGCTCACCAAAACTGGATAGCTGAAGACTGGAAAAACATAGCGTGGTCTGTCAAGCACAGTGTACTAGTTTACTTACTGAAATTTGTTTACGTGAACCAATTCTGTCAGTCATCAGGTAAATAAAAAGCTAGTTATGTGGTTCTGTGAACATTGGATAATTGCCAAAGGAGGGAATCTCCTGCATAATGTATAACAACAGACATGAAGAACAAGACCCCGTTAAAACTAACCAAAAAGGTGAAGAGATTATAGCACAGTAGCAAAAAGAGACACTCCTCATAGAGTGCAATGTCAAATCCAGCCCATATGTAGGCCATAGTGATGATTTCCAACAGCCTCTGCATAGATGGACGATGTCTACGGTAACTATTAGGATCACTGTGCATGCTCAACTTCACTGAAAGCTTCAAGGTGACTGATTCACATAATTAAGTGATATGACCTTGGCCAGGAATCACAGATTCAACCACAAGGTATCCTCTCAGTCATCTCCACTCTTTTTGCCAAAGTGTTTTGTTAGCAAAAAGTTTTTTCTGAGATACCCATTTCAGTTAGGCGTCCTCTATAGACTTATACAGGACTTAAAGGATTTCAGCACAAGTTCAAGTTCAAGTTCAAGTGGAGTTTATTGTCATTTCAGCCATGTACAAGTACATAGTGAAATGAAACAACGTTTCTCCAGGACCAAGGTGCTACATAAGACAACACAGAACAACACAGAACTACAAGGGACTACATAATTTATACATAAAGTATAAATACAAGACAGAACAAGACAGTACAATGACTACTGGGACAGACAATGGGCATAGCAAGTCCCAGTGCAGCGCCGACCAGTACACAGTTCTGTTTAAAAGTGAACCTAGTGACAATAGTCAAGGGGGACATCGTGCACAAGGTCCTAGGGATAGTGGTAGATAGAGGCACCCCTTTTCACCCCTTTTAGAAAGGTAGAGATAAAACCCCAGAGAGATACCATTCATGGTGCTGTGGTGCTTTCACCTAAGGGCAAACAAGGCACCATGTACTTCTTTCTCAGTGAGCAGACTGAATGTGTGAAAGGACAGGATACCTGTAGCTACGACCACAGTTGCAAGCTGCCAAGCTTATAACTACCGTATTGTGTATAACGCGATATTGTGGTCCGACATGTGTATGAGACAAGAAAAAAAAAGAGAAACATGGCAGTATGACAGCTGCATTCATTGCAGATACTGTGTCATACATCATTACATGACTTTGGGATTTTCCCCATTTTCTCCCTAATTTGGTCTGGGCCAGTTCCCACCCGCCAGCCAGGGTGAAGCCTAACACATGCTTGCTCGGAGACACGTGCAGCCAGCCAACAGCGTCTTTCCAAACTGCTGCTCATGCTGCGTCACAGGGCAGCATAACAAACTCGGAGGAAAGCGTTATCTGCCCTGCTACATACATGAGCTCACAGAAATTCACAAGTGGCTAGTGGTGTCACTCTGATTGACCGGGGAGAGAGAGTATGCCAGCATGGCCAATTCTGCTCTCTTGGACTAGCAGCCACAGATGGCTGTGGCATTGTCAGCATTCGAACTCGTACTCTCGCCCACTAGGGCAAAAACTTTTCTGTTGAGCCCTGGACAAAACCCAGGTTAACCTTCATCATGACTGCAAAACATACATACATTATAAATACATATACAATTATATGAGTATTTAAAATTCCCACTCAGATTCTGTCACAGTTGCAGTACAATCAGAATCACCTTCCCAGCAACGCACCTGAGAGGTGTTAATTGCTAAACGCTAAACTACCTCCTGCTTTCCTAACCCCTCACCACTTGCTATACCACACACGCTTAATGCCAGAAAACCAGGCCTGATGTCAAAGGCATGCTGAAAGACCACATAAGGAGAAACCACAGTGTGCCTTAATGCGGTTAATGTGGCAGAGGAGGACAAAGAAGGAGAAGTGTGTCCTGCAGCAACCTATCCCCCAACAAGTGACTCATTTTGGTTTGTTTTGGATATTGTAAGTTAGAGATAGGTGTGGGAGAAATTAATAATAAGCTTGGTAAATGATGGCAATTCATAATATAGGTTACAAGGTTAGATTAACCTGTGAGTCTGTATATCTGGCAGTCTATATACGTTTACTGTAGCTCTGGTTGTTCAAAGCTACTCTATAAACTGGTGGTATTCTTCGAAGAAAAACAGACACAGTAGTTTGAGTGTAATTTTACATGCTATGCCCATTTATTTACTTATGTATGTATGTATGTATGTATGCTTGTATGTTACTTTTTGCAGCTTATTCTAATTGTTGTTCCTGTTCCTACTGATTAAGAATCTGCACTGTAATCTAAGTGGGTGAAACAAGCCATATGAAGTTATTACTCTTGTTATTCCACTGTGGGGCAGACTGAAGCCTTATTTATATTATATTTCATTATATTTTAGCACCATTTGACTCACTGAGAGGTTTGAGGATGCTGGAGGCAGAGTCGTCCACATTCTCAGTGTCCGATTTGTCGCCTACTCCTTCAGTTAATCGTTCTTTCTTTTCTTTGTGACTTGAACGTCTTCTGTGTCTCCGTCGGCGATGGTAACTCTTGGGCACGTGGACGCCGATGTACACTGTGTGACGGCCTGTGTACACACACACACACACACACACACACACACAAATACTTTAATTGCACTTGAATGCCCAGCCAGAAAGTATCATGATCTGAACTATCATAAGAAAGTCTAATTTTTCATATAAAAACAAGGTCTTACATATTTAAAAGTAAAATAATTAAATAATTTTAAAAAGTTAACTTTTTTAACTATTAAGCTATTAAATTATATTTTATTTACAGAATATATACAGAAAGAACTACAGTAAATTCATCTTTTAACAAAAGAGAGAGAAAGAGACAGAGGGAGAGGAAGAGAGTGAAGTTAACTGGCACAAGACTCTTCTTTTATTACTGCGTGCTGATAGCTGCTGTTTCCTGTTTGATCTGCTGAACAGGAAGTAGTTGATGTTTATGTACAAACTAATGAGTGTAAGATAGCACACACACACACAATATTGATAATGAAATCACAAAAATCAAAGACAGCTTTATCAAAGTGAAGACGGTGGTTAACAAAAATGTTATTTGTACAGTGCATAAGTATTCAACCCCCTTTTCCACATGCTGTAGTGTTACAACCTGGATTTGAAATAGATTTTTCCATTTGATTTACACAATATAGCTGACATCTGAAGATGCAAAATAATTTTTGTGACGTAAAATTAATTAAACAACAAAAGCAGACGTTCGTTGCTTGTATAAGTATTTGCTTAGGAATATTAGCAGTATGCTGGGTCATTGTCCTGTTGGAAGGTGAAACTGCTCCAGACTGAAGTCTCTTTCTTCTTGGATTGCCCTGTATTTGACATGTCTGGAGTGTTCCTGTCCCTGCTGAGCCCCACAACATGATGCTACCACCACCGTGCTTCACTGTGGGGATAGTGCTCTTAGGTTGATGAGCAATGTTGGGTTTCTCCCAAATGTGGCACTTTGTGCCAAGGCTAAAAAGTTCAATATTATGGGCTATTTTGTGTAGATTCACATCCTCCCAATTAAGTCCATTTCAGGTTGTAACACTACATGTATTTATGGTGTACCTGATTCCTATACTCCTACACTACATACACTTCCACTTCCACTTGTATATATATATATATACACTTTTTTATTTATATTGTATTTATGTACAACTATGTGTTCTATTACCCATATCATAAGACTGAGCAATCTTAATCTGATCCAAACCTTAGCAGAAAAAAACTCTTGGCAGTTCTAGACATTGCCTTCTACAAGCAAACCCATTATAATGAACTGGCAACAGAACATTCAAGGAAAATTAAAACTACTAAGAAATGTTTTGATGTTCATCTTCTAAGAAAATTGGCAGACAGCTACTGAGCACTTTACCAGCAAAGCTGTGGACATCCAGTCAAAAATATTGGCTGTGATTCATTTATATGTAAAATGTGTTTATATACCAATATTACTCAGAATGAGTAATATTCGGAATGAGCTATGAATGTGTCACTCTTGCTTTAGTTACAACAAATGATGGTTATGACAAAACAAGAAACTAGGTGGCTATTTTTCATGGGATAATACTTGCAATGTTTGCTCTTTGAATTTAAAATGTGTCCCCGTTCAAACTTGCCACGTTGTACCCATTCCTATGCTTGTGTTGATTTATGCTTCTTTTTGTTTTGTTTTGCTTCACCCTTGTACTCCATGCAGAATACTAAAATTCTTATATATGTCAAGTGTTCCAACTGTAAGATCAATATATAGGCTACCTAATTTTACTAGACACTCTGTTTTAACACAGTGTGACTAATTTAAATGACCATAATGTTTACATACTTGGCACATTTCGATTACAGTAGAGATTTATTATTATTATTATTATTATTATTATTATTATTCAGATACCCCTGGCCCCTCTACCCATATATTGAGCAACATTAATTGTGCCAGTTAACATCCTTTCAGTACTGATTAAATTTAAATGGTCACAACAACATCAAGTTGGCATCAACAAAAAAACTTACGAGTTGACGACATATCACGTTGGACTAATTTACACATGACAGGTAAAAGGCTAGTTCGACTAACTAGCTAGCTAGCTGGTTAGTTGGTTACCATCAACCAACATGACCACCACGGAGATTCTTGACTTTCTGCATGAAAAGCGACTGCATGAACTCTACCCAAACATGTGGGAGGCACTGAGGATATCTGTGACAATCCCGGTGACCGGGGCAGCTGCGGACAGGAGCTTTTCAAAGCTCAAGCTCATTAAAACATACTTGAGGTCTACCGTGGTCCAAGAGGGTCTCACTGGACTCGCAGTGATCAGCATCAAGCATGCTGTGTCTCAAAATATGTCTTTTGACGCAATCATTGATGACTTTCCTGAAAGAAGTCCAGGCGTGCGGAGTTTTGAAAGAATTCTCAAATTCAGAACACATTCTCAAAGTTTTGCACAAAAAGTGACCACCCATGTCATACCCTATCAATGAAAGACAGTGTGTCACATGCCCCAGAAGTTCATGATCAGGTGAGCGAATAATAGATGCCATATGAAAACAGCAAGAAGGTTTGAAAGAACTGATGTGCCCACAATGACTAATGTTTAAGTGTGTGTACTGTGGTTAGTGGTTTTTCTGCAGATAGCCTCAACAAACACAAGCTGGATCTAATCCTGAAACACTGCAAACATACCAAACATAACACGAACGCACAAGATATGTGTGTGGACTGAGGATTATAATACTAAATGTCTTTACATGTCTTTAGTGTCTAACATCTACGTACTTGTCATCTTTATTGCCCATAATCCTCTCTTGGGCTGATGTACGTGTCATTACCACATCGACAATGAACACCACCGAAAAAGGGTGAAGAAAAACAAAGAAAAACAAAGGAACAACTATGGCTTGTTAGACAAAATATGAGTGTGTGTGTGCGTGTGTGTGTGCGTGTGTGTGCGCGTCATACTCTCAACCTCCTCCTTGTCACAGTATTTGACATACGAGGCGCCTCTGTCCACCACAGCCTCATCGTCCACCCTGCAGAGAAAGACAGGTGCAGAAAAAGAGAGAGAAACAGACATACAATTATCTAAAATCAGCGATTGCGGGTCCAGACTGAACTTGTTTTTTCTTTCAGAGGAAGAATACTATGCTGGGGTCAAAACTTATGTACATATAATCATATTTATTAGGATATGAGAGGCACATTTTTTCTATATCTCTACTGATTCTTTAATTTTTCAAGGTTTGGGGAATCCTGTTGTGTATTGAGGTCTCTGTTTATCAGCATCTGAATTCTGGATGAAACAGAGAGGCTCTCATCTCAGCTGAGTAGTGATACACACACACACACACACACACACACAAAACATACATGCAAACATGCAGACGCCATGTCTGTGTTTGCACACACACACACAGACTTATACCAGATTTCACACATACTGACACAATATAACAGATCCCCACAGATGATAACACTTTGCCAGTCAGGAAACAAAAAACCCACACATATACGCAATGACATATACTGAAGGCACACACACACATACACAGACAGTCAACTCCAGAATTATTGGCATCCTTCAAAAGAAAGGGGGAGGTTATCATTAAACACACACACAAAAAAAATCAAATTTTCCTCTCAAACTATTTGAGCAAAATATGTTTCCTCTAACTAAATCATTCTCAGAACAAATGACTCATTAAGACATATGGGACAAAATTATTGCCAGAACATTATCACAAACTGTCATCCTTGAAAGATTTTTTTTAAATTGCCCTTAGTCTCCAAAGTGAGGTTATAGACATTATCCATCATCATGGGGAAAACCAAAGAGGTTCCAACGCAAAACAGTTAGATGATGTCACATATACAGTATATAATGTACCTAAAAATACACAGGCAACTAAAATACAATCAGGGAACCTTTATAAATAGTCTGTAACAGCTGTTCCCCCCTCCATTTCCTCCCCAATTTGATCACCAGGCAATTCTGACCCACCAGCCAGCTCTCCCCTATCATACTACCAACCAGCGAGGATCCTCTGAGACACGTGAATCCAGCCAATCACATCTTTGCCAACTGTAGCTCATGCTGTGTCACAGGGTGCAGTAACACAATCTGAGGAAAGCTCTATCTGCCCTCCTCAGCATGCATGAGCTCACAAACATCCATGATTTGCCTAGTGTTGCCGTGATTATCGGCAGAGAGAGCACGGCCAATTTTTCTCCCTTGCTCCCAATAATTTTGAAGCCTTTAAAAAAAAAAAAGAAAAGCCACATCAAAACAAACAAAAACGTCACAATGTGTTTAGGCTCAAAATATCACTCACTGCATGTGTTATTAATTTTATTTATTTTCATTAAGTGTGCCAATAATATTGGAGCTGACAGCAGTAATACAAAACACTTACTCATCTAGACAAAAACAAGACCACACACAATGACGCATGACAACCACCAGTACTACATACATGTATGTACATGCACACAGAAAAAAATCACAAAGCCACAATATATCACACACACACACACATACACACACACACACAGAGGGACACACCCTGACAGCATACACGCACATCAAGTAACACTGCCTTTTAATTTAGCACTCGGTAGCTGTCCTTCTCCCGGATTCTCCATTCGTTTAGCAAATACCAGAATGTCATTAAATCAGTCTCTGAAGTTTGGTGTATTTCCACTGACTGTTCTCTATTCTGATATATTCTTCGAGGGGAGCAACAAGACGAGGCCATACACACACACACATTCTCAACAGGGCTGTAAAAATTCCCCAGTTCAAATCTGTGTGTATCAGGCAAAATCTTGGAGGCTCAATAGCACATATGCAGTTTTTATATTCATTATATTTCATATTCCTGTCCTTTCGTTTCACTGTATTTCTTAATCTCTTGTTCTCTAATGCTTCTTCTTCACCATCATCTGTGGTGATGGTGAACTTTCTTCCAGTTCTTCACCATCAACTGGTGAACCTGATGGTGAACTTTCTTCTGGTTCTTCACCATCAACTGTGGTGATTGTTCTCTAATGCTTCTTCTTCGCCATCAACTGTGACACAGACTACGCAGTAAACCCATCACTCAGCACTGTGCTGTGTGCAGAACGCTCTCATTCTAAACAACATGGACCTTTCTTTGCCTTGTAAGCTTCACATCAGACTGCCAGCTCCCACTTGCATGTGATCCTGAGGGAAAACCTGTAGATTAGTGTTTCATGTTTAAGTATCTAATGGTGTAATATGATGCACAAATGTATTATTTTGCATATTTATTCCACTGATTTTTTTCATCTTTCACGGTATGGCCTACAAAGTATTAGAGCTGGAAATGTAATTTGTAGTCTGTGTGTGGCTGTTAACTGAAGTGCGTTTTGACACGGTCTATGCTTTTGTTTATCAGCATTTCACTACACTGCACATCTGAAGGTTGTGGCCAAAAAAAAAGTCTATAGAGGGACTGAAACACACACTCACTCTTTATCACATCTGCACTTTTTCCCAACACTCCTAGAATAAAAGGTTCCATTTAGCATCCTGAAGCATTCTTTGGCCTGTCCCTCTGGGGAAACCACTACAAGTTTTGGAAACGGTTCCAAGTAAAAACCCTTTTAGAACATTAGAACCATGAAGCATACACAGAACCCTTGAATAACTCGTTTCTTTAACATGTATAAGTTTGGAGTCTCCATTCAGGATTTCTTACAAACAAATTGAACCCAAATATACTCAGATATACTCAAATATAGAAACACGTGGACTGAAAGCCCCCTTTTTACCATACGCTACTTTCATCCACCGCATGGAGCCTTATAGTGATCAGTTCTGATTATGCAGCAAGAAAGTGAGAGAATTTCTTACTGCCTTTTCTCTTCTCTTAAGCAAAAGGAAGAAATCAAGAAAACACAGTACTGATTTCATACTCACATACCCATACCCACATACCCACTGCACGTTCTTCCTCTTTGCTCGACATAGAAGAGAACCAAAAATGATCCCTAGGAATCACACTGGAAGCTCTGTGAGGGCCAAAAATACTCCAAGCTCAGAGCAGGTCATTATCAAATTTCCTACACACGCTGTGTGTAATGTGTATGGCTGCTTGTGAATGATGCACTCTAAGCTCTAAGTGAAGAACACTCGGGTTACTGTACGTGTAGCTGCTGCTAACTGAATCTGAATCTGAATCTACAGCTTCGACTCTGATAATTGTGTGTGCCGATTTGCAGTGTACCTCAACCGATAGTGATTTTTCCATAATTTCTGGGTTACTTTAAGATGATTGATGATCAGTCTCATGTAAAAACAGCATCCCTAATTAAATGCAGAGGCAGCTAAGACTTCTGAAGGATTTTTGACGTTCATGCTGCTTTTATTGTCTGGGTTTGTTTATGGTTGGTAAACTTTTTAACCTCTCGGTCTCCGAGTGGCTAACATTCTTTCTAGGGGACACAAACTAAAAGTCCAGTGTGACTTCAATCATTTTTTTAGCATTCGGGGTCTTGCCAGCCTTAATGATGAACGTTATTGATTCCCAGTGGACTACAGACAGGAAGCAAGGCAGCATGAGTGGACTAACAGATGTTCAACTTCTCACCAGTGACTCACGATCTTTAAGGCAAACGAAAGAATTAAATCTTAAATGTGTTAAAATTACACAGCAAATACATATAAACTCCAACGAATAAGTAATAGCTAGCTATCGTTGTGTAACCTATGAGTCAGACCATGTGCTTGAACAATATCAGCCCTGCTTAAGAACGTACCTTTCGAAACCAGAGAAGCAAAACCTCTTCCAACAGCTGCAGGCCTTTGAAAAAAGGCGAGGAAGTCAGAGGTCATAAGGATTGCAACACTGTAATGCACGTACAGTGTGAGAGAGTGATTTATACGGATCAGTTGCATTTCTCCAATGCTGACTGTTCCTAATACCGTATCAGGTGATGGAGCCTGATTAGCATTTCAGCATGATTGCATTTGTACCACCACCGCCCACTGTCAATATAGCTATCAGCAAATTAAATATAATTGCAGATCCAAGACAACTGTTAAGACAACACAAAAACTAAATATCAAAACATTGTATGTGAACATAAAACCAAGCAGTCCGAATGTGTTAATGATCATAAGAGTCCACAAGACAAAAAAAAAAAAAAAGTCATTTGTTCGGGTAGATTTGTTCCAAATTCAAATAAATACATCATTAATTTACTAGAAGGAAGGTGAAAATAGTTCTGAGTTTTTAATGCTGTTTCAGAGCTTAAATTTCACAAACTTGCTTGAATGTTTTTAATGACCCAGTGACACACTACACCAGTCAACACCAGATACAAATCTTGTTACACTGTGAAAGAACGGACTCTCCCTCTTATATATTGTCTGTAATAATCTATGTGCTAATCGTACAGAGACAGTGACACTCAGAGCAACTGACAGCTCTTTACACAATTCTCTCCTTGTAAACCTGCGCAGCTGACATGCCCACCCACCCATCCACACAGTATCATTTCATTTTATTTCCCTTTTTCTCTCAGTTACAGAGGCTAGTCTGCTGTCAGCAACACAACACTGCCCTATCAGCTACGCTTAGCCTGCGCTACAGCCTTTTAGGATGCAGTGCTTAGCGTGTAACACGTCAACTACATGAGATGTGCTGGAGCAGGTGAACTTTACTACGCAGCACTTAGCAGAGACTGTCATGTAAAACACTGCTCCTCATCCATGGGATCGTTTATCACTTTGACTGGTTATGTGAACTTTCGCTAGTACTGCCCATGTGTGAGCCAGGCCCTAAAGTGAAACTGATGATGATGTTAGCGTTAGCATTGTCATTAGGTGTTGTATTTCAGGAGAGGATAGGTTACAGGCAGACTGCTGCATTAGGAAGCTTAAACACCAGTGGCTTCGGGCTCAAATAACTATGGCACAATATAGCCTTGAGTTCGTTCAGGAAAGACCCATAATGCTCTGTTTTGGATCCATTTGCAGTTTTCTGTTGCTGTACTAAAAACTCACTAAAAACCTGACAGCTAGAATTACTATCCAATATTATGTTTTCTAGCAACAGATAAATAGTGCTGGAATCCTTCACTACTTGGATTGTGAAATACTGTTCTAAAAACCCAAGACTTATCTATAACTTATAATAAAGACAGCATGCAGCTTTAGTACTTATCATGGCAAATTCTTATTCTGCTCGGCCTGCTACGTCATACTGTCAGCTGGCGTGGCCTTGCTCGCCTCCTAAACAGGGTAACACACTTCTCAAGCGTATTTCATAACGAACCAGAATTAGACATTTTTCAAGTGATTTTTCCTGTGTTATGATCCATATGAGGTCTCTACATAGGATTTAACTCTACATGGGATTTAACTTTTTTTTTTTTTTTTAATACTCTTATTAGCGGTCTGTAATAAATAACGGCTGTGGGCCACTGATATGGTTGTGGGGGACAGGTATGTTCTGGTAATGTGTGTGCAAAAGATCATGTATCAGTTCCCTGAGCACAGATGCGGATAAGCAGAAACATCTCTATGGAGTCAAATAAAGACTGAAATTATTTTGCACTTGTAAACTGATATTCACAAACTGCCATAATGTGCGGCTGTACTTGAGCACTTTCTGCTTATAATGTAAAAAAAATAATGGATAAGTTCAATTAGAAGAAATACATGTGTAAGAAAATTATACATTAAATGCTTGTCATTTTTGTGTGTACCTGTAATTATAAGAAAAGTTCTGGGCTTCACTGTATAACAGTAAAAAATATATCACAGTGATTGACCAGGAAGTAATGCTGGTGCTGGTCCAATCAGGTAGCGTGTTTGAATAATATAATCAAGACAGGCTAATAGTTAGCCTAACATTAGTTGTCTTGTAGTAGTGAAATTGGCTACTAGCTTGAATTACACAATATAACTGTTAGCAAGTTTGCTAGCGAATTCGGCTAGCTACACAATATCCGGTAGCTGTAGAGTAACGTAAGCTGAGGGGAGGCTAACTGTTATACTGCAAAGCTAGCTAACAGTCCTGACTAGACCGTAATACGTACTCCTTATTAAAAAGTCACTTAAACATCCAAACAGTAAAAAATGTGCAGGTGTATAAAAAAAAAATTTAAAAAAAAGGTAATAGCAAAAAGTGGAGACGAGCACTCATAGTGTATGAGCAAATATTTTAACGAGAAAAAGGTTGGATTTTTGTGAAACCATGTTCAACAGCACCACCAGCCAATCTGAGACAGCTGTGTCAGGTGATTAAGTGATACACCCCCTAGTTTTAATCTCCATGTTGGCTAAAATCTTTCAGCCCACTTCAGTGACGTTTCCGCCCACACGTCATCAGTAGGCGTGTTACAAACTCAGTCACGGGTGTAATGTATGGGAACGAAGTGGATTATTTACTCCATCATCCTTTTTTCACTGAAACGTGTTTGGAGGAGAAACGTAAAGTTGACAGACTGAGCACACACTGTCTAATAAAAGTACAAATTACACGAAAGGACAGAAAGAACTTTAAGTTTAGTGGGGTTTTTTTTTTTGAATGAAAGGGTTACAGCTTTTCTGTTTACTGTGTTTGCAATTCAGGGGAAAGCATGAGTGTACTCAGTTGAGCATTATGGGCTTGAAACATGAGCTAGAAAATGTATAAATCACTAATGTAGCTTCCTGTTTGCCTTTAAGTGTGTGTGTGTGTGTTAATTTGGCCCAATTTCTTTTTACATTTACAGCATTTAACAAAAACACTTTTCCAGAGCGACTTACATATATTTTTTCAATTTTCCTTTCCAAATGACGTTTTTTAATAAGGAGGCATTTGCTAAAATACACCTGTATCTTTCAGTGCGTTGTGAATATAATTCACAGGCCCCCACATTTAGACAGTTACTTGCACCAGCTTGTCAAAGTTCTTTCCCAGGTCATTTCTGTTTATAACTATCAGTGGCAGTTTATTTTTCTCTGTGAACTAAAGGCCGCCAAATGGAGAGCCAAGGTCCTACAGGTGTGTACCAGCGGAAAGGCCGAGTTTCCCTGCATTAATAAATTCTAAAGTAAATACTGAGTTAGGGCATATGAGTGTGCAATTTATTTACTGTGTCATTTCTTGTAATCCCTACTGTAGTCCAAGCAAAAAAAAATCCTACACACTCATTAGTCAACAAGACTGGTGATAAGCAGGAAGACTGGCGATAAGCAGACTGATTCCATTCTTCTCAACTTCTTCGAAGTTATTCTCCCTTCCGCATCTGTTCTTTACATTTCACACTTTCTTCTTCTTGCCCAGTGTGGTTTATAAAGTGGCGCTGCCCGTTTTAGAAACATCCGGATTGAGAAGTTTCAGTTCCTAAACAGCGTTTCATGAGACAACAATTAAGAGACCAGCATTCCAACCACCTTCCAAGTAATGCTTATGTCTACTTTTTCCATAAGCATTACTTAGAATGTTTGCTACTGAGCTGGATGCCTGTTTATATCAAACAGTGCAGAATGGGCTTGTCCAATTTTTTTGTATTGTAAGACACTTTCACGATTTTGGTCTATCCTAGCCCACTGTATCTTCGCGCTAGAAGAACATGTAGGTCCACATGTACTATCACGTGTTCCTACGTGCACATGTGTGTTACATAACATGTGTATCACATGTTCTATCTCCATTTACATCGTAATCTTACTTCTGTGTCCATGTGGCTGGTTTTGAGGATGTTTGTTGGCTATTTGGATGAATGTGCATGCCATAAACAAGTTCTTAAGACTTGCACTGATGTAATACATTACATTATATATATATTGACATAAGCGCTAAATAGCAAGTGTTATTTTGCCATTTGAGGATCTGAAATTGTTTCATTACTCTACAGCAATCTGCCAATGATAATTTGTTTATTTCTTAAAGAACATGCCACATTTTCCTACCCATTTATAGTTACAATTATTGTTGTGAGACAGACAAAAAAACAGTTGTTCCCGCACCAGGCTCTCTTCTTTCTTTATCTCTTAAAGTTAATAATGAAAATTAAAAAAAAACAAAAAACAAAAAACAAACGCAGCTTGTCATGTTGTACAAAACACAAGCTGTCCTGTGCCCTGAAGACTCTCATTCTGTGGAAAACCTCAAAGGAACAGATTTCCCCCCGGAGTGCTTATGTTGAATCTCCTTCCATAAATGTTAAATAAATATTTTCCTTACAGAAAGCTTTAACAACGATTAGACTGTATATTTACTCAAATAACAATAATATTTCAATCTGTTTATTGTTAGATTTAAATGATCGGTTGCAGTTGGCACTGGTGTCAGAGCTGTACTGTTATAGAAAACTGCTAATAATATTTGAGAATTCTAAGCTAATCCCTGCTAGCCCATGAAAATGACGCAGGCTTATTTCACTTCCAGTGACCATTTACTGGATGGACTATTTACCGGATTACCAGCTAACGACAGTCATCAGTTTCACTCACTGGAAAATTGTAGTAATTGACTATATATCAAAGGAAAAACAGTCTTTGCCTCGATCAAAAACAAAACCACGGCATTTGATTCTGTCTGGGCACCACTGATAGCACACTTACATCAGTGACCCCCTAACTATTACTAATACAACAAGAACAACCAATCACAGCAAGCCTGGACAAGGTTGTGAGTTCAAATTCCAGCACCACCAGAAGTGCCAAAGGGTCCACCAAAATCTGGAAATATAAACATAGACATACCACACATATGTCATTAAACAATCACTCTCACGCACACACACTAAATGATGGTCTTATAGATTGCTATAGTGATTATTAATATTACAATTACTTTGGTATTATTATACTGTATTTGTATTAATTTGTCTTTTTTTCTGTTGAGTCTTGCACTTTCTTTTTGTTTTCTTAGTGTTGATTTATGCATTTGTATTAGCTAGCATCTTTACCTTGTGAAGTAAGCAATAACACTAACAACAGGACGTAAGGATGTCCATTTACAACTCATTATAACATGTTAGTCTTGGTATTAGTTGGGCTGCACTATTCTGCACTATAGGCCTATATTTTATATGTCTGTGCTAAGTATATACACCATTAAAGTGGATATCAATGGTTTTTCCAAAAGTAATAGGGGCATCTCAAGGTTCTATATGGGTTATAGGGGCTCGAGCCTGCAAACTGCCTAAGAATGTATGCGCGTGGGAATACAGGTTTTGGTTGTTCTCATACATAGCAATACACACCCATTTGCCTAACCTCAGTTATACCACATTTGAGGGTTCAACTAATGATGGTCAGTACTTTTGCTGTGTTTGTTAGCATTTAACTGAATTGAGGTTTTTTATTCATTGATTGATTGATTGATTTTCTTATTCAATTGATCATGACTGATTTTTTTTCAGCCTTTTCTGTTGGTGTTACTATTTAATTGTAAGACAACACATTGTGTCTCTTTATCTATTTTATGCCTAGTTTTTAATTTTAGTTAATTCTAATTTTTTTTTAAATATATATATATATATAATAATCGTAGGTATTTCGCTTCATTTATTTGCCACAAAATCCCCAGTGCAAAGGCCAATCCACTCTGGATGTGTATCTGAAGTGTTTTTATCAGAGGCACGTCACACACAGCAGTTATGCGTCTATTTTAACAAGCACCTACTGTAACGAGCTCCATCAGAGGCACGTGAACATCAAGCCAGCATGTTGTGCTGCCCTTGGTTTACGCTTTGTCTCGCTCTCTTTTCATCTTGTATAACTGAATTATAAAATCCATAGAAATTCATTTTCCAGTAAATACAGCTGTCAGGCAGGCACCCTTTCTCCACATGCACACAATATGGAGCTCCCCTCTGAGCAGCAAGTAACCACAGCTGGCGCTACAGTCATTCCTGTAGCCTCCTCTCATCCTCTTCTGCCTCTGTAGTATGTTTCTGTACATTACTATTATTAGTTAAGTAGCTAATACTCACCATGGTGTTCGCTATGTTACCTCTTTTGCTCTGTATAGTTTTGTTCTCCACTGAGTAAGCTGGTGGTCTCAACACAAAGCCCTACGACGTGTGCTGCCATCTTGCTGAATGCAGAGGCACATGACATCCTAGTAAGGATTTATACTGCATATCGTGTTGCATTGCAATGGCAATATGTTTGCCATTTTACTCTTGCATTGGAGCAATCCCTCAAATCTACAGAAATTGATCCCTCTGTAAGGGAGCTGACTGATACCTCACTCCTAGCAGTGGGACACATAGGCCCAGATATGGTGTGACTCTCTGCTAACTTGGTTTACACACAGTGTCAAGTGTCATTGGCAAATGCAAACGGAATCTACCTTGCATGTCCATGTCCCTTTTTGAACCTGTTGCAAAAGAGGCCCTGGTTAGGAGGGCACGGGTTACGGGATCATGAAACAGACTGTTCATGTGGTTTCTTTAGGTGAGTGCAACCCATCACTGCTTGCCTCACACAAGCTTTAGGCAGGGAAAATCATGCTGTTAGACTCCTGATAAGCAACCAAGTGCCCCTTGTCCACTCTATGGGTGGGACCCTAGACCCTAGCTCTATGTGACACTCATTTTCCTAAACACATTGCTCCAGAACACATATGCTTTTTAAGGTTCGCTATCCAAGGACAGACATTCCTACCCTTTGGCCTCTCCCTAGTCTAAGCATGAGGTTTTGACTTCCCTGATGGTCAATGGCAACAGGATAGTGCGATACTTACAAGACCGGCTCATATGTGCCCCCAACCAAGGAGCTGGCCATTTGGGACAAACCCACCACACACATTACGGCTCTGCGACCATTCCCTGTTATGTACTCGCATCCCTTCCAGGGTATATTCCTACCTCATGTCCAGTCTTGAACATCCTTTCAACACTCTGTTACTGTATAGTATACAGTCGTAGAAGTCCTGCGTGTGGCCTCAAGATGGTCGGCAAGATGTTGGTTTCCACTACTGATTTTCTAATGGTCGAAAATACCCTGGTCCCTCTTTACAAGCCTATGCAGGATGCTGAACTGAAATGAGTACCTCTGAAAACTGCTTTTCTGCTAGCAATCATTTTGACAAAAATGAGTTGGGGATTTGTGCATCAGACCAGACCTACCACCCGAGCAGGTCCCATGTCACTGTGACACATCAGATTAAACACACTGAAATTATGCTACTGCTCCTAGCAATAACTTGTAGAACCAGAGTTATATATGTAGCCTTCCCTTTGAGATGTCACAAAATGGGTTTGCCACTTTACCCGTTCGTGGTATGAAAAGCAGAAACTGAAGTGAAATTTTGCATGGCCTGATGCCCAGACAGAAAAACCAGTGGGCTGAGCTAGCTATTTAACTTAGCTGATGTTAGTGCTAAACAAAAGCATTATTGTTACAGTATATTTTGACAGGCTTGGCTACTGTTAAATAATTTACTGATGCATTGGCAGTGCAAATTCAGTTACTGTTATTAAAATCCTGCTCCTTTCCATTTGCAGTATTTAATATGGTCATTAAATTGAATAGATTAACATAATATTTTCATGGTGACTTTATAGGAGTAAGCAAGAAAGCGATATTGTTTTGCATTGTCTCGCTGACTACTGAAAACCGGGTTACCGGGTAATCATACAGTGAATTTTGGTCATGCGGTTTTACTCCAGTTTCCCACTTCTTCTCTTTGTGCAACCATTCTCTCACGCCCACTCCAAACTTTTTTGTTCTTCATTCAGATAAGCAACAGCACTGGTCTGGTCAGAGTACATAAATAATCTGAAGGAAGAGGAAGAGATGTGCATATTCTCTCTGAAGGTGACTTCCCATCAAGTCTGAGTTAGTTTCTCTTTTCTTTCCTCTGTTAATCTCTCCTGGAACTTCTACTCACAATACCTGTGCAGTTAAACACTGCTTGCAAAAGCATACCAGGAAGTGTACCTGTCATGTGTATTTAATCTGTCATCACTGATAGAGTTTTACACTGTACTGTATTATCTAGATAACAGCCAGAAACCAGATGAACAGGTGAGGAAAAAGTAGTATAAAGAGTTACCTCTCTCTCTCAATGAGTCACACTAAAGCATGAGGAAAGTAGTATATCGAGATTAAGAGTTTGATAAAAACCTCTAAACCTCTGGGGTTTCCACTGCCGCTCAATCTTAGGCAAGCTTTTCACGTAGCCATGAATGGAAATACCAGAAATTGTGGTGGAAACACTGGAGGATGGAAGAGGATAAAATGTGATAAAGATGTGGTGAACAGATCTTTCTAACTTCCGATAACAGCGAGTTTGTGTGTCATTTCTGTGACTCATTGTGTTTTGCTGGTGCTCTTCAGAATATTGGACGTAGTAGTTGTGGACACACAATTTGAGATGTGTTTCGCTCTTCTGATTCAACTCTTGAGTACATAATGATGTTTAGTAGCAGTTCTTCATGATACTGACTTTTCGGTAGTTGTTGGTAGCAGTCCGATAGTTGAATGGGAATGCATGCATGTCTTATATGCTTGAGTATTACAAACCCCTGTCTCTCTGTTACTAATCCCTGTCTCAGGTTCAACCACACCTGAGCCAGATAATAAATGCAGAACAATGCTGCTTTAATACCTAATAGGTGTTATGAAATTTGATAAAAGTGTGCATAGAGGAACAATTTTACAAGATAATCTATTTGAACCTACAGTTATAAGGAAAATGCATAAGAGGAATTGTTAGTTGTCAGATAGTTTCATATTGTTCACTTATTAATCTAAGCTCAGAGACCATTGCCTAAGGGCCTGGGTCATGAATAAAATACACAGAGGGAATACACAGATGGTTCACATACTACTCAACAAAGAGTAAATGCATGCCTGATGTGCCATTTTTTATGTACAGGATGGTGGTGCCAGGCATTGAATAATTTATATTTTTGTATAATAATTTTATAATAACATTTTAATAAAATATAATTTTGGTATATTTTGTAATTGAGTTTAACATATACTGTAGTTGGATATAATGGGCGTCTTACAGTTGTGTTGGACCATTGCAACATTGTATGTGTATACTTAATGTTATAATTAATGTTTGCTTAGTCTAAATGCACCCTGGATGGTGAATAAATAAGATCCTGACTGGCTACTTGGTTTTTACAGAGCCTTCTTGGACACAGCAGCTATATTGAGCTTGACTAAACTTGGCTTGCTTCGCAGTTAGGATGTGCCAATATACAGTATACTATGACAAAAACATTGTAATTAAGTATGCCATTAATTGGATATAACGATGTTGAAATTAACATTGGGAAAATGTGGGAAAATGAGACAAAGATCAACTTGTAGGAAAATGATGGGAAGAGTATGGAGTAAGGAAGGCTGTATGGCTGCCAGTGGAGCTCGTTCCCTTGTATTTATTGATGAAGATAAGGCTATACTCTCCGCTCAGATTCAACCAAATTCTTCAAAACCCACTGGATAGCACTTCACAGTGCAGATGGACAATGGCCCGAACCATACTTTGAAAGCAACTAGAAACTTTTCAAGGCAAAGAAGTAGAAATGTTCTGCATTGGCCAAGTCAGTCACCTGACCTGAGTCCAGTTGAGCTGCATTTCATTGCTGAAAGCAAAAGGGAGGCAAAAGGCAAAACACCCCAAGAACAAGCAGGAACTGAAGACAGCTACAGTAAAGGCCTGGGAAGGCCATCACCAGGGAAGAAACCCAAACTTCAGGCAGTCATCGACTGCAAAGGATTTGCAACCAAGTATTAAAAATGACCATTTCATTTATGATTATGTTAGTTTGTCCATTTAATTCTGGTCCCTTAAAAGCGGGGACCACATATACAAAGTGCTGTAATTCCTACACCCTTCGCCCGTTTAAGGTAAACTGAGGTAAATACCATCGAATTAAAGCTGCAAGTCTGCACTTTGAGCTCATATCCATTATTTCATTCCAACTCCAATATACTGTGGCATACAATTAAAATAACAATAACTTCGCCAATGTCCAAATATTTATGGACCTGACTGTATATGCCACTTTAGTGTTACACAATGTCAACTGACTTAAAAAAAAAAAAAAAAAAGAAAGAAAAGAAAAGTTGCAAGCTGCGATATACCGCCAGCTGCGATACAGTGGTACTCAAACCGTACCGTTCCTGTCTCCTGCTGTTACTGACTCGGCAGAAACTACAGGTGTTTTTTCCACTAGCGCAAAACAAAGGCAGTGTTTCGAGGACACACGCACAGGAGGCGGTCAAGAGTCAGTGTAAAAGAGCAATTTCTTAATTTGGCGACGACTCGCCGCTTAAGCAATTATCTCTCTCTCTGACAGACAGACCCACACACACACACACACACACACACACGAGCGACGCTAACAGCAGGTAGCCCGGGTGCGTAAGCTTCCTACACAGCAAGCCCGCTACTGAATATTGTGACTAAACGCTGCTCTCAGGACTCGTTATTTATTAAATACTTACTTGTGTTTATCGCTCATTTCGGGTGTCCTCCTTCCTCCCGATGTGCTGAAGTGCGTAATGGTGTCTCAGAGTAACACAAGCCGTCCTGTCAGTGTAAAATAAATAAAATAATTAATTTTAAAAAATTAAAAAAAAAAAAAAAAAAAACTCGAAATTTTGCCAAACCGCCAGCTGAGAGTCTGACTGAGTCTCACTTCGGCGAAGTTTACGCAGTTCGACCTGCTCCTGCTCTATCTGTCGGGATCTAACGGTATTTCACTGGCTCTGCAAACTACGATGAGATCAATCTCTCTGCCAGTCATAACTCAAAGGCTCTGAACAGTCTTACAAAAGGAGGACCGCTTTTCCTGCCTGTTAACGGCACTTCTGTCTTCACGTCTCCTTTCCATATTTAAAGAGCTCTCCCTCCTCCAGCGTGACGCGCGCGCCCGAGAGAGAGAGAGAGAGAGAGAGAGAGAGAGAGACTATTGGCACTAATCCAAGAACAGCGAACAAGATAAGCAATGGAACAAAAGGTTGCCTATTGGAGAGTGTAGAGGCCAATATTTCATACATAGATTTCATATCCTACATAAGGCACATACAGTTCAGTGCAAGTTTGCTTAAGGACAAAATGAAGAAACCAAATTACCGTTTAATGTAGTGTATTAGGATTAGCAGATGTTCTTTTATAGATGTTCATCTTTAATAAATTGCATGACCATGTATATGTATTTGCCTTTATAACTGCCTTCAGCCTTTCATGTTGTCTGAGCAGCTTGTGGAGCCTCTATGTGGTAATATATGCCGATATATGCCACCTATAATCTTCTTGACTCTATTCCATCTGTTCTAGCCAGATTGTCTGGCCAAACTTTGCCCATTTTTCTTGAAATATCTATCATATACCAGCACCTACCAACCCGCATCACTTCCCTCTATTCTCTCCAAGATTCTGAATGTGCTGTTTATAATCAGTTATCTCTATTTCTCACCAAGAATGACCTCCAAGATCCTAACCAGTCTGCCTTCAAAGCAGTGCACTCCACAGAAATCGCCCTAGAAGCTTCATGCAGCTAGATCAGCCAGTCAATCATCAGTTCTACGTCTTCTTGATCTCTAAAAAGCCTTTGGCTACGGCTCTCACAAGAACTTCCTAAAAAAGGGACTTGGAGTTAGTGGCCCAGCATGGTGGTGGTTTGCTTCCTACATGGATGAAGGGTCACATCCGGTGACATGGAGGGGATCCGCATCTTCTCCATGCATACATCTTCTCCACTGGGGCCCCATAAGCCCCCCTCCCCCAGACAATCATGTTCCTGCTCAGATCTAGGCATGTCTGGCACAACATCTCACTGTGGATGGCAGCTCATCACCTGAAGTTAAATCCTAGCAAGAATGAGCTGCTATATATCCGTAGATATGTATCTCCACATCAAGATCTTGACATATCTTTAGAAAACTCCTGAATCACACCCTCTGATAATGTACAGAACCTTGGTGTGGTTCTGCCCAACCAGTTATCACTCTCTGCTCATGTTGCAACCCTGACTTGGTCATGCAGGTTTCTTCTGAGGTCACTCAGGTGCTTGTGCAATCTTTTGTCATCTAGAGATTGGACTATTGCAGCACACTCCTGCATACCTTCTAAGCCCTGCAAACCTTGTGATCCTTCCCCAAGTTCTCCCATGTCATACCATTGCTGTGTTCCCTCCACTGGCTCACTGTAGCGACCCGCATCAGGTTTAAAATGCAGATGCTTACCTACAAAGCCAAAAAAGAACCAGCCCCCACCTACCTGCAATCACTCATTAAAGCCCGCTTGGTACCACGTTCCCTCGTGACTCAACTCGACCCACCATCCGTCAAAACAGAAGGAATCCTGTTCTCTGTACTAGCACCCAGGTGGTGGAATGAACTTCCACTGGCTGTCCGAACGGGTGAGCCACTGGGTATCTTCAAACGAAGACTGAAGCCTCACCTCTTCACCAAGTACTTAAATGCACACTATCTACATAGCTTATTATTTTTAAAAAATTGTACTGTTTTCTTTGCTGTACTAGCTCTCGCATTAACTCCTACGTAACAGGCTTAGCCTTTCGATATTCTTAGACTATAGTCTATTTGCAGTAGCGTGAGGACACGACAGAGGCTTCAATGCACTTCTGTAAGTGGTGCTGGATAAGAGCATCTGCTAAATACAAATGTAATGTCGTACACTACCTTCATCAAATCAGGTCTGCAGAGCGAGAAAGTCAAAACGTAGATTTTGGTTTGCTCCAAACTAGTTTTCTGTTGCATTATGTTTTTAATGTGGCCATATTTCTGGATGCCATCACCATTTGTAAAATAGACGTGCATTTACTTTTTTACCTAGATATTCACTGGGCAGTCAACTTTATATAGGAAGAACCACTTCCAAACAACATGCTGGTAGGTGGATTGGCTACTCTAAATTGTCCAGGTATGAATGGGTGTGTGTGCATGTGTGTATATGATGCCCTGCAACAGACTGGTACCCCACCCAGGGTGTATCTTTGTCTTTCCAGGGTGTATCCTTGTCTTTCCAGGGTGTATCTTTGTCTTTCCAGGGTGTATTCTTGTCTCGCAGTGTCCCTGGAATAGGCTCCAGATCCACTACAACTGTGACCAGGATGAAGCATTTACTGAAGGTGAATAAAAAATAAATGTAAAGAGGGAATACAGTACTAAATCCAAAATTGTTCCCTACTGGATGTGAAGAACACCACAGAGTGTAAAAGTCATTGTTTCATGACTTATTTTTGATCACTCTATGTCACACCTAACTTGGGAGTAGGGAGTGAAATCTAAACTCCTAAACCCAAAATCCTAAAAATCTTAAAAATATAGTATACTACATGGTGCGCAGAAGCTACCATGCCATGCACTTACACAGAGTAGGAAGTCACAAACTAATCCCGAACAGATATAGAGTGCGCTATATAGGGTGTAGAAGCCTGCCATGTTATACCCTATGCGGTGTACTTATATAAGAAATAGGAAATCAAAACCTGATCCCTACTGGACAAAGAGTGCACTATACAGGCCGGAGAAGCCAATTACTTAATCCGCTACATAGTGCACCATAGAGGGCATGTAGGAAGCTGAATATCACATGATTGACAGTTGTACGTGCTGTATACCAGTTTATTTCAGTTGGCTTCAGCTGAGTAGAGAAACTTGCATCTCATACCATTTCTGTTGGTTTTAACTGCATTTTTTCTAATTCATTTTGGATCTTTACCACTTTACCTGTTTAAATAATTTAGATTTCCACTATTTTGACCTTTTGGAACCATTTGCACAGTAAAAAACAGATTTTCCCTCAAGGTTGAGAATACATTTTTTCCTTTCGAGTAAGCCAAACAAAGCCCACAAGCTTACTCAAAACATGGTAGTCAGCCCATTCTTGAAAAAGAGCCCAATTTCCCACTAGAATCAGCCTGAAATGTTTATAAAAGCTTTCCAAGAAGGACTAAAGAGAAAATGCAGCCAGAGTTCTGACAGGAATTAATCTTTCCATTCTTATATTAGCATGATTTATGGATTCTTGTGCAAGATTATTAAGACGCAGGTACATACAATGAATTGTTCACAACCGAGCATGGACTATAGACCCGGGCCATCTCCTTTCATTTTAAAGCAATACATTGGCAAACAATATCTTAAAATATCCAGTAAATATTATCATATTTTCATCTCGTTTATTAGCAATATAAACAATATTTAAGAAAGCTGACACGCATGCTTAGGGATCCTCCTGGTGGCCAGTGTGTGCACAGGTTGAAGTGTAAATAAAAAACAGGAGAAACATGACAGCCACTAAATGTTTCATAAATACAATGTCATCCACCCTGTTACTTTCATGGAAAACACTCTGAATATAATCTGTATAATATGAATTTGATGTTACGAAATGTTTTCATGCTCAGTAGAGAAACGGAGCCAAGCACCAAATTTCATAATCTAACACTGAAGTTATAGAATTATTCAGCATTCTTTAAAACTTTTAAACAATAGTACAATATGTTATAATAAAGTACAATATGTTTTTTTATAATATGTTTATAAATCTCTTTGCCTAGGATTTATAACTAATTTCATGGTTATCAGCTGGGTATAGCATTTTTATATATATAAAATCTGCCATATATATATATATATATATATAGTTGGACTTTTCTTGCAGAAAAAGTCTTTTGCTATTCTCTTTTTCTTAACATCCACTGGGTGATTAAACGAGTATATCCAGGTCAGTGAATGGTTCACTGCCGTTTATTCCTAATAATTTGTTTTATAGGCTATGTTGTTCCCATAATATCCCCAAAATACAGTGTCACACTTTTTACTTAGAACCGTGTTTAAAGAAGGTGTCAAATTTAAACCATTAATTGAATATGGCGTGAGCTTTTGTGTTTACACCTGCATTTTCGGTCCATGTTCTGAGTAATATGTGCATGAAAACTGTGGTTATTATTGAATTACTGAGCATAGCATCAGCCATAACAAACCAACTGTGCCCTTTGGCAGATTTAATGGAAAAGTGTATGTTTGACAGGACTAAACCAAGGTAACAAAAATCAGACAAAACAAAGTCTTAACCTAACAATTTATATATATATAAATACAACACTTTTTTTTTTTTTTTGCAGAATTACAGAGGCAACCAATTTTTGGTACCAATCATCAGGTTGTCAGTTACTTCATTAATTAATGTCAACTCTTACATAGGCAAAAGTGATTATTTAAGTAGCAGGGATGGGCACTTGAGTCCGAGTCACACTCAAGCCGCATAAAACTAGACTTCGGACTTGACTTGCAGCTCGTCCTTTATGACTCCTGACTTGACTTGGACTCATCAATAGTAACTTGTGAACGATAAGTCTTTCCATGCTTACCCGGACACGGTGTGTGTGAAAGTTACAGAAAAAGATTTTTATTTGTGCGTGTTGCTTTATTTTGTTTAATTATTTTGGGCTGGTTATCAGCAGACATTTGGGGAACAAATGCTTGATAGGTTTTGAAACAGGAACACCTGTACACCTAATTCATTCATGCAATTATTTAATCAGCCAATTGGGTGGCAGCAGTGTAATGCATAAAACCATGCGGTTACGGGCCAGCAGCTCCAGTTAATGTTGACATCAACCATCAGAATGGGGAAAACATGTGATCTCAGTGATATGGTGCCAAACAGGCTGGTTCGAATATTTATATAACTGCTGATCTCCTGGGATTTTCACGCACAACAGTCTCTACAGTTTACTCAGAATGGTGTGAAAAACAAAAAACGAAAAACATCAAGTGAGCAACAGTTCTGGGGGTGGAACGCCTTGTTGATGAGAGCAGTCAGAGGAAAATGGAAGATGGGTTCACACCAACAGTAACTCAAGTAATCACTCTTTAAAACTGTGGTGAGCAAAAAAGCGTCTCAGAGCGCACAAAACATCAAACCTTGAGGTGGATGGGCTGCAACAGCAGAAGACCACATTGAGTTCCACTTCTGTTCCGCTTCGGTAAGCCAAGAACAGGAATCTGAGGCTAAGTGGGGAGAGACTCATTAAAACGGGGCAGTTGAAGATTAGAAAAATGGGCCTGATCCTTTTCCAGTCTTCAACTGTCAATTTTCGGTGATGCTGTGCCCACTGAATCCTCAGATTCCTGTTCTTGGCTGACAGAAGTGGAACCCAATGTGGTCTTCTGAGTTTCACTGATTTATTGTTATATTGTTTGGTGTTATTATTCTTTTTTTCTTAGAGACAAAAAAAAGTTCTAAAAGATGTCAAGACCAAATAGGGATTGTCATGTTGGACCTTAATGTTCCTTTATGTGTTTAAGTGTAGCATCAAAACAAAGGACTTTCTAATGTCTCAAGTGCCATTTTTTTATATTTTCGGCCTTTTCTTCTATGATGTGTTATAAACAAAATATGTAAAATATCTAAAAATGTAGCTGCAGCTTGCACATAACTGTTGATCTAATGCGTTTTCCCCCCTTTACTACAAACAATACCATATCGTTATTATAAGTTAAAGTTAAAGTTCCCATATACTCCTCGTGTAGATTCTGTTGACTTAGGACTTGACTTAAAGACTCAAGCTTAAAGACTCGAGACTTGACTTGGCCTTGCATTTTATTACTTGTGAATATCTCTGCTAAGTAGATCATTTCTCTCTATTGTGTCAGTTTGTAGGCACACAAATATGAGTGCTATTAATTACAATCTTAGCAAATATTAAGTATTTAACAGTGCAATTTTATATAATGTGTGCATGTAAATGTAACTTTATTACAAATATTTTCTCTATTCTACTCCAGTTTGTAGTAATACAGAGACAATTTTTATGTCTGCAGATCTGACTAATATGAACTTCTATTATGGTATTATATATTATGTATTAATATGTATATGCATATTTTAATTTTTAATTTCACATTTTTAATTTGTACAACCGTATAGGCCATTTGTATGTAAACAAATGTGAAGAATATAGTACAAGAACATGCGTATTTAAGTTTGCATCCTGTGCCATTTTATCAATCCTTAGAATTGGATTGCAGCAGGACCCGCTGATCACATTACACTGGTATGTATATACGGCATATACAGTGGGCTCCAAAAGTCTGAGACCACATTGAAAATCTGGGATTTTTTTATATATATATATAAAATACTGGAAATAAACAAAAAGTTTTAGAATTTTGAAAATTCTAGAACAAAAAAAAGGAAATGTGCATCCTGACTATTTAGTATTCAAGGTGTTGCACAATTTCTAGGTCACGATTTAAATTGAAACAAATGTGTGATACTGACCTTGTTAACTCCTTTGTACAAAAGATCAGATTTTCCTCCAGTTTTATCCCTTGAATTGAAGCACATGCTTAGATGATACGCCAGTGGAATTGAGCTAACATGGATCATCAGGTGTTGCACTCGAGTGCACACCGTCATTAAAGCAAAAAGGGGAAAGTACTGAATACTCAGAAATTTTGAAATTCATGTAAATATTTCTAAGATTCTACTGTTCACTCAAGTTATTACTGATAATATCATTTGGAACGAAAACCTTTGGGTTAAAATGAACAAGGACGCCAAACACGAGCATTTTCATTAGTGTCTCTAGTGTCACTAGTCTCAGACTTTTGGACCCCACTGTACACAAGGGGTGGATATATTATTTGAATCACCTATGAAGTTAATAACATTAAGTATGTCGTAAGAATTACAGGATACATTCACATTCAGAAATAGTGTGAAAGTATTCCAAAAAGGATTAAAATTGTTCCGAACTGTGTGTATCAAAACACTGAATCTAGAAGGAAAACCTAGTGAGAGACAAATAAGGTGGAAATTTGTCCCAAACTCTGTTGACATGCACCTCATTCAAGGGATATTTAACTCTTTTTATTTTGAATTTATTTGTGATGTCACACTCCACAGTAGTGCTTAATGGCTCATATGAAAGTAGACACTCAGGGGTTTAAGTATTTGTAGTCTTTCATAAGTATTTCTTTTTTTGCTTTTACCTAGCCTACTAGATTTTAATTTTATCATTTTTCTTGTGGACTTCAGTTGTATACAGTGTTTTACTATCAAAAAAAGCTTTAGTTGTACTGTCTGTTTGATCTCTGTCCCGATTGTGGAGAAGTGTGACTTCTTTGCCCAGCAGGGGGCTCACACCCCTCCCCTTTCCATCGCCCTGCTCACCAGCAGCTAAACACAGAGTCACGATACTCTACACACAGAAACCCAACAGTGTCCTGACTACTCTTATAACAGACTTGCAGTGATAAAATAATGAAATTTTTTATACTTATTGAAAATATCAGATAAGCCAATTTCCATTCCACCAGCGGAATGGAAGTCAGTAAGGGTTAATCTGTTACGGTGGTTGAGAACATTATTAATGAGAATGGGGAAACTTTCAATCAGGTGGTGCCAGACTTCCAAAAGTGGTAGGATAAAATCTGCCATCATGTGCCCATGAGGAATAAATAAAATATAATATATGCATATAACGGTATAGTGCCCTCCAGAGTTATTGGCACCCGTCAGTGACCAAAAAAATATTCTATACAAGGTTTTCTGTAATTCTGTTAGCACAATCATATCAGCAAAGGGCCAGTGTGGTGCAGAATCTCATTCTAAGCAGGAACCACATCTGATTTCACCTGTTTAACCAGTTGATCCTGTGTTTCAATGGACTATCAGGTGTGGCCCTTGCTTGTTTGGAATGAAGACCTGCACCCACATATCCCTTTGTGGACAGGATTGGACACGCCTGTGTTAGCAGGTTATTTGGTGGCACTGGTATCTCCTCAAAGCCATGGTGTGTTTTTAGAAGTGTACCTATAAAATCTCTCCTTAAAAGATGACATGCACAACTGTGACACTCTGATGGTTATGTTAATAAATATGTAGATAATCAAAGTCTATACTGGGCTCAAACAGCTTTTCTAATGTGAAATTCAAGCAGTAGATAATTAGAGTTGTAAAGCACAGATCCACAGGCTTTGGTGAATATGAATTTAACCTGTTAAACATACTTCTGGAATAGCAACATTCTCTCCTGAACGAGTGTATATATTTATGTAATCTGTGTGTATGTGTACTCCTCATTGTAAAAAAGGGTTACTGACTCTATGACTGTGTCAATAAATGAATAAGTACTTTTATATCATTACAAAGATAATGATGCCGAAATACACTTTTACTTGCTCCAAACTGAGTTACTGTATGTGGCCTATTCAACTCCAAATAGGTCACCTGATACTTAGACTACATAAGGAAACAAGGACTCAGATGAACAACTTATTTATTCAGTCATCATTTATGCCAAACACATAAAAGGCAGCAGGTTAATTTCTAACTGAAAGGAGCCGAACATGTTGGTTCCTGAACACGCTACTTTTCTTCTAGCTAGTCAGGCAAAGTTATGGTTACAGTCAGCTGGTAATTTGCATTTTCTTTAACTCTCAGATGTGTTACAGCTCTGTAGGTTGTTTGAAACAAATTATACATATCAAGATGTAGTAAATTTCTTTCCTGCAGAGCTCGCAATATACTGTGCTTGGCCTTTACTATAACCATAACCTGTAATCTTTACTTTCTAGCCAATTTAAGTCAAACCGGTAGCCAGGCATAATGGTGTAATTTTAGCAAGCAGGTAACCATTTGATACACACCAAAGGCACCTGCCACCTGTCAGTATGATTTACATCCAGTGCTGGGATCAGACTAAAGTGGCTAACATTACATTCAGCTCCATTGTCAAGTGCAAGAATTCACTGCTATAGTGGGAGATATCCCGATGTTCTGGCACACATGCCTTTAACACTAAAACAATCATTTTTGATAAGATTTTACCAGGGAATTTCTGTGCATTGTCCATTTTCCATAATGATGGAATTAAAAACAACGGTACCTTTAAGAGGGCAGCACATATGAGTGCAAAAATGACATCATTCAGTTCTCTCAAATTTTTATTTAAATAGTTTTATTTAAAAATTATAGAAGTGAAGAACATTTCAGAACATTTCTTCCACAGTCCATCACATTGCTCTTTCTCTCTCTCTCTCACACACACAAAAACAAAACAAAACTTCCAGTTCATAGAGTGCTGAGAAAGTCTTTCACCTGGGGAGAAGAAAAGGGAAAACACTGTAGTCTACAACATTTACATGTTAGGTAGTCTTATCTGATATGAAAGACAGAAAGAATGTGTATAGATGAAAAGAGGTTTATGTGGACGAATGTGTTCTGATCTCTCGCTCTCTGTGCAATGACTCCTGTCTCCCCCACTACAAAATAATCTAATCTAATCATTCAGCTCGGCTGCATTGTGATTGCGTTAGGTGTGTGTGTGTGTGTGTGTGTGTGCATAAACATGAATATGAGGGAGAAGGAAAGACGGGAAAAAAAATGTTGCTACCTTTTCAATCATATCAACACATTTGAATTTATCGCCTTTAAAGTCATCGTTGACGTCCAGAGTGAGAACAGGAACCTCACAAAGATAGTCAAAGTCCATTCTGCACAACACAAAAAACATACACATAAGTACAGTATAATACATACAAAAATGTAAAGACATACATATGTATATATAAAAGATGCGATCTCAGTGATTCTGACCATGGCATGACTGTTGCTAGATGGGCTGGTTTTGAGTAACTGCTAATCTCCTGGGAATTTCACACACAACAGTCTCTAGAGTTTACTCAAAATGGTGCAACAAAGAAAAAACTTCCAGTGAGTGGTTCTGCAGATGAGAGAGGTCAATGGAGAATGGCCAGACTGGTTCAAGCTGACAGAAGGGCTACAGTAACTCAGACAGCCACTCTGTACAATTGTGGTGAGCAGAAAAGCATCTCAGAATGAACAATACGTCGAAGCTTGAGGCGGATGGGCTACAACAGCAGAAGAACACGTCAGGTTCCACTTCTGTCAGCCGAGAACAGAAAGCTGAGGCTGCAGTGGGCACAGGCTCACCAAAATGGAAAGTTGAAGAATGGAAAACGTAGCCTGGTCTGATGAATCTCGATTTCTGCTGAGGCACACAGATGGTAGAGTCAGAATTTGGCGCAAACAGCATGAACCCGTGGACCCAACCTGCCTTGCATCAACAGTCCAAGCTGGTGGAGGTGGTGTATTGGTGTGGGGTTCATCGCTTGAATGCCACAGTCTAATTGAGTATTGCTACTGACCATGGGCATCCCTTCATGGCCGCAGTTTACCCATCTTTTGGGATGTGGTAGAATGGGAAATTTGCTGCATGAAAGTGCAGCTGAAAAATCTGCAGGAATTGTGTGATGCAATCATGTCAACATGGACCAAAAGCTCAATGTTTCCAACGTCTTTTGGAATCCATGCCACAAAGAATTGAGGCTGTCTTGAAAGTAAAGGGAGGCCTTACCCACTATTAGCATAGCGTTCCTAATGAAGTGCTCAGTGAGTGTACACGAGCTCACAATTGGCCACAACTGGCTAGTGCCGTACTGACTGACAGGGGAGAGAGAAAGTATGCCATCCCTCCCACCCAGGGAGCAAGGCCAATTTCGCTCCCTTGGCTCCGGGCCACATTTGAACTCACAACAGGGAGAACACTTTTCAGTCGTGCCACTCAGAAGTCAGGTCAATGTCAGCATTCAAGTAGGGCTGCCACAATAAATCACCCAAACTGATCAGTTTCATTATCATTATTTCATTATGGATTAGTTGGTGGAGTGGCATGCATGTCACTTCACTTAGAATAAAACTACAACTGATGAAAAATGGATAACAGTGCAACAGATAAAACAGTAGAACCTCCAAAGTATGGATCACTTTACAGTACACTCCGTTGCTGGCCTCACGCCATAACTTGTGTGTTGATGTGAGGAATATTTCAACCGTAAATCATTTGTGAGGATCAGATATTAACCACCGGGTGTTCTGTCGAGTTGTTCTTCCTTTTCCGCTATCACCAATTTATGGACATAGTTATTGATCGTTCCTGCCATACCAGAAAACATCTCATGCTCCTTTGACCAGAAAGTCGGTAGTTTCTATGACAACTTGATGGCTGAAAATGAGATGCTCTGAAATGAAAGATTAGTGTATGAGAAACATTTTCTCACTATTTTCTCTCCATAAAGCCCAGCCCATTTACACTGTGCTTATTTTATTTGGCCTTTGCATATTCATAACTAATGTCCTGCTTTAATAATGCAATTATGTGGATCAGAATGTACGTCAATTAATTAATTTCTATATGTGAAAATATGTGAGAAATGTGTGTGTGCTGAGCCTTCAAGTTGTCATCCTGCTTTCAATTCACATAAAAGGTGCTAGACGCTGACCCACACACATACACACACACCCAAAAAAAAAAAAAAAAAAAGGATTCCCTGGGAAAAAAACCCAAAAAAAAAACAAAGAGCCAACTCTTTAGAGTCAAAGCTTTAGAGTCAGTTCCACACCCCCAAAGGGTTCACCTCTCGCAAACATGGAAAGCCAACTGAATTTAGCATCCAAGTGTGTCTGAAATGGAACAAATGTGCACCTGAAATGCAGGTAAGACCTTCTCCCAGAGACTGAGCATAAAATAAGCAGTCATGACCTTAGGATCCTTAGACTGTCGTCCATGAGTATATAGTGTTCAGTGTGTGTGTGTGTGTGTACCTCAGGGTCCTGTGCTGCAGCCAGCACTCGTGTTTGTAATGGAGTTTCTCTAGATACTCCAGCGGAATCCCTTGCTCCTCCTCTCTGCCTCTCAAATGCAACCTCTCCAAACACCTCTGAGCAACACACACACACACACACACACAATTATTCATTCTCAAAAAAACAAAAAACCATAATGACCTTTTCTTCATCTTCTAACTGATCCTGTCTCTTTACACTGGTCCTGTCTTTTTAAGATGTACTTGTATTATCATCATAAAGACCTTATTAAACACGAGCCGATAAAGAAATGGTGTTCAGAGCAATTTCTTTCAGATAAAAGCTGTAAAAAAATATTTCACAAATAATTCTTTGCGTGCTCCATTTTGCTGCTTCTCGCAACTTTTTAAGGAAATTTAAGCTTCAAAATATTTCTCATTTTCCCCCACAATTAAGAGATGAATATAAGCTTAAGGGTAAAGTTTTTTTTTTTTTACCCCCAGCATAATTTGAGTCAAGGGAAGTGTGTGCGTACCTCTGGTTTGGCCCGCAGGTAAATGATGCCATCCAGCTCAATGTGCTGGCCGAATTTTTTATGCAGCCAAGTGTGCCAGTCCTGATAAATGGCCCACTCGGTCTCATTTAAACACTCACTCTCATACAAATTCGCCGCAAAGATGTACCTGCAGGACAGAAAGAGCCTCAGACTTAAACACACGATCTGATATCCAGTAGGATCCAAAGCACCATGAGCAAGAACTGCTTTTTATTTCACTGAAAAAAAAAGGTTTCAAATAATATAATAAAATCCACAAGCAAAATATTAAGCATCAAAATGTATTGCAAGCGCAAGTAATGAGAATCAAATCAAAAATCATTTTTCAAAAAGATTACATCTGATTTACATTCTCATTTTGCATATTTTTCTAATTTTCTGGGGGTTTTTTTTCAGTGACTTTTGCCACTGTTTTTTTTAAGGCTTCCACCTTAAATCTCTATTGGTCACCTGATTTTGGAGCAGGAAAGTTAGTGGCCATTGTTTAAAAAATGTCGCCAGTGAATTTCTTCATATTGAGTATTCTGAAAGCATATTATATTCAGTTTCATTTGGAATTGTCCGATTTTTGAGACATTTTCATAACGAGACAATGATATCAGAATTAGGCAGAAGCTGAAACAGAACATTAGAATAAGAAGCTGGTGAATAAGAAGCCAGGTTCAGCCTCGTCACCTCGTTATCTTTTTAAACTGCTACTTAACTGGACAGAATGAAGACACTTGTACGATAAAGAAATGTGTGTGAAGGCATCGAAACCATTCAGTTGAGACTTGCATTATTTTTGTCAGCTTTTTAGTACACTGCAATACAATACAGCTTCCCTGCTGCTGAGCAACATGTGCCCCCTGGAAAAAACGTGCCAAAAGTCCGAAACAAAAAAAGATTGCAAATCCGCAAAAAGAATGAAAAAAAAATGAGAGTGTGAATCAAAAGTAAATTTTTTTTTTTTTTTTTGGGAAAATTAATTTGATTCTCACTATTTGCATTTGCAAAAATATTTTTAAAATTTTCCTAATTAACATTTTGCTTGAGGATTTCATTATTTTATTTGAAACATTTGGCACAAAATTAACTCTAAAAAAAAAGTGTGCAAGAAGTGTGCATTTGTATGAAGTATATGGTATTGCCATGATTTAAAAGAATTAAACAAATAGGCTATGAACAAGTTCTTAATTATAAAGTTCGATTTCATGGCTAAAATTGTATTCATGTCAGTTATATAGTACTTATGTATGTAAGTAATGTATTACTGAACAATATGCAACAAGTGTGTAAAAATAGTTCCAGGTACACACACACACACACACACACACCTGTCACTGTAGACAGATCTCTCGAAGAACTGCACAGGGTTCTCAGCGTGGCGCAGTTTGCCACTGGCCGAGTTGATCTGGGCGCGCACACGGCTCATGCATGCATAACTCTGGAATGTGTACGCCCAGCGTTCCGGCTTCTCATACATCATCTGCAGCACGTTCCCCCCACTCTTCTGAGATGTAGTCAGCTCCTGAAACACACACACACACACACAACATTCATATTGGAACAAACCAGTAACTTGTTCTTCACTGTTCACTATTCTGAGCACGCAGCCTTTTAAAATGGCGTGTTTGATTATTTCAATCTCCATTTTTGTCCCCTGCATTCAAAAAACTTTGTTATTCACACTTTCTATAGAGGCAAAATGCATTCTAGCATTGGCTCTGGTAAAGAACTTTCCTAAAAACCCTATCACATACTTTTCTGCTTTTCCTCTGGGTGATCAGAGTTGACGTCACACATCATTCATTTGAGCAGGAACAAGCAGAAACATCTTTAACGCAAAAGGTTTTCTGTATCGGATGATAAATTGCTCCCCTCAAGGATTTAACCATTAAAGCCTTGGCAAATCTGCACCTGTACCAATTTTCTATTTGCTTTAAATAAATATTATAACTTAAAATAAGTCATAAAACAAATCTTTTGTAAATAGAGTAGTGTAAATGTAAATGTGCTCAAGCCAAGGCATGTTTGGTATCTAAATTCTGCTCGGAAGTGATGAGGAAGCTCATTTGACACCAGACATGTTCGGCTGATTTGGCTACATTTAAGGTAAATGGAACATCTGGGGAAATCTGATTTCCATGAAGTCATGACGCATTGCTACTTCTGAAGCTGAAACAGGCTTGCTTTGCGGTAAAATATATATCTGGGTGCGGTAGAACTCTCTGGTGTAGTTAGTAGTTAGTAGTTGACTGTACCATCTGCTGAGTCCCAAGGGATGTGTGTGTTGTAGGGTGTGTTATTGCATGTCACAGCTGTTGATGGTAGCACATTTGCAGGACCTGAGCAACAGTTGCTCTGTGTGGCACAAGTCCATTCCACACAGCGATAGGACTCCCAGCCAACACGGTGGGCTCCAAGCCATCAGTACAGGCACCAATTTCACCACAACCTGATTCGTATACTTGCAGCAAAATTCTGGTGTGCGACGCACCTGGTCAGATATACTGCTTCCCTTAAACATTACAAGGAAGACACCTCTCATATTTCTTTATATGTTACAGTTACATTCATCTATTTCTGAGTTTAATAAAAAGTCAAATCATTTAATAAATATACTAGCCCATGTCCCTTGTGTAATATATTTAACGTCTATATATACACACACACACATATTCTTCATGCTTCATTAGTCATGAGCTTTATTTCTTCTAATTGAATAGACTACTCGTATTCTTATTAAAAATTATTTTGAGATTTTTAGTTGCTGATTATGGAGGACCAGGACAGTCCTAAAGAACTTTTATCTTCAGAGCATCTACTGTAGTCAAACAAAAAAATAAAGTTTTCATTTCACCCGCTCAAGACAATTGCGTCCTGTGCTCTCTTTCCTTATTCTGTCGCTTTTATTCCTCTCCTGTCTTAATTCTCCTCGTTTTCTCTTCATTGTCTATATGTATTTCGTTAGATTTGTCATTCTGTAATATACTTAATGCTAAAAATGAAATTGATTTTTTTTTTATTTAAAGAAATGATTATTATGGAGCTAAGACCACGCTGAATTTAAACTCCAGAAAAAAAAATTAAATAAATAAATTTAAAAAATCTGATATCATATGAAATTGAATTTTGAACTGAAATTGAACTTCGTGGCTTGCAAAACAGCTAATTCTGAAAATCTAAAACCTGAAACTGAAGATCATGCTTAAGGGTGTAGAGCTGAATGCCTGAAACTCAGAATGAAGTATGTGTATAATCAATTTATAAAAAGCATTCAGTCTCTCTTATTTCACATTTTTACATTTTCAAATCCAGGTAACTCGAAGGCAAAAGCGGTCACACACAGAACCCCTCTCCTCTCTCTCACACACACGCGCACACACACACACAC
>CM075017.1:15078478-15088478 GCA_037576675.1 Pangasius sanitwongsei | reverse complement strand
GATGATTTTAACTATAACAAATCAGTCAAATTATTTAATAAAGATGTAATACAGTTATTATAAACTGAGATTAATAATTTGCTATTTTAATTTCTCTTCCTTGTCTCCCTTACAGTAACAAACACTTATGCTACAGATACTGTAGCATTTTTATTCAGGAAAGCCGTGCATTATAAAAAATAATAACAATAGTTTTGTATATACATTGTAAATATACAGTGATTGAACATATATACTGTTGAGAATTTATTTTTCATTAAAAAGTCATGGTTTTAGGAGTTTTAGGATAAAACAAGGTATATAGTTTATATGCAGCTTACACTCCTATGTAGCATTTATCTAGAAAAAACAAACAAAAATGAACAATTGTTTGTACAGGTAGGTTTTAAGACGCCATATGATATCGATTACTTGATCATTAATCGAAGGAAACGGTCAACTAATCGAGTATCAAAATAAACAAAAGTGACAGCCTCTTCACTATACAGTATACTGATACAGCCACAGAGAGTTTTCTGATGCCATGTGACATTTGAACACACACTACTGTACTGCATTATGGGACGTTGGGTATGCACTGTGCTTTTGGATATGACCAACAACAGCATGGTACCTGGACAAAAAAGATGAAGTGCTTAAAGGAGGTGTTGAGGTGTGCCTCCTCCTGCAGCTGCATGACTGAGTCAAAGTGCTGGTGGTAAATGTGAGCATATACACGAAAGAGACGTTTCAAAATGGTCTTGGCCACAGACATGAAGTTCTTGGGAAAGGGGACACCTGAAGGATGCAAGAGACAGCGAAAAGCAATAAGAGAAAGAACAGGAGAGAAAAACAGATAAATACAGGAACATTATTGCTTTCCTATTCAGTACAAACACTAATTACTATTAGTTAGTAATTAGTTAGTAGTTAGTATAGGCTATATTTATTAAAATGTTTGAAAGTCACTATTACACTATTGTGTGCTGCTTAATAAAGTGTGGTGTTGCTGTGTTGTTAATTTAAGCTAAATGTATTATCATAATTACCGATTTTGGATGGGAAGAGGGTTTCGTCATCAAGCTGATCCTGCACCCAGGTCATCAGGTAGTCAATGTATTTAGGAGCAGAGCATTTGATTGGCTTTTTGATGTTGGTGCCGTCGGCCCAGTGATACTCGTATCTATGAAGGAAACAGGTAAACACACACAAGCTTTTATATGACTGTCTCCACAGAAGTGCAATAGTATGCAAAATATGTACACAATTAATGGAGCAGTGTAAAACATTCAGGGTACAGACTAGAGATATCAAAATCCTTTAGGAAGGCACTTGATTTTTTTAAAAAAAAATTTTTTAATCAAATAAAAGGTTTAGTATTTAAATATTATTAAGCATATATGGTTATTAATGCCACAAACATTAGTAGTACACTGTGTGTTCATATAGCATATAACATAATGGAGCTCTAGAACTTACAATTACATGATATCTTCCTGACAATTAATACAAACAATTACATTTATTTAATCATTTTCTTTCGAATTTACAGTGAGTATTCAGACCCTTTTCTCTTTTCTTTTTCTATTTAATATACATCCAATTTACACATATAATCTCTTTTGAAAAAGTAAGCATAAACATAAAAATATGTTTAAAAAAATGTATTCAGACACTATATAAAAAACATATACACCGTCACAAAAGTATTGGAACACCAATTCTTATTGTTTTTGGTTTACACTGAAGACATTTGGATTTGAGATCAAAAGATGAATGAGACAACAGATCAGAATTTCAGCTTTCATGTCCTGATATTTACATCTAGATGTGTTAAACATCCAATTTCTAGGTGAGCAAAAAGTATTGGAAAAGATAGTCCTAAAGTAAAGTGAGTAATATTTGGTGGCACATCCCACTTGCAATACCTGCATGAAGCCAACAACCCAGTGACATCACCAAACTTTTGCATTCTTCTTTTGTGATGCTGTTCCAGGCTTGTAGTACCACAGCATCTTTCAGTTGTCATTTGTTTTGGGGGTTTCTCCCTTCAGGAGATGAATTGCAAGTCTAAAATCTTTTTTCTGCTGATGAAGTCCTTTGTTGTGTTGGCAGTGTTTTGAGTCATTGTCTTGCTGCATGATGAAGTTCTTCCCAATTAGATTGGATGCATTTCCCTGCAAATTGGCAGCCAGAATGTTTCTGTAGGCTTCTGAATTCGTTCTGCTGCTACCATCATGAGTTAAATCAAAGATTAGTGAGCCCTTTCCAGAAGTAGCCATGTAAGCCCAAGCCATGACACTGCCTCCACTGTGCTTGACCAGTGAGCTCTTATGTTTTGGATCATGTGCAGATCCTTTCTTTCTCCATCACTTTTTTCATCACTTTGATAGAGATTAATTTTGGCTCATCTCTGTATTTCTTTGCAAATTCCAATCTGACCTTCTGATTCTTGCTGCTGATTAGTGGTTTGCATGTTGTGCTATGACCTCTATATTTCTGCTCTTGAAGTCTTCTTTAAATGGTGGATTGTGATACCTTCACCCCTGCCATGTGGAGGTTGTTGGTGAGGTCACTGACTGTTGATTTTGGGCTTTTCTTCACAGCTCTCACAATGTTTCTGTCATCAACTGCCTGTTGTTTTCCTTGGTCAACCTGTTCGATGTCTGGCTGTTAGTACACCAGTGGATTCTTTCTTCAATCAAGACATTCCAAATTGTTGAACTGGCTATGCCCAATGCTTGTTCAATGGCTCTGATCGATTTTCCCACTTCTCTCAGCTTCAAAATGGCTTCCTTTTCTCCCATAGACAGCTCTCTGGTATTCATATTGGTTTTCCTTTTTAACTACGAATGCAGTCTTCACAGGCAAAACCCAGCGCTCAAACCAAGCGTAGACTTCATGTCTTCAGTGTATAGCAAAAACAAAAGAATCAGCCTTGCCGTTCCAATACTCAGAGGGGACTGTATGTAAAGATTACATAAAAATAAATCGAGTTCTAGACATAAATGCTACAAAAATGTTCTCATGCAAATTGCACCTGATGTCATTCTAAAAGACCTTTCTAATGGTTGGGATTTAACACAAAAAGTAGCGATTATAGTGATGGAAACTTCCTAAAGAAGGAACTTCCTAAAGTTCTCAGACACAACAGGTACAGCTGTTGCTTGAAAAAAACTACAGAGCCATAACCAAGACCTTAAACATCCCTGTCAGTACAACTGGACTGATAATATGCAGGTAACTAATAGTCCCCGAACTAGGAGTCTATGCAGGTAACTAATAGTCCCCACGCAAGATTTAGCAACATGCCATCAGAATAATTAATTGTTATACCAGCAGTTATGCAGAGACCTGCACTGCAATCATCTCCGTTCCTACACCCCACGCAAGAATTCCTCTGCTAAATAAGAAGCAGAAATATGTGTTTCTAAAAGCATTTAGACAAATCAGAACCCTTTTGGAACAATATACTCAAGTCAGACAAAACAAAAATAGAACTATTTGGCAATAATTAATTTGTCATGTTTGGAGAAAGAAGGGTTGCATGTGTGATCCCAAGAACACCATACCCTCAGTGAAATATGGAAGTGGGAGCATTATGATATGGGGCTACTACTCTGCAAATGGTACTGGGGCATTACATGTCATTGCAGGGAACATGAATGGAGCAATGTACCGGGACATACACTATATGGCCAAAAGTATGTGGACGCCTGACCATAACACCCATATGTGGGCCTTCCCAAAACTGTTGCCACAAAGTTGGAAACACACACTTGTCTAGAATGTCTTTGTATGCTGTAGCATTATGATTTTGTTTCACTGGAGCTAAGGGGCTAAAAGACATGGTTTACCAAGTTCGGTGTGGAAAAACTTGAGCGGCCTGCACAAAACCCTGACGTCAACCCCACTGAACAACTTTGGGATGCATTTGATTTCTTGCTCAACATCAGTGCCCCAGCTCTTGTGCTCTTGCGGCTGAATGAGCACTAATCACCACAGCCACACTCCAAAAACTAGTGGAAAATCTTTTCAGAAAAGTGGAGGCTGTTATAACTGAAAAGGGGGAAAGACTCAATATTAATGCCCATGGTTTTGGAATGAGATGTTCAATACTCATGTGTCCAGATACTTTTGGCCATATAGTGTACTTGCATGTTTTTGGGACACCCACTCGAACATGGGAAAAACATGTGACACAGAAAGTAACATGTATGGCAGGTGTATACTAATCAGCTCATACTAACATATTATTTCTATAGTAACGCCTCATACATTTTTTTTTTAAATTTGTTGTTTAACAAAGAAAAATGTATAATTGTTGATGTGGTGACCTTTGGTTAGGAGACATTTATATAATTTTTATGGAAGATCTGATCTCGAGAGAGAGAGAGAGGCTGGGGAGGGAATGACTGTATCGCTATTATAACACAACTGAGAACAGGAACTAACTTGTCTATTGGATGTTCCACAACATTAAGTCTAAGTCTAAACCGATAAAATGCATAGCGTGTCGTTCATTAATAAATTAAACATTATAAACATTGGCAAATACCTGTGTCATAAGAAAAATAACACATCTAGACTGCACAGAAAACAATCAACACTTCTTTGTGTTTTGCCACATCACACCACTGTGGCATTCAGTATTTTCATATATCCGTAAAGTCAGTCATGTGTTATTCCTTATATAATCAATTAAGCAATTATGTATTAATTGAGACGGGCCTATTCTAGAACCTGTGTAGTGCACTATAGGCCCAGCAGCACAAACAGAGCATTCAGTTTCCTTAAGAGTATTCTGTCTGTTGGCTCATATGTAGCCCAATTCTCTCTCTGTAACATACACTCACTCTCTTACACACACACACACACACACTTACTTGGGTCCTGCAGACATAACTGGACAGCTGTCCTCAGAGCAAAAGTCTGTGATAGTTCCATAAAGCATGTTGATCTGGTTAAAGAAGTCCACCGCTGCACACATGCAAAATATATATATGCATATATATATATATATATATATATATATATATATATATATATATGTGTGTGTGTGTTATAAGTTCACAGCAGTCATGCAATTTTCACAGCAGAGGGATACAGTGGAACGATGCCTACTTTTTGCCCGAATATTACACTGATCAGATTTTTCATAAGCTGTGTGAATGGCTGATTTAAATGTTTGGTTAGTCATTACCCTTACAGTATGGGTGTCAGGCTCTTTTGAATTTTGGTTTATTTACATAAAACTTCTGGACAGAAAGCAATCCTCATGTGTCTCTGTTCCTTTGTGTGTGCCTCTCAAACTTGTGTGAATGTGAGTGTGGTTTTGCTTCAGGTCATACGCTGTCTGTCAGCTACGTGGGAGTGTGCATATACTACACATGTATCTGTGTACACTATGTGTGTTGTGTAAATGCCTGTCTGGATCTGAATTACTTTGTGGACCTGTCTGTAAATAAAGCCATGTCACAGAAGTAGAGAACAGGACAAAGAATCCTGTTTAATATTCAGGTCATGGCTAAGCACAGCTGAACACATGGCTCTCAGGACAGAAGAGCATCCAGAACCGCACCATACTAGCACTAATGCTACAAAAAAAAAATAAATAAAAATCAATCCATTAAAACACCAAATCTGTAAGCTCAATGAAACAAAATCAGAATGAAATGATGCTCTCCGGATTTAAGCTTTTCACCCTTCTCATAACAGCATCAGGCACAACATGACACCTTAGTTAACCTAATGCAACATTGGCGGAAACTACAAACATTGCTTTAATTTATGGTTTAAAAAAATGACAGACTCAAACAGCCAGATAATATTCAGTGTTTTTTTCCCTCCAGAGGAAAATCTGCAGAGGCTGCAGGTGAAAACTGTCAAAATTAACATTAAAATATAATGCACAGGCTTAATTTTTTTCAAATCGCTGTGATGTCATATGTTTCATTCATAAATGGTTCTTAACAACCAACAGCTGATACCCATGAAGAAGATTCTGTGCCAGAGTGAAACCAGTACAACTCAACCCCAACAGTATCGGAGGAGAGGCCTCCACCGCCAACAAGTCTCGTCCTTCTTGTCATGTACGCTTCAAATAATCTTAAAATATAACAGGAAGGAAGCTACTGAAGAAAAACTTTCAGACATTTGCTCTAGTTATGTCAAATTGCTTTTCATTTGCAACATGCAGACATCCCATCCTGAAAAGCATAACAATCATGGTATTGCTCTTACATCATTTTACCTCTTCAGTGAAAAACAAAAAAACATTTCATTTAAGAATTAAACCCTGACTTCATGTCAGAAGTGAATTTATTCCCCCACTGCACTGCACTGCACTGCGCTGCGCTTGGGAATAGTGCTTGGGAACAGTGCTTGGGAACAGTGCTTGGGAACAGTGCTTGGGAATAGTGCTTGGGAACAGTGCTTGGGAACAGTGCTTGGGAACAGTGCTTGGGAACAGTGCAACACTAAAATGCACTCAGTCATTGCCACTGTGGCAGGACATGCGCGCACATATTACATGCACAACTTAAAAATAAGCACAAACATACACGCTGTTCTGGCTATGTAATATGTGCAGACATGTTCTGCCACAGTGTATATTTCCAGCTGATCACATTGAGCAAGTAAACTACTAAAAGCAAGTGCATGTAGTCTGACAGAAGGTAGGGATATTCTGTGCGTGGGATACCCGTCCACTGCAGGGTTAGAATTAAAATACAATTATAAAATCGGATGTAGAAGGGACATTCACAGTCGTAAAGTGATGACTCTGAAACAGACAACTGCATTCATTTCTGACATGAAGTCAGCATTTAAATTGTTAAAAAAAAAAAAAAAAATCCCCTGCCTTTCACTGAAGAGGTCAAGTGACATAAGAATAATGCCATGAAGGTTTGCTTTTCATTGCGGCACATTGTTCACATGCCACAAATGAAACGCAACATTTCATGTCTTTTTACCAGTGTGATTGATTCATACTGTTCATTCTGGCATGGAATCTTCTCTGTTTCTGTGTTTGGCATCACACTGCTTTTAATCAGTAACAATAAACTTTTTGGACCTCACTTTGTAGTGGGACGCCTATAGACATGGAAAGCGCATGATAGGTAACACTCACTGTTCACCGCAACCCATTCATTCAGATCTTCTCCATCTGGCAACATGACGGCCATGCGCAGGTTCCCGCTGCCCAGTGTCGCCTCAGCATGTTTCAGCAGCTCGTATTGGTGGGAACCTTCAGGAATGTTCTTCTTGGGCTTGAATGTCTTGGATGAGCGATTTCCACTTATAAAGAGAAAAAGAGATCAGGTTCGCTTCAGTATACCTGGAGAATCACATTCGCTATTCTCGAACATAGCACTGGACAGTTAAGTCAGAAAGCTCTTATATTAATCTATCACCATCTCTTTTAAACCTATAGATTCTTAGTCTTATATACAGATCAACTTTTCACATCCAAAAAGCACTCCCAAAAATTAATTCCTTACTCACAGCTATTGAGACTTAAACTCAATTGCATGGAGAACAACAAATTCCAGAAGAGTGAGATGTGCAAATGTTTTTGTAATTGCGGATTTCCTAAAGGAGTCCTACATGCAATGTCCCAGGTTTCCTGATGCCGTTACCAATCCACAATCCACTGCTATAACAGACAGAATACATTTGGTGCTAAGATATCATCCAACTAACAAAACAGTGGCTGAAAGTGTTGATTAATTTTCTATAATAGCAACTCTGGCTGTAGTTCTGGCAGTCAGGTTTATATTAATGTTCTTGCTCTCGTGCAGTCGCATCGTAACAAGTTACACATGGACTTATGTGCCAGACGCTCCATTAAAAAAAAAAAAAGTGTTTATTTGTTGATATGATGAAATTTTCAGTGAAGTGCCCATTACTCAGCATTTTAGGAAGGAGCTGTCAGTGCTTTATAACAGTCAGAAGTAAACGTGTAAGTTTTCAGATACAGGAATGTCCTCAGGATGGAAGGCTTTACAGTATTTCTGTAACATGACAAGCTGTGTTTTTTTTGTCTTTTTAACTTCAGGTGAGTTGTTTAAAAGCCCATGCGGTGAAGGAGGGTCAGTCCTTCAGGAATCAGCGGTGAATCAGTGGCAGAAAAGCAATATCTCTTGATCCGACTTGCCTTTAATGAGCAATCATGAGTTATTCATGTCCCACAGCAACTCCCGCACAGTTCATTACACAATCCAGCTGGAAAGCCCTCCTTCCTGTCCTGTAGGAGCCTGCACACCTAACACACTTCTCACTGCATTGCTGGACCAAATGAAGAAAAATGACCTGAACTACAGAGGGTGTAACGATATTGTCTAAACCGGGTAACCTGCTTTAAAAAAAAGTAAAAATCATGTAAATATTTATTTCTACATTGTTCTGATTCTACTGACGATTAAGAGATTGAACCTGTTATACGCAGTGTTCAGTCTCTCAAGCATTTTAGTACCCTGTTTTTAAACTGTCATGGAAGACATGTCTTCTTCTTTTATCTTCTTTACTTTTCACAGTGTTGTGTATATTTGTGTAACGTGTTAAACTTGTTAAATGCTGTGATCATATCAAATTAGTCCACTAACTAACAGTCCAGGACTAGCTGTTTGTGATTTAAACTTTTATCTTAGCTCGGTTATACGTTCTGATAAATACTTTATATGTCAAAGTATATAAAGAGACAGATAAATAATAATAATAATAATAATAATAATAATAATAATAATAATAATAATAGTACAAATATTAACTGGCTAATCAGACAAGTGTTAAACTGTAGCCAGCTAGCATTTGACCATCCAAACATTACAGCTAACTTCCATAAAGAACACGTGAGCAACTGGACAGGACAGACTGGGAGGATTTTGTGGCTAATGTTAGTTTAGTTTGAAACCAGCTGATAACTGTGGTTAAGTGTAATGAGTGAGGTTTCTCCAGCTAGCTTGAGTATTAGCAAAGCTGGGTGGCTAAGCGGCACCAGAAGCCCAGCAGCTCGTTTCTGCTAATCGCCTCGCGAGCTAACTATTTCACTAATCGGGTCAGTAATGTAAGTTCAAAAGTGCTGAATAAATCAGGAAGAGTAAATACTCACAATAAGAAACTCATCCTCCTGTGTTAATGTTCCGCTCGGAGAGAGTCACAGCTGTGTTGTGTGCGCAGTCAAATCTCTCTCTCTCTCTCTCTCTCTCACACACACACACACACACTCTCTCTCTCTCAGTCACACACACACACACACACACACACTCTCTCTCTCTCTCTCTCAGTCACACACACACACACTCTCTCTCTCTCTCAGTCACACACACACACACACACACACTCTCTCTCTCTCACACACACACTCACAGTCTCTCTCTCTCTCAATCACACACACACACACACGATGCGGGAGTCACCCAGCAGTTTAGCTTCCCTTTCCTCGACTTCTTCAGACAGTTAATATTACCTCATATCTCATTAATATTTCAGTAATAAATATTTTGCAGTGCACAACAGACATGTGGGCCGAGATGAGGCAGTGACGCTTTTTCCACTTTTTCCAGCCAGGTCAACACTCTACTCATTATTAATACACTACTAATATTATTACATTGTTTTATATTATTTTACTTATAATAGATGTGCAGTAGATTTAAATGTGTCAATAGCAATAACACTTGCTCAAGACTGACAGGTCTTAGTTAATGTGATTTCTGTACACCGAAACACTTGTACAATTCTGTGAAAGTGCTATGCTGACAGTTTTCAGAAATTAAAGTCAAACAGGAACAACATAAACTGAGTTAGAGAAAATGTGATCAGGCTAGACCCACGCCTGACCATAGACTTGCATTGCTTTCAGTTGAATCTGCAGACACAATGATGTATTGCACTAGCTATACCAACAGCAGGTAACAGCATCATCTACTGTTTTCCTATGGAGACATACAGTCAGGTCCATAAATATTGGGACATCGACACAATTCTAACATTTTTGGCTCTATACACCACCACAATG
>CM075017.1:15049794-15069191 GCA_037576675.1 Pangasius sanitwongsei | reverse complement strand
ATGTATGGCTGCCAATGGAACTGGTTCTCTTGTATTTATTGATGATGTGACTGCTGACAAAAGCAGCAGGATGAATTTGCACTCACACATCACGGGCAACAGGCCAAAATAGTAGAACATATAGGAATACTACAGCAAGTTGACTTGTACCTTTGTGAGGTTGATATTTTCATTTTTTAACATTTACTCTCAAAACACTGCTACAGAACGTGTTGCTTTTGTTGGAAAGTTACATGATGTCCTAACAACTTGTTCACAGGAAAGAATAGTTGTAGTAGCAGGAGATTTTCACTGCACACTTAAACACACACTCAACAGGAATCACAAAGAACCTCACCCACACTCCTTAGTAACACACCTTTCCCTATGTCAGACCATCACTACATTTCAGTTGTTATTTCTCGTACACAAATCAAAACACAAAATTCACAGTGGCACTTTAATAGTAGTTTGCTACAGGACCACCACTTTGTGCACTCCGTTTTTGGAAGGCTTGGAGAGAGAGACAGTCGTGGTTTAAGTCCCTTGGTCAAAGATGGGACATAGGAAAAACCCAACTAAAGGTTATTTGTCAACAGTGCACCTCATACAAAACAAATATGCTAAGGGAAGAGATGAATAACCTGGAGGATGATATTTTAAAGATGGGAGTTAGCAAAAATGAGAGTGATGGAGCAAGAGCTACAGAATACATGAGAACACAGAAGCTACTGCTTAAAATACTGATTTACCCAACTTAATGACATGGATGCACCCTCATCTTTCTTCTTTGGACTAGAGAAGACTGGAGAAAAAAAAAGTTCTCAGCGGTCTAAAACTCCCAGATGACAGAGAGACAGGAACTTGTATTTCATGCACTGTCTTTTTCATGAAAAACTATATACAGCCGAACGCTGTGACAACACATCTTTTACTTCAGGATCTGCCATAGCTAACTAATGAAGACAGGTTTCACCTGGAGAACTTTATATCCTTTGATGAACTCACCACCTCTGCTCAAGAACAGTCTACTGGTAAATCAACAGGACTAGATGGACTAACAGCAGAGTTTTACAAAGGTTTCTAGCCTTTAATTGGACCAGGTCTGTACTCTGCTTTTTCAGAGTGTGTAGAAACTGCTCGCCTCCCATTGAGCTGCAGAAGGGCGGTGGTGACTCTTCTCCTTAAGAAAAGAAATCTGGGGTATCTGAAAAACTGGTGCCCAGTTTCTCTCCTGGGGTAGACTATAAGATCCTCTCCAAAGCTCTAGCAAACCACCTGAAAATGGTGGTTGAAAAGTCATTCATGCTGACCAATCTTACTTTATTTATGCTCTACTTTCAACAATCTGTTTTGTTATGCCAAAACAAAAGATCTCACTTTTGGCTTTGTTTCCTTGGATCAAGAAAAGATTTGACAGGGTTGACCATAAATAAGACTTCTTAAGACTCTAAATGCTTTTGGATTTGTTTCTTACATTAAACTGCTGTATACCAACGTTTATAGCCTGTTAAAAATAAATGGAAGCCTCACTAGACCCTTTTCAGTCAACGGAGGATTATGTCAGGGTTGCAGCCTGTCAGGACTATTATACTCTATAGCACTTGAGTAATCTCTGGCAGCCCAGTGGCATTTCAGTCCCTGGTCCCAAGTCTGTAGAGAAAGTGTCAGTGAAGTTAACAGCTTATGCTGATGACGTCATTGTCATAATCAGATCCAACTTGGATGTGAGAAAACTAAACCAATGTCTCCTTGAAGCTACAAGAAGCTTCACCGGCTCACATAAGAAAAAAATTCCTCAACTAAATCAACAGTGCTCTTGGAACCATGAAGGCTTTAAAATGCTTGATGTGTTCTTTGGCACTGAGAAATACATGCAGAAAAACTGGGATGCATTGACTGAAAAGGTCAGTGGAAGTCTACAGAAGTGGAAGTTGATCCTGCCAAAGCTTTCATACCGTGGAAGAGCTCTTGTAGATAACAACCTTGTAGCCTCCATGTTGTGGCATCGAGTGACTGTGCTTGATCCCCCTATGGATTTACTATGCCAGTTACAGAAGGTCTTTAACCTTTTTTTGGAATGGACATCATTGGCTCCTGCAAAGAGTATTAAATCTACCTGTAGCAGAGGGAGGATAAGGACTGATTCACGTGTCAGCCAAAGTTTAATCTATGAAGATGTAGACAGCACAAAGACTTTTTCATGTGGACAGTGCTCCTTGGATAAAGACTGGACTAGAACACTGGCGAAGATTCAGAAGATTCAAAATGATAGACAATTGTTCTTAATGTCTTGGGATACTCAAGATCAAATACTTGGATGTGATTTTTATAATTCAATGCTCAACGCCTGGAGTCAGTTCAAGGTTTCAGGAGCTAAAGATGGACATTATGGATTGGAAGAACCACTGTACTCAAACCTTTTTTTCCTTCAGCAGATCCACTACTGTAGTGGGGTTGCTGGAAAGTTTTCTAGAGCAGGACTGACTAAGGTTATTCACCTAATTGATGAGCGTGAGGGAATGGTTTGCTGCAGCTTCCCAGAAATATACATAACCCCAGCTGTATGTGAGGGTGTGAATACAGAGAGACAACTGCTCTCACTCAGGCTTTAGTGGAGGTACCTTTTTCAGCAGCTGACAAGAAGGTTCTGTATGAAGCATGTGTGAAAACCATGCACTTTGGAGACCGCGTGAAGTCTAAACATAGCTCATGTCTAAAGATGGGAACAAGTTATGTTGTTTCTTTCTACGGCACAAAACAGCACAATTCGAGCACAAACGAACGCCACCTGTTTTGGGTGATTTAAACGACATGGGGTGGCGAGTGACGTCACAGCCAAAAAAAGATTGTTTAATATCTTGAACGCCAAACACAGCACAAACGAATGGTATAGTTTTGGTGACAATTTGTTTATATGGGGTGCCAACTTCCCAGAGGTGAAATTTGGTTGTTTATGAAAAGAAAAAAAAAAATTGGGTTACACATGAAGGATTCGTAACTGTTAGTGATTGCAAGCACCTACTGTTTAATTGGTGAAAGTAGTGTGTGTGTGTGTGTGTGTGTGTATACAAACACACTAGAATTGCACCACAATCGCTGACAAATAAGAAATTCAACATTAGTGTGTGGAATAAACCGTGCTTTAAACCCCCGCGCAATGACGAGGAATTTTGACGCACTTGAATGTGCGACTCCCAAAAGTGACGCAGTTGCTTGGCTCCGCCCACAAAGCAACGCAGGCGAGGGAACCTCCGGGATAAGGCGAAGAAACAATGGGCTACTATATTGCATCCCTATAATTAAATGTACTGTTTACACAGAGAGGAGTGGAACTTAACGAAACTACTGGGAGCGATCGACGAAACTGGGAAAAACCCAAAACGGCAGGGATCGGTTTGAGTTTTCTGTCATTTGGCTGGGATTATAACCAGCTCCATTTGCTGTGTGTGCACTGTTCAGGACGATGATAAAGCAATAATCCGCAGGCAGACAAATCCGCTCGTCTTATGATCATTTTCAGCGATCGGGGAGCTGATACAGACATTGTCTTCTCTTATTCGTGGCTTGTGTGCTGACTTGCGTAAGCTGAACATTTGTCAGTTGCTGTATTAGGACTATTATTAGCTACTGCAGCTTTAAAAGAAATAACAATTTGCGCAGATCGGAGAAAGAAACCCCGTGTGTCGTCGTAGCTGCATGAAGTGTTGACGCCACCATTGTTCCCGGTGGATCCGTAAGCGAGCTCGCCTGACTGAATAATTTAATCGGTGTAAAATGAGCTCGGAGGAAGCGGCAGCACCGAACAAAAACACCGCCACCGATGGAGATGGCATGTCCTGGTGGTACCGGTGGATGTGTAAGACTGCTGCTGTACTGGGGGGAATCTGTAAGTTAAACCTATCACACACACACACACACACACACACACACACTATGCACCTGTATTTCACCTGCACGAACACCTTCTCCCAAAGCCGATAAATGCTGCTTAAATGTTAAACCTTAAAGGATGAGTGCAGCCAAAATGGACACAATTGTACAAACTTCCCAACCTCAGATATACTCAGGATCCATAACATGTTCACTGTGTGAGGTCATCCTCTGGTGTACAGACAGGCTAGTGCTGCCAGCTCCTGTCAAGGGGAAAGCAGGTAATGCATCAATTCGCCAGAAGACCTCATAGACTAGCCTAATTTGCATATTCTCGAAATCGTCATGTCAAACGCATTGCATGAGGACAAAATAGAATAGATTTTTATCAAATATAAAATAGTAGATTTATTTATTGTAGAAAAAAATCTTTTGCCACGGACCCCAAAAACTATTTACATATTTACAAAATATTTTTACCAAGAACGCAGACAAAAAAAGAACAGTGCTAGTGCGTAGCTGGGAAATAGACATGAATGAAAAGTTACATATGGAACTTGCTCCTTTTGCTTGTAAATATAGCCAAGAAGAGAGTTAAATATAAAAAAACAAAGAAGTACATGGATTGGACAAACAGTGGTGATCAGGGATTGGTTGTTGGGAACAGTGGTGATCAGGGATTGGTTGTTGGGAACAGTGGTGACCAGTGATTGGTTGTTGGGAACAGTGGTGACCAGTGATTGGTTGTTGGGAACAGTGGTGATCAGTGATTGGTTGTTGGGAACAGTGGTGATCAGCGATTGGTTGTTGGGAACAGTGGTGATCAGCGATTGGTTGTTGGGAACAGTGGTGATCAGGGATTGGTTGACGGGAACAGTGGTGACCAGTGATTGGTTGTTGGGAACAGTGGTGATCAGCGATTGGTTGTTGGGAACAGTGGTGATCAGCGATTGGTTGTCGGGAACAGTGGTGACCAGTGATTGGTTGTCGGGAACAGTGGTGACCAGTGATTGGTTGTCGGGAACAGTGGTGACCAGCGATTGGTTGTCGGGAACAGTGGTGATCAGCGATTGGTTGTTGGGAACAGTGGTGATCAGGGATTGGTTGTTGGGAACAGTGGTGATCAGGGATTGGTTGTCGGGAACAGTGGTGATCAGTGATTGGTCATTGGAAACATATGTAAGCGCAACTCAGTCAGGCTTTACACACTGATGGCGAGTCGACCAAGTCTGCTTTCTCAAATCAGCAGCCGTGATGTGAGCTGGAAAGCCACACTGAGCACAGGCACGCCACTAACGTCTGATTAAAAGTTGCTAGAATTGTTGCTAAAAGTAAATAAAGCTGCTAATGGGGTCTAAAAAGTTGGAAAATTTAAGTTTGCAACAGTATATATTGGCTAATAACGCTAGGTACCAGTTCAGCATTGTGTAATTTGCATGACTGAAGGCAGTTGAAACGAAATGCATCAAATTGAATCTACATCCAGATCACTTCTAACACAAAGCTATGCCTTAAACTTCGTGTCACATGTTAAACCCGAGTCTGGCACTTACATTTGCTAAGAAAGCTAAATAGATATAAGAAACTTAGATGCTGCTTTGAGCTAAGATTGACATGTCTGCAGCACCAGCCCCTTGGAGGGGGAGACTATTCAGATTGTCCCCACTGAGTTGCATTGAATGCAAAGTGTCTATGAAGGTTATGTGATGATGATTGCACACTCTAGCATTTGAACAATTAATTACATGAGAAAACATGGAGAATATGTGTTTTCATTTTATGAGAGTTTTGATACAGGACTTAAAGCAGGCTAGCAAGGTAAGTTTCTTGATCTTGATTCTGGTCAGAAAGTGTTAATTTTCTATAACAGCAGCTCTGAAAGGAGTTCCAGCTACAAGGTTTTCATGCACTTGTTCTAATACGTTATATTTTCTGTAATTGCAACTCATTCACAGAGACTTGTGTGGCAGTCACTGCACATAAACATAAACATTTTTTTGGAAGGAGAATCCAGGTAAGGCTGCAACTTTGTAGTTTTCTGACACTGAAAAGTCTTGCCAGTGTTACGGTTTCTCTGTAACATGACAAGTTGCATTTTTTCTCTTATTAACTTCAAGAGAGAAAAAAAAAAGAAAGGCTTTTTTTTAAATAGCTGTTATAAGGTAAGTGTTAAAAGGAGCCACCTTGTTTCACAGACATTCCACGAGATTAAACATATCTACAAACAAATAAAAAGTATGAACACAAGACTTGAACATAAAACACAAGCTTAAATTTGGCAAATTGCTGTGGTATAAGAGGAATAAAACACACCCGGGCTGGTAACAGTAACTCTGCCACATCACACCACCCCGTCACTGATTATATTAATATAACAGCACACCTTTGGTGTCTGGAGGTGTTTTATTCCTTACATAACAGCGGCTCTAATAGTAGTTCTGGCTCAAGGCAAGTTACAGGTTTATATTAACGTGCTAGTCTTAATTCAGCATTTTTTGCTATGGTAACAATTAACACAGGAAGTGGCAGTTATACTCAAATTATGTATTTTTGCATCTTCTCCTAAAGCAGAAATATATGACGTCTGTAACAAAGCGAACTTTTGTAAAAATCATTTGAAGGCAAAGTGAATTACGGCTACATATATATATTTTTTAAAATCAGTGTAGACCAGCGTCTTCCACGTTGACTTGCATTGTTTTATGTGAGATTTTTGCACCTGCTAATGTGGCGGGGATGCTAACCTATGAAAGTAGCAAAACATTTAAGACAAATTAGGCAAGATGTTTTAATTTTTTTTTTGGACCTTGTAGGAAATACCTTTTTGTTTTCTGTGATAACAGTTTCCTCTGATTATCATGTTCTTCTAATTAAAAAATTATAACTTGAGGGTCAGGCCATGAGGGTGGGTAGAAATAGTGAAAATGATAACAGAGATGGCACTGACCACCAAGGCCCAATGACCAGAGCCTGGAACTGATCGTTAAAGATTTAAATTTAGTTTTTATGCAATTAGACTTAAATAAATCTAAATTTATTTGTAACAGTAATAAAAAAAAATCATGTTTATATTTCACTGGGGGCGTATCACCTTCGTTCCCAACATAGATGTGTCCATTTAAGTAATGTACTCTGCATTTCAAAACCAGCCATATTCAACAAAATTATGGCATCAAAAAATGAAAAGAAAGGTACTAAGTCAAAGACAATCAGCAGTCGGGTGTTTCTGATATAGTAACAATGGGTTTTCTTAGATGTTGACTCAGCGTACACAGAGTGTGTTGTTAAGTAAACAAGTCTTAAGGAAGCAGTCTGGATTTACATACTTGGTTACCTATAATTATAACATTATTTACTCATGAAGTGCTCTGGGTCTGTGCAGCCGGCTTTATTGAAAATCAATATAACCGGTTTGGTCAGGTCCCTGTTTACCCCTTTAATCAATCACATGAGAGCCAAAATAATCATTACATATCCTGCAACATTGCTTTATAAGGAATTTCAGTTTCACTAGATGCATCAGATGAAAACAAAATCTAACCATGTCTAGAAGAATCCAATTCAGGACATTAGAACAGGGTCCTGTGTTCCAAAAGACTGACTTCTCCATTTCCCATTGTGGGATTGCCCATCACTGTCTTAAAGTCTAATGCAACTGAATTTTATTGGATGTCCAATCCAGGAGCAGAACTTGCACCGTAGGCAGTAGAATACCACAAATCAGAATGATGATCCATGACCAATATCAAAAGTATCAATAAAGCTACTTTAACCGCACTTTTCCAGTTACAGGCCTGAGTGGTTATTGGTACTGTTCTACTGTAGTGAACTTCAAACATTCTTGGAACATTTTGGACTGAATTTTCAGCACATCAACAACAGCATACAATAGCGAGTAGCTTATGCTGTGTTTGAGGTGAAGTTTTAACTTGTAATTCCTCACCTACAACCAGAAAAAGCCACCAAAAATGCCCCCTCAACTAGACATTTCAACTCATCAACTTGGGGTAGTCTACAAAACTACCAGTTCCTTCCCCGTTTTCAGAGCAGCATCAAATCAACATGGCTGCACACACTGCGAACAATGTAAAGTCCCCCCTCTCTACTTTTAAATTAGCTTATAGCAGTTTTGGCTTTAGACCAGTTAATATATAGACAAAGTACTATAACAATGACCATACTAACTGCTGTTTTGAGAAAGTAATCATCAACATTAGAATTATCACGGATGTTAGCTGGTTGCTAAGCTACTTGCTGTTGTCCTCTGGCTAGCTTATTGCTAAGCTACTAGCTGTTGTCTGCTATAGCTGCTGTACTGCAATTTCAGTCCAAAATGTTTCATGAATGTTTAAAGTTCACTATAGTACAACAGTACCAGTAGCCACTCAGGCCTATAACTGTAAAGGCGTTAAAGAAGCTTGATGAGCTTTATGTGCTCTGACAGAGCAAACAAAAGACACTTTCTTGGAGGCATTTTTCCCCCCACTTTTTTTCCCCACGACGAACGTCCCGAGGTGGTAAATGACGCTATTACAAAGTGCAAATTACCACTTGCAGCATTAGCAACAAGCTAGCCAGCGGACATTAGTGAAGAGCTTAGCAACAAGCTAGCCAGCGGACATTAGTGAAGAGCTTAGCAACAAACTAGCCAGCGGACAATAGTGAGTAGCGTTAGTGATTCCTCTAATGCTGATGATTACCTTCTCAAAACAGCAGTTAGTATGGTTAATGTTACAGATTTAACCAAGTACTGTGTTTGTATATTACTGATCTAAAGCCAATACTGCTATAAAGTAACTTAAAAGTAGAGAAGGGGGACTTTACACTGCTCACTGTGTGTGTGGCCATATTGATTTAATGTCACCCATAAACGGGGAAGGAACTGGTATGCTTTCAGGCAAAGGTTCAACTTATAATTCCCCACCTACAGCTGATTAAAAACCAGCGAAAAGCCCCCTCAACTTGAAATTTCAACTCTTAAACTTGGGGTAGTGTTCTCAACTACCAGTTCCTTCCCCATACATATCCTGCAAAATTGCTTTATAAATAATTTCAGTTTCACTAGATGCATCAGATGAAAAAAAATCTCCCCGTGCCTGGAAGAATCCAATCCAATACAATAAAAGTAGCTTACTCACAAAACTTGCATATATATGACCTTTAATATTTCACACTCCCATTATACACACACACCCCACACAAAAGTGTGGAGGGCTGAGGACATTTTAACAGCATTCTTTTGTTCAGCAGAGACACAGAGGGGTAGTGTGTACAAGTGTGTATGTGTGTTGGCATTGGCCTGCATGAATAGTTCTCTTTAATGCTGCCTAATGCTGATTGCTTATAGTGGTTCAGTAAAAAATATATGACCAGATTGTGCAGTGTGTGTTTGACTTGGGTAGTCGGGCTACTGGTAAAAAAAAGTACAGGGACTACTGGTAGAACCAATTTTTATTTAACGTATTGTGGGTTTAATGCTCACTGAGTTACATTTTCTATCTCTATCTCTCCAGCCTGTGCGGTGATGGGTATTTGGAACTGTGTGACTGTGCACCCCTTAAATATCGCTGCAGGAGTCTGGATGGTGTGAGTGCGCGCACACACACACACACACACACACACACACACACACACACACTTTATTCTGTTTGTGGCATTTAGCAGGTTAAGAGACATGTTCTGCAAATTTCACTCTTTCAGGAGAATGCTTTCAGTGTATGTTTATGGACACTCTGCTTGTGTATTTGCAGGTTGACTGCATGTGTGTTGTTCATCTGTGAAGTCCCGTTCTGCTGTCAGTTTGTGGAATTTGCAAATGCCGTAGCAGACCGAGCGGACAGGATGCGACCCTGGCAGAAAGCAGTGCTTTACTGTGGGTAAGTGTGGGTTCACATATTAGAGTGTGTTAGAGAGCCGAACAGATGAAGTGGGGATGGAAGAAAGAGAGAGTTTATTATGGTAATACTATACAGACCTTGATTAGTCGGGTTGCTTATTGCATTGGTGGTGGATACTGTCCCAGAGAAACCTAAACTTTTGACCCATAAATCACTGTGTAGAATCACTATAAATGCTATTCTACAACTGTGAGGAATGAAAAAATAAAATTGATAGTTTTTCACACTGGATGAAAGAAAGCATTTTGGAAAATTGCACCATTTTTAATTCCAAAAGGTGTCTCCCGTTTGGGTGAAATGAAAACCTGCAGCCATATCTGTGCAAATAAGATTGAAGACACATGCCTTAAAGACTCCTGCACAGATATGGATTGTGGATCTATAGCTGATTCAAATTATGTAATTTTGACAGTATATTATAAAGCATAAGACAGTGACCATGTTATATGACATTAATTTGGGAAAGGAACGGGAACTCTAGACTGAAGAAAATGAGATGAATGATTAATTATAACTCTGGTTCTCTATCAGGATGGCACTGTTCCCTGTGTTTCTCAGCCTGTCCCTCACCACGCTGTTTGGGAACGCTATTGCCTTTGCTACCGGAGTGCTTTATGGACTTGCTTCCCTTGGAAAGAAGTGAGAATTTCCTTGATTTTCCAAAATTTATATATTTACAATACAATAATCCTGCACTATATTCTGCTTTGAATATGCAATATGTATATGTGTGTAAATATTCACATATTTCCTGTCCTTTTTTTTTTTCGTCTCATGACCAACTTAAAACATTTGATGCTTTTTCACAGATTTTTCACAATTCACATGTCATAATTTGTTCATCAAAAATATTATTTTTGACTGACTCTGGACTTGTCCCTTTCTAACACACTGACTCACTCACATACTTACCCCCAATATGTATGTCTCTGTCTTCTTCTGTGTCCCTATCTCCCTTTTCTTTCGCTAAGGGGGGATGCGGTTAGCTACGCTCGACTGCAGCACCAGAAACAAGCTGACGAAGAAAAACTCGCAGGCACGACAGATGGCTCGGCCCCGTGACTCCTCTCCCTTCTTCCGTTACCTCTTGTTCTTCTACCTCTCCCATCCCTCTCTCCATCTCTGGGTCTGGGAGATTCTTCTACAGCTCATGTTGTGATTTTTATTTATGATAGATCTATTACTTTTCCATCAGGCCTGAGATCTGTGGTCTCTCAGTTTTCATGTTGTATATTCCTTTTTTTTGTTGTTTGAATTTTTTTCTGCTGCAAGGGTGCTCTGGTCGTGATTGGCCGTTGTGCAGTGAAGCTTGATTTTCCTTTTTTTTTTTTCCCTTTATTTATATGAAATACTTGACTGAGACACTTAACCAACCTCATACACAGACAGCTGAACAGAAAACCAGAATGCATGTTACTGACTTATCCTCAATCCTCTTTCATATTCATATTTACACCATTGCTTACTGCAGCTGATGGAAGTTGTGGTGGATGGGATTTTTTCACCTGAATTCTCTACTTTGTAGATAAAAAAAAAAATTGTGATTAGTATAGCTATTTCTCCAGGATGTTATTTATAAATAATCTGCAATGTGAATTTCTGAATTTATTTTGTCGGCCAGGGAAAGCTCATGGTAGATTAAGGATGCAACCACAATCCACCTGGCTGCATGTATAATATGGAAGATGGAAGTGTATTTTGTGTACGTGTGTGTACATGCGTGCTGCACCATATGTCCTGAACTTCCAAAGTACTGAAAATACAACCCCATTTAAATGTAGCATAAGAACACTAGAGCATTAGCATTCTTCTAGAACACTGAATTGTTAGTGATGATGAATTACAACACTACACATTTTCAAGCCTGAAAGTACAGACAAAAAAACTGTGCCTTAGGAAGAGAAAGGCAAGGCAAGAAATAACCAGGCCCTCTCAAATTAAACAGAATATGCAATTCATTTAGCAAATATTGGAGCAGAAATGTTAAAAACCAAAAGCTTAATGCTACAGTATGTTGGAATGTTAACTTATTAATGTTAGCCTAGGAACAAAAACAGCGACTGAAGCTAATGGCCCCAGCTAGGAACTGGCCAGCTAAGAACTTACTTTACTTATACTTTACAAGACAAACCATTAAACCAGTGTTAAAGCTCTAGGTTAAAGTCAGCCTAGTTTGAGGTCAGAAGTGTACTTAGAATAATCCCTTTCTTCTTCAGGTGAAAGTTCAACCTTTCTTACAAGACGTCAGGTACTTCTCATTGAAGGAATAGGATATAACATGCATGTAAGATACAACAGTGTAAACTTGTACAAAACAGACAATTCAACACTGAGACGTCCCATTTGAAAAAAATTACACAGGTGTTGTTCTAAAATTAATATCACTGCTCTCCATTAAGGCCATAGTTACACCAGCAGGAGTTCGGCTCAGCATTCTCTTCTGAAAAGTCATTAACAAACCACTAACCTGTGTATTTTCCAGGACTGAGTATGAAGATCACTGCCTCTTGGTTGTCACTCTTACTGTGAATTCAGAATAATGTGGAACTGTAACTCGTTACCAAAAAAAAAAAATCTATGATATCTCTGTTGTACATATGCCTCTGACAGCAGTGACACAGTAGTGCAGGATTTTTTGTTCTAGTTTAAATACTGGTGGTTGGGTAACCCTCCTGATGATGCATGTTGGAGGTGGAAGTAAATTCTGAAAGATTAAAACTGTTTTTGGGCTAGGCTGTCCGGTCCTTCCTCCCAGATACTTTGGTAGATAATGTAGAACAAAACTTTCCCCAAACCCCAAATTATACCAAACCAAGTAAATATACAGTTCATGTTTGAAGTAGTATCCAGGGCATACTCTTCCATACCAAATGTTAACATTAGACGGCTAGATACAGTAATGTTTTCTATAGCTGCCTTACTGCAGTTTAATTCAGAGGCCAAAGGGCAATGATAGTTTACAGAACAGATAGTTTCAGTCATTGTAAAATACTGTGATCCATGCACACCTGTGACTGCATCACAAGAATTGAATTCTCTATTAATGCACCAGATTTTAAACCAGTAATCTTAATCATTAAGCCATTGTTTTATCCATAGAATGCCCCCTAAACCTTGCCCTTTATGTTGCTGAGCAACTGTTAACTGACCACACTGTATGGCAGAAGAATTACTTATTGTGAATATTATTAATAATAAATTAAATTATTCATTGAACACTGGATTTTATCATATTGTTTTTTGGGTAAGGTGGATTTAGTCTATAAAATCACTGTAACTCATGCCTTTGTGGCTTATTGCTTTGCTCTGTTGCTCTATGGATGGAATTGTAGTTTTCATTAGATTTTTCTTATTCTTTTTTTTTTGGGGTGGTAAAGTCCAATAGATTTAGTCTAGTGCTGGCTGCACAGGCTTATTCATATTTATTCTCCTTGTCTAGAACCCCCAACCATTTTCCACAGCTTTTTGAGAAATCATTCATCTGTTTGTATTTACCACAGTGGGCATGCTGTACTAATGCATTCTTTTACTGCATATGATAAACAAAGCATTACTCTTCCCACAGTTGTATTTTTTCAATCATGCCTTCTGTGCTACTACTGGTTAGCAGGTCTTGTTCACAACCACTGGCAGTGAGGATTTCCAGTAATGTTTGCTGGGTATTGTATGTATTGAGCATTGATGGACATGACAGCAAGCATAACAAATACAAACCTGTCACTGACCCTTCACTCCAGTTGGGGTTATGAGTCTTTTTACATGGAGTGCAACCAATTTTATATTCTCATTCAGCATATATAACATTAATTGTTGTTGTTCTTTCGGCTGCTCCCGCTAGGGGTCGCCACAGCAGATCAGCTTCCATTGTCTGCATATTGATTTGCGACAGGTTTTACGCTGGATACTTTTCCTGACACAACCCTCCCCATTTATCCGGGCTTGGGACCGGCACTGAGAGTGCACTAGCCTGTGCACTGCCAGTGGCTGGGGTTGGCGCCCAGTGTGAGGCTCAAACCCACAGTACTGAGATCAAGGGTCCCATGTTCTACCATCTGAGCTCTACAACCAGAAACCGAAAAAAAAATTTGTTTGATGATTACGATACAAATTGTGTTTTGAAAGAATCCAAAGTTCCAATACTGAATGTACTTTCACCACATAGTTAAAGATCACATATATATTTGATCTTTAACTATGTGGTTATCTTTTTATATATATATATATATATATATATAGTGGCTTACTGAGGATGGAAGCTAGAATATGTGAACAGCTAACTTTCATGCCCTGCTAGCTTCCATTCATTATTACCCAATAGTGCACCCAAAAAATGCTAACATTGCTAGTTGAAAGCATGTTAAAGCCAGCTGGATGTTAACCATGTTAGCAGTGTTGGGTTTGCAATTCTAAATACTAAATATATGTGTATAAAACTGATCCACAGGATAAAGGGAAAAACACCAAAAATCTTGAATAAGCATGAATAAAGGAACCTACCTATCACTTTTCCTTCATTTTTTTTTTTTGTTTTGGTTGTGCTCTCTAAGGTGGTGTGCATCTGTGTTAAAGTGTGTGGAGTTTCTTTAGTATGAACATCAATGTAAATTGATATTTTTCCCCCAGGTTGTTTCAGACAATAAATTAACTTGCCTTTTTGAGAAGTGGCCCTAATTCTTTATTTAAAAAGACAACACAGCCATTGATCTACACGCCACACTGATGAGAAAGCTTTAGGTAAGTTTAGGTAGTGCTTAACATGGTAGCTGTGCAATTCAGGTTCTCTGCTAGTGGACAGAAAGTTGTGTTCAGATCCCTGATAAAGATTCACTGAGCTTGGCCAGCTGTGTGGATTTTGCCTCACTAGTAGGTCACTTTGAATTAGAGCAGCTGTCAGAGGAATAAATGCACATGTAATTCATGTGATTTTGACAAACTTCCATTGTTTAGCAAAGATGAACCAATTCCCCAAAAGTTGGCCTAGCTCAGCTGGACCATGTTGGTTGATTCCAGATCATGACTATTTCATGTTGAAATGAATTACAAAAATCTGATTATATTTATACAACTCTATAAACAACTAGGGACTGAATGCTACCCAGAAGTAAAACATTCAGTGACCTGTTAACATAGATAACATAGGATAACATAACGCAAGTTTGAATCACTGGTGGAGCTGTATCCAAATTGACACCGATACTGAGTAACCCTACAAACTCAATATCACACTGTAAGAGAAGTACACTGTAGACAGATACAATTTTTTACCCAACAGGTTTGTTCTTTATAAAATTATATCAGGCTACTTGCATATAAAAATTCAATAAGTATGTGTTTAATCTGAAAAGAATGTTTTCTGGGACATCTCCACCTATACTAATATAACATTACTCATATATGCAGATTTCTTTTAGATGTCTTTTAATAGAATGCATTCAAAATGTCTCTGAATAATAAAAACTGTTAGACAAAGTTCCCACTGGGTTTGAAATACAAATATATGTTGTGTTCATACACATATGTGGATCATTTCCAAAGGGCTGCACTGGAGGAACACAACTAGTGTGACTGCCACATTATTCACCTGCAGTCACCTATGAAGTAAAGAGTTTATGTGTGTGTAATCCCTTAATGATCCTTAAACTGATCCCAAAATTAGAGATGCCATGAAAGACATTACTAATTGTAAGACTGACAAAACTGCTACAGTAGTGGTTTACTGCTAATTTGGCTAAATGTAATGTGATGGAAACACTTGTCACTTGGAACTCTTCTCTCATTTACTTTTTGGGGTGTGGGTGTGTGTTTCAGTTTCAGCTCCATTTCATTTTCATTGTCCGTATGTGTTGTGCATTTGAGCTGTTCTCAAGTCAACTTCGGCTCTGGGTTTGCGAGGGCTTTTCCGACTGGTGGTCTGACCCCTGCTGGCTTTAAGCTCTGCCTCCCACTTCTTCTTCACCAGTGTGTACAAACGCATGGTGGCCTGAGCATCCTGGACCTATAATACATACATGCAGACATGCACATACACAAAGCATATTATTGGTAGCAAAGTTACATGTACACAGTCCCCTCCAAAAGTATTGGAAAGGCAAGGCCAATTCTTTTGTTTTTGTTATACACTGAAGACATTTGGGTTTGAGACCAAAAGATGAACACGAGACGACAGATCAGAATTTCAGCTTTCATTTCCTGATATTAATACATGTAAATGTATTAAATAATGTATCACCTGGCACCTTTGGTGGCAGACCACCCAATGTAAGTGAGCAAAAGTATTAGAACAGATAGTCTTAAAGTAAATAACACTTAATATTTGGTAGCATATCCCTTGCTTGCAATAACTGCATTAAGCCAGAGACCCACTGGCATCACCAAACTGTTGCATTCTTTCAGTTGTTGTTCGTTTTGGGGGGTTTCTTCCTTCAGTCTTCTCTTCAGGAGGTGAAATGCATGCTCAAGTGGGTTGAGGTCTGGTGATTGACTTGGCCGGTCTAAAACCTACTTCTTCCCCCTGATGAAGTCCTTCGTTGTGTTGGCAATGTGTTTGGGTCATTGTCTTGCTGCATGATGAAGTTCCTCCAAAGTAGATTGGATGCATTTCTCTGTAAACTGGCATACAAAATATTTCTGTAGTCTTTTGAATTCATTCTGCTGCTACCATCATGAGTTACATCAATAAAAATTAGTGAGCCCATTCCAGAAGCAGCCATGCAAACCAAGTCATGACACTACCCCTACCATGCTTGACTGATGAGCTCGTCTATTTCGGATCATGAGCAGATCCTTTCTTTCTCCACACTTTGGCCTTTCCATCACATTGGTAGAGGTTAATCTTGCTTCCAGAACTTTTGTGGCTCATCTCTGTATTTATTTCCGAATTCCAGTCTGGCTTTCCCAGCCTTACTGCTGATGAATGGTTTGCATCTTGTGGCATGGCCAATATATTTCTGTATTGCTCTTGAAGTCTTCTTTGAACGGTGGATTGTGATGCATTCACTCCTGCCCTGTGGACATTGCTGTTGGTGTCACTGACTGTTGTTTTCGGGGTTTTCTTCACAGCTCTCACAACGTTTCTGTCATCAACTGCTGCTGTTTACTTTGGCAGACGTGTTCGATGTTCGATGGTTAGTGCACCAGTGATTTCTTTTGTTCAGGACATTCCAAATTGTTGTATTTGCTATGCCCGATGTTTGTGCAATGGCTCTGATTTTCAGCTTCAAAATGGCTTGCTTTTCTCCCATAGACAGCTCTCTGGTCTTCATGCTGGTTTATCCTTTTCAACAACAAATATAGTCTTCACAAGCAAAACCCAGGGCTCAAACCAAGAGTCCACATACAGAGGGATTAATTACTTAACCAGTCACAACTGGGCATCTAACGGGACACACTTGGGCAACAAAAAACACCTGTCAATCACATGGTTATATTATTATTATAATATTATATTTTTGATCACTCGAAAAATGCGTGATTCAACCAAAAGGTGTCATGTTCTATGTTGCTTAACACATCTACATGTAAATATCAGGAAACGAAAGCTGAAATTCTGATTTATCGTCTCATTCTCATCTTCTGAACTCAAACCCAGATGTCTTCATTGTATAGCAAAAGCAAAATAATTGGCATTGCCGGTCCAATCTTTTCAGAGGGGACCCTGAAAGTCAAAATCCAGTAATTGGAGTGGAGCGCCTGAGTAGCGCAACAGAAACATGTGCATCCCTGTAACACACAGTATGTACTTTAATAGAACTAAAGAGGTACACACAGATGAGTGCTCTCCCTGCTGTACTTTCACATTCAGGATCTCCCGACACAAAACCCTCAGCGCCGGACGTCCACTCTGTGTGTGCGAGATAGTGAGAGACATTTTCAACATTTATGTTTACATCTATAAGAAGCTCAATAAAGACTATTTGAAGTATGTTTAGAAAACTGTCACTACCTTTGCTATCTTCTTAAATGGTTTGTACTTCTGAGTATCTCTCGTATGTCTTTTTGGGTGATCCAGTAACAAAATCTATATGAGAAAACAGAATAAAGCAGATCTTACTATGACTTACATTTATATACAATATAGATTCAGCCTGAACTCAACGGTATATGGCACCTTCAGGTCATTATGGATGGCATGTCCCACTAATATTCGTCCCTCCAGTATCTTAGCCACTTCCTGTTGTACTATTTTGAAGTCCTCCCCTGTGAAACAAAGAGTAAGAACTGAATACCAATTTTAAACACTATATAAACAGTAGGGTTGAAAGTTCTAAGTCAATATCAAGACTTGCTTTATTTCATCAATAAAACTGTGACGATTTATTACATCATTTTCACTAGGCATTTGCATTACTAAATACTGTATGAATTTATTTCAACATATAGATACAATTAAAACTAAATCAAAATAAAATATGATTTTTGCAAGAAATGAATGATGATGCTCAAAAGAATAAGATGATTAGGATATTTGGCCATCTGGGTGATGATAATATTAAGGTGATTGCTTAATACTTTATGATGCTAAAAATATCATTTCTTTTGCTCACCGTGTTTGATGTCAGCAGGCCGAATGCCGCTCACGGCTGTCCTGTAGTCAGTGACTTTCTCTGTTGGCTTAACATATTTGTCATAAACACACTTGCCAAAGTAGTTGACGATGGAGACGCGTGCCAACATGCTCTCCTCTCCTCCAGGCCCCACCCCTACCATCTCACAATCCATAGCAATGGCGCGTGTAAATCTGTCAATCATGATAAACAGCAAGGAAGAAAAAAATAAAGATAACTAGAAAATATTTAAATGTTAGAGAAGCATGGCTACAAATACCACAACACAAAGCATTTTCCAATAATGCTATAGTGTTCTGGAATTTCCAATAAAATTTCCCCAAAACACAAAATGCAACTGAAATGCAAAATGAAATTACTGTTCTTTCATCAGCTACTGTTTTTGTGTACATTAATGTTTTAAAGAGGAGCAATAAGATCAAAAAGGTCATCACAAATAGTCACAGGCTAAATCCAAATTGCGATAACCACCACATCTTTTGCCACCATAGTTTATGCCAGGAGTCTGTGGTTTGGGACATGGCTCCTCTATGTAAATAGTTTACACTGCTTACTGGAGGATATGTACCACAGATGCTGTAGTCTATTAGCTTGTCTTATGTCAACAAGACAGCAGAAGACAAGCTAATAGAACTCCTCTCCAGAAGTCAAGCCAGGAAAAGCAGTTGAACTGGCATTAGTTTCTTTAGTTTCTTTGAATTGGCATTATTTCTATAGTACCCATCGCAAGTGCTCTCCTTAACCAGCAACCGTTCCGTGCTCCTCTGTGTCATTTTGGCATCTGTTTTAGTTACACCACTCCTCTTCCTCACAATGTTAGCAGCCTCCAAGCCCACAGCGGCCTCAATGTCATCAGGGTCGACGTCGTCAAACCAGATATCTGCCCTTAACAGGAAAACAGAGAGTTTATTAGCGGTTTTCCTTCAGATGTGCAGCACGGCTTGGCTCAGCAGTGCTGAAGTACCCATGTTAAGTCAAGTTGGGACATTATATATATATATATATATACACACACACACAGTCAGGTCCATAAATATTGGGACATCGACACAATTCTAACATTTTTGGCTCTATACACCACCAC
>CM075017.1:15025080-15049694 GCA_037576675.1 Pangasius sanitwongsei | reverse complement strand
AAGAGTATGCAGAAGGAAAGGAACTGCTCATGATCCTAAGCATACCACCTCATCAGTGAAGCATGGTGGTAGTGGGCGTGTCTCTGACTGGAATCTTTTCTCTACTAGCACAAAAATCTTCAGTAGTAGGCAAGTGTAATGTGTACAAGTTTCTCACTCTTTTCAAAGGTCCTTTTTCTGGTGGATTTAAAAGCCAGGCAGATTTAAAAAAAAGCAGCTGTAAACAGTAATTTAATGTTTCTGATCCATTTTTATTCATATGCAGTAACATTTGCTTATCATTACTTATGTAGCTTGATCTTACGCTTCTTCCCTGTGATCCATGTAAAATCTGCTATCTTCTAGTGGGAGGACAAATGACAAATGGCTTCCTGTTCACACTGGGATTGTGTGCGTGTTTTTAATGTTGACTGGACTCAAACTCCTCTGCATTTTCACTAAAATATTGGCAAACTTGGCTGTATCTGAGCACATGGGCAGCTATTAAGCAAAAGTTTGCTTCTCTTTATTTTCATGCATGCTGCCATTAAAACAAACCTTCAGTGTCTTGTGCTTATTTTGAATCTGAGAGAGAAATGCAGCAGCACCACATCCATCTAAACATGCTATGGTTGATCTTATTTTTTACTAGTACAAATAACCCGGAAAATATACAGAATATGATAAAAAGTAATTGTTTAATCAATTACATCAGCACATGCATGTATATTATGTGGCTCAGAAAACCTGCTTGGAAAACTGCGGTCTGGGAAGGACTTCTTGTCAGTGGTTTTATAAACACTCCCCAATGCTCCATACCCCATTCCCATCTCTGTCTGTTTAGAAAGGAAAGTTCAGTATGTGCCCAGTGCAGTCAGATACTTTTATTATGAGAAAAAAAGACATGGGTGCTCATTAAAAAGAAAAACAGGATGTTGAAGGCACTATTGACCTTTCTTGTAAATTCAGTATGAGCCTTAATTCACGTGTTGAATTGACTTTCAAGCTTGAATATCAACCAGTTTGGTTGCTGTATTGAGAGTTGACAGGAACTGAATCCAAATTCAAATGCCACACATGAAAACATGTCTAGACTGACAGTGAAATAACGAGGGAATAACACACACCTGACCATGGAACAGCTGAGCAGCCAATTGTCCAATTACTTTTGTTCCCTTAAAAAAAGGGGGACTACATCCTAATATTTATGACTGTTAGTTTGTCCAATTACTTTTGAGCCTGTGAAAATAGATGGAAAAAATGGCTGTAATTCCTAAACTGTTAATTCAATATTTTTGTTAAACCTCTTGAATTAACGCTGAAAATCTACACTTCAATCACATCTTGACTGCTTCATTTCAAATCCATTGTGGTGGTGTACAGAGGCAAAATGAGGAAAATTGTGTCACTGTTCAAATACTTACGGACCTGACTGTATAAAAATAATTCCTACACTGTTTATCCAATTTGGATGTAGATATCCCCAAATTAATTGAAAGTCTGTACTTTGTGAATGTCCAAATATTTATGAGCCTGACTGTAGGTACAGTCCCCTCTGAAAGTACTGGAACAGCAAGGCCAATTCTTTTGTTTTTGCTATACATTGAAGACATTTAGGTTTGAGATCAAAAGATGAATATCAAATCAAATATAGAGATCAAGAGATCAAATATATTGGAACACGTGACTAACAGGGGTTTCTTGTTGCCCAGGTGTGCTGTTAAACTGACTGATTAAACAATTAATAGCTCTGAATATCTACACTTGGTTTGAGCCCTGAGTTTCACCTGTGAAGACTGAATTTGTTGTTAAAAAGGAAACCCAACATGAAGACCAGAGAGCTGTCTATGGGAGAAAAGCAAGTCATTCTGAAGCTGAGAAAATTGGAAAAATCGATCAGAGCCATTGCACAAGCATTGGGCATAGCCAGTACAACAATTTGGAATGTCCTGAAAAAGAAAGAAACCACTGGTGTACTAACAGCCAGACATCGGACAGGTCGGCCAAGGAAAATAGCAGCAGCTGATGACAGAAACATTGTGAGAGCTGTGAAGAAAAACCCAGAAACAACAATCAGTGACATCACCAGCAACCTCCACAGGGCAGGGGTGAAGGTAACACAATCCACCATTCAAAGAAGACTTTGCACAAATATAGAGGCCATACCACAAGATGCCAACCACTCAACAGTAGCAAGAATGGAAAGGCTAGATTGGAAATTGCAAAGAAATACAGAGATAAGCCACAAAAAAGTTAACCTCTGCCAAAGTGATGGAAAGGCCAAAGTGTGGAGAAAGAAAGGATCTGCTCATAATCGAAAGCACGGTGGAGGTAGTGCTTCTAGAATGGGCTCACTAATCTTTATTTAATGATGTGACTCATGATGGTAGCTGCAGAATGAATTCAGAAGTTTATAGAAATATTCTGTCTGCAAATGCAGCCGATCTAATTGGGAGGAACTTCATCCTGCAGCAAGACAATGACCCAAAACACACTGCCAACACAACAAAGGACTTCATCAGGGGGAAAAAGTGGAAGGTTTTAGACTGGACAAGTCAATCAATCACCAGATCTTAATTGAGCATGCATTTCACCTCCTGAAGAGGAGACTGAAGGGAGGAAACCCCCTAAAACAAAGAACAAATGAAAGAAGATGTGGTAAGCCTGGAAAAGCATCACAAAAGAAGAATGCAACAGTTTGGTGATGTGAGTGGGTCACCAGTTATTGCAAGTAAGGGATATGCCACCAAATATTAAGTGCTATTTACTTTAAGACTATCTGTTCCAATACTCACCTAAAAATTAGGTAGTCTGCCACCAAAGGTGCCATGTTCTACATTGTTTAACACATCTAGATGTATTATCAGGAAATGAAAGCTGAAAGTCTGATCTATCGTCTCATAGTCATCTTTTGATCTCAAACCCAAAGGTCTTCAGTGTGTAGCAAAAACAAAAGAATTGGCCATGTCATTCCAGTACTTTCAGAGGAGAATGTATATAGTAATGTGTTTGAACAGATTTTTACTTCTGAGTATGACTGTCAATATGCAGACAAGGGATTTATTGTTAAGTGTAGCTTGCAAAGGCTTGCAGAGGAGTTGATGCGGACATCTCAAGAAACATGAAAGAAATGGTGTGTAGCAGTGAGTCAAGCTAACACAGATTTGTTAAGCAGGGAGGCATTGTCTGTACAGTTGAGGCTGAGTGAGGAGACCTAAACAATACTCGACCCAAAACAGAAACAGAGCAAAACAGAGCAGTGAACTGTGAAATTCTTGGAGGAAGATGAAATTAAACCTCGGGCAAAGACACAGAAATGTGCACGACATAAAAAAGTAAGACAAATTTCGACTCGATTTTGCCACAAATACTCCTAAACTACAGTGTACACCAAATTTTGCTTTATTTCGTCATTGCAGAATCCAGACCAAGATAACTTTTTTCTATATTGAAGATAAGAATTTAGCTGCAGAATGGCTGCAGAGTGCCGCGTACAGTGTATGGTAAATACAAAAAACATGGGGAGAGGAAAAAAATTGGCCTTGCTGTTCCAATATTAAGGGACTGTATATCATGAATGTATGCACTCTACCCTACATAATTAGAGATGTCAGCAGATGACTACTTTATTGTGCATTTTGCACAGGTAGTCTAGTTAACAATACCATTTTGCACTGAAATTTTTATGATGTATATATGCAGCGGTGGAAACCTGTACAATCTCCTCGCAATGCTTATTGCTATATTGTACTAAAAGTATTCCTGTTAAGTAATCCTTCAAAATATATATATGTAGATTCTAGAACTGCATTACATTATGCAATTCTGCATTGTATAAAGACAACAACACCGAACAACTAAGTAAATGGCAAACATTGACTCATCATGGCTTAGATCATTTAACCATATTGTAACAGGTCAAAAACAGAAAGACAGCTAATTCCTGAAAGTAATAGTATCAGAAAGGCTCTCTCTAATTTCCCTCTGTAGGCCTTCTATTTCTATTTAAAACATGTATACATACTCTGTTGGTTTCTTTTCCGCCTCTTCGACTTTCTTCCTTTTGTCTGTCTTTTTCCTTCTTCTTCCCTCAGCATCATTCGTTTTCCTCTTCTCAGTTTTGTGCTGTTTAGGATGATTTGAACTTTGTTCCATTCCAGCCACCTTGGATCCATGCAGTTTCAACCCGTGTAATGATTTATTTAAGTCTTCATGTGCTGGTTTGTTTGTATCTCCATTGGAGCCCTGTGCCACTTTGTGGCATTCTTTGATTGGTAACGACTGAAGCTTCTTTGCATTTGAATTATCTTCTGAGTTGATCACCTGCAACACACAGAAACACCATCAGACTACACAATACACGCATATCATCATCAGGTTGTTCACTTCGTCCAGAGGTCATAGACAGTAAACACACTGGGAAGTGGTGTGTTCTTAATTACAATGAACAGCCATATCCTGGTATCATTCAGGATAAAGTTAAATGCATCAATCTGGTACACTTTGAGAGCAAATCTAAGAGGCTAAACCTATGAAGAACTTTGTGCATTTGGGAATACCTTCAAAAAAATACTTTGAAACAAAGTATTTTCTAAAACAAAAATGGTGATACTGCTAATAAAGAACACAGCTACAGGCACACTGCAATAAAAATTCCCAGCCCTTGAGCTGTTTTGAATTAAATGTGTGGATTTTACATGTTCTTATTCCCTCTTTATTGAATAAATCACAATGATTACACCACATTCCATTGTGCATACAATTGTTTTTTGTTAAGTCGTGAGAGACATGATGAAGTGATACACATTTTTTTTCTCTCAAATATTGCATCTCCTATTGTTAAATGTGTTTTTTTTATTCTAAATGTTTTATCAGAGTAGATTGTTCTTGTAATCTTACTCCAGATAGGTTTCATGATTGTTCAAGAATGTTTTCATTGCAGTTTTTTTATACTGTTTTTCTCTAAATGTTGTTGTTTAATCAGAATAGTTGCTTCTTGAATTTTCTTTTTTTTAATAAACTTGTAATTACTACACCTTTTATGCAATATATTACATCTGTGGTGTTACTTCCAAATGTATCTGAAATTTCTTTCCTTCAGAGCCATTTAATCTTCTAAGTTCAAGTTTTCATACAGTAAAGTGATTTCATCCTTTTGGAATAAACACTATAAAGTTACCACAGATCATTTTCCATGTCTTTTTTTTTTTTATGCCAAAATAAAAATAGAAAACTATTCTCTCTTGGTGGAACTAGGGGCCAAGATTAAACAATTAAACACAGTGCTTTTAAAAACTGAAATTTTAATAAAGCAATAATAAAACTCCTTGAGCTTTCAATAAACTGAATCCTTAAAGTTATTTATTTTTCTTTATTATTCCCTAAAGTCGCATATTCCTGCTCATTTTAGAACAAACCAGGACTTTACTTCAAATACTGGTAACAACTCAGACATAAGTGAAGTGATGTGTGGCCAAGTATGGTGACCCCTACTCGAAATTTGTGTTCTGCATTTAACCCATCCTAGTGCACACACAGTAGTGAACACACACACACACACACACACACACACACACACTGTGAACACACACCCGGAGCAGTGGGCAGCCTTTTTTTGCTGCGGCGCCCAGGGAGCAGTTGGGGGTTCGGTGCCTTGCTCAAGGGTCTCACCTCAGTCGTGGTATTAATTGTGAAAGAGTCATTCACTCCCCCCACCTACAATCCCTGCCGGACCTGAGACTCGAACCCACAACCTTCAGGTTCACCTTCGGGTTACAAGTCCGACTCTCTAACCATTAGGACACTTATTTTAATTAGCGGAGTGGCAGAAGATGAAGAAATCGTGCAGGTTGACCAATAAATGGCATTTAGAAATATAGTCCCCCACCCAAAAAAAAAAAAACACTTTGTAGGTTTGGATGTTTCAACAAACGGTTAAAATGTACATGAACAGTAACCTTATATACAGTGTAATTCTTCAAGAACAGAAAGAAGCTAAATGAAACGAATTATCTACCTTCAGAGAACTGTTATGTAACATGATCAGCAAAGGTTCTCCTGCCCCAGTGATCGATACATTCACCCAACTTTCCCTTTAATACTGACCGACTGATTTATGCGCATACTGACTAGTTGAACTCACAAGCCATAACCTCAGACACGTGACTGCATACACACAGCTGGCGATGTCACAACTCCTCACCCTAAGAAGGCTTTTCCAGTTCGCCGAAAACTCTGCAGCATCTCTGGGCGGAAGAAAGACGCTTTTCTTCGCTTCTTTCGGTTTAGGCTCCATGTGTTTGTAGAAGTGTGTCCTTCTCTTGCCAGCTTTGGCTTTTCCCTTATCGCATTGAGTTTGCTTGTTTGTTTCTGCGCTAACAACCGAACTGGGTTGCTTTAGCTTTACTTTAGACATTTCTAACAGTGGATCAAAATGAAAATCAACACCCAATTTAAGTTAGCTAAGCCAAAATGAAACATGCATTAATATCACAAACGTTCATCATCAAGTTTTTTTTCTTCCTGTGAATATACGATGATGACGATGACGATGACCGATAACAGATTCCCAACTAAAGCAATAGAAAAAAAAAATTGATTACAAGGACTGAGTATTAAGTTTATAATTTACCACCTCCAGCGCATGTAACAACCATGCTGTCAGTCTTTCCGGTTTGTGTGTAACACTTACAACAGTCCGTTCGGGGAAAACAGACGGTTCCGGATGATTCAGGGACAAGCACGTTAACGAATGTTATTTTAGTTAGTGTTGTTAAATACATTAATAGAAAAATTTATGATTTTTTTATTATGAGTTTATGAGATTATGAGACCCCAAATTTCTAAACGCTACTCCTCCCAGATTTTTCAAGCTACATGCACCAAACTCGCCACAGACCTTCAACCTTCAGAATGACAGGTTTCCCATTACGGAAGCTCAAAGTTGACAAAATTCCCATTGACTTCCATTAAATATTTCTTACTGTTCTAACTCCTTGAGCTTTCAAGCTACTTCCACCAAACTCAGCACAGTCCTTCAGGCTGTTCAGACTGATGATGCTTTTTTTTCTCTTCTCCCTAATTTACAGTTTTTTTTTTCCTGTAGTGGACGATCAAAAATCCCACTGTTCAAGGAATGTTCAAGCTTTCAAACTCCAACTGTCAAAACTCACACACAGAGTGAGTGAGAGTGAGATTGTATCAGATAGTATTGGGTCCTGACCCGAACCTAACATTCCTAACAAGTTTTGTGACAATAGTTCAGTGGTAACCCTGTTACATGCCTGTTGATTGGCTGATGGCGGCAATGTTTTATTAATGTTTTAATTATTAAATCATCCACTTACAGATTAGCACATAGATGCACCACACCAAATTTCAGCTTGATCAGACTTATGGTTCCTGAGAAACAGCTATGTGACTTTAGCTACCCCACCTTTGTATGACCATGCAATCCCCATAGGAATACATTGAAAAAAACTGCTCTACACTTTCTATCCATCCTTCTTTCTTCCCCCATTCATTTTAATGGGGAAAAGATAGAGTGGGTGATGTCACCGTATTCTAGCTTTGAGAGTATACTGTCTGACTTAAATATTTTCCTCTAAAAGCCTTATACTTTCACCTAGAAATGCAATTCAAGCCTTAAACTGTTGAACTACTCTCCCTTTCAAGAACCTCTAAATATCTAATTATTTCAAAATATATTTTTCAACTTATGATCAGGTGTTTGGCATTAGGGCAAGTCAACAGTTCCATTCATATGCATTCAAAATCTGGCACCATCAGCTTTGGCTTTTATTCAATGTTCACACATTTTTAAACAGCCCTAAATCAATAAGGCAATCTACCAGCAAAATCTCCTTACACAAATGTCATTAGGTAAACAGTTTTGAGAGTTTGTTTATGGTGACAAAACGCAGCCTGTTGGTCCGTCTAGAGTTAACCCATTGAAAGCTGCACGTCCTGACAACATACCTGGCTGGCTGCATAGGGAATGTGCGGATCAGCTTGCAGATGTTTTCACAGACATCTTCACCATTTCCCTGAGCCAAGCAGTTTTTTCTGTGAGCGTCAAGACGGCCACCATCCCTCTGCCAAAGAAATCATCTGTGTCCTGCCTGAATGACTACTGGCTGGTTGCACTAACACCTATCATTATGAAGCGCTTTGAGCGGCTAGTCATGAAACACACTGGACCCATCTCAGTACGCATACCATCCCAATTACTTAACAGAAGATGCCATAGCTGCTACCATTCACCTTTCTCTGACCCATCTGGACAAAAAGGACAACTATGTAAGGATGCTGTTCATAGACTTCAGTTCAGCATTCAACACAATCATCCTACAGAATCTGTTAACAAAGCTAAGACTGCTGGGTCTGACCACCTCCCTCTGCAACTGGATTCATGCCTTTTTGACTGGGTCCCAGTCTGTCAGGATCGGCAACTCCACCTCCAGCACCACCACAAAGAACACCGGCGCTCCCCAGGGCTGTGTGCTCAGTCTGCTGTTGTTTACACTGCTGACTCTTGACTGTGCTGCAAATTAGCTGAAGAAGAACACTGTACACTTTATTTTCCAAAAGTTATGCTTGTTTCTGTGTGTGAAAATATGAATAGCAGCCCCCAGTGACCAATTTGAGTGAGACTGCATCAGTTACTAGTGGGTCACTACATGAACCTTCCATTCAAATTCCATGATGATAGCTCAATGTTAAATGCCTGCTAAAAGCTGACTGGCCGATGGCAGACATGTTTTTTTAAATTAATCAGGTCATAGAAAATCCACTTTCAGATTAGCACATAGATAATAATAATAATAATAATAATAATAATAATAATAATAAAATCTGCAAGCAGCATTTTTGGGGGCCAAGCACCCAGACTTGGTGAGCCACACATTCACAAACACACTACAATCGTTGCCTAAGCAATCACAGGAAAGCAGAGCAATAACTTTAGGCAAAGGGATTCAAGTATATAAAATAAGAAAAAGTATATAAAATATGAAAAAAAAAATCATTTGATAACATTTGTAAGGCATGAAACAAGTTTCAGTGAATTTCAAATTGGCAAACAGAAGGTACTCTTGAAATTCAGATGCTGATGAACATTCACTTCAGCTTACCCTATGGAATGTAGAACTAGGAATGTGGAACTGTGAATTTAGCACAAGTTGTTAAAATTAAATTTGGAAAATTATGGAAGATGTCACAGTTTTCGACCACAGGTGTCGCAGTCATTAAACTTTTTGGCGACATTAGGGTGAGGTCCTGAAGATCAAGTCTCATGACAATATGCAAATATCTTATTGAGATACAGCCTATCATCCTGTTTGATGCATTTGCCAGTCCTTTATGAGAGAACGGTTTTGAATATCAAAGTTCCTTTGATAACTTTTGTTTAGACCGGTCCCAAGATGATGTGAGCCAAATTTGGTGAAGAAATCAAGTGACAAGAAAGTTATATCCCATTTAATGGCCTTCATACAATTTCAAAATTGACTACGTGACTGCTCAGCTAGTGTTGGGTAACACCGAACCCCCAACTGCTCCCTGGCCGCTGCAGCAAAAATAAAAAAAGGCGCCCACTGCTTTATAACATTCATGAAATGTATCAGTCAGGATTTAGGCTTCATCATTGCACAGACACATCGCTGGTTAATCTGGTAAATGACCTACTACACCTCTGATCAGGGTTGTGTCTCATTGCTTGACCTTAGTGCCACTTTTGATACCATTGATCATGCTATTCTCCTTGATAGACTACAAAATGTTATAGGCGTTAAGGGAACGGCCCTCTCCTGGCTCAGGTCTTATTTGACTGATCGTTATCAGTTTGTAGATGTAAATGGTGAATTCTCTATGCATACTAAGGTAAAGTTTGGTGTTCTGCAAGATTCTGTTTTAGGCCCACTGCTCTTTTCTTTATATATGCTACCTATGGGCAAAATTATTCGTAAACATTGTATTAGCCTCCACTGTTATGCTGATGACACACAGTTGTATGTTTCTGCAAAGTCAGATGACAGACACAAGCTTAATAAAGTTGAGGAATGTGTAAAGGACATTAGACACTGAAACAATTTTCTCTTACTTAATTCTGACAAGACAGAACTACTTGTACTAGGACTACATGCAGCTAGAAGTAAGCTTTCTGAGTACATAACTCTGGATGGCCTTTCTGTTTCATCATGTGCAGCAGTAAAAGACCTTGGTGTTATTATTGACTCCAGTCTTTCATTTGAAGCTCATGTAGATAATATAACTAGGATAGTTTTTGTTCATCTCAGAAATATTGCTAAGGAATATGTCATCACTTCATGATGCAGACAAATTATTTAGAAGAATGTAGTACCTCTAGGTTGGATTATTATAATGCCTTGCTGTCTGGGTGTTCCAGCAGATGCATAAACAAACTCCAGTTAGTCTAGAATGCAGCAGTGAGAGTCCTTACTAGAACCAGAAGATATGACCACATCACCCCTATCTTATCCACACTGCATTGGCTCCCAATCAAATTTTATATTGATTATAAAATGCTACTATTGACCTATAAAGCACTGAATGGTCTCACGCCGCAGTACTTGAGTGAACTTTTGGTCTTTTATGATCTGCCATGCCTACTTCAATCAAAAAGTGTAGGCTATTTGTTGGTACCCTGAATACCTATAAAGCACTGCAGCAGAGGGTAGAGCTTATTCCCCACCAGTTATGGAACAGCCTTCCAGTTAGTGGTCAAGGTTCAGACAGTGTCTCATTGTTTAAATCTAGGCTGAAAACATATTTGTTTAGTCAAGTCTTTTGTGAATAGTTTTTTTCTTAGGTATAGGAGCAGGTCTTGAGGGTTCACAGGCATAGTGTGTTGTGGTGAACTGTGATGTATGAGTGCATTCCCCCCCATTACGAGACAAAAGCTTACCTAACCATCTCTCTCTCTCTGCTGAGCTACACACCTACTCCTGAGATGCCAGTGATCCTGACCCCTTCTGCTCTCCACACCTGCCTGATCCAACCTGATGCCCTACTTCTGGTTGGAGCTACACATGCTACCCCTGAGATTTCAGTGATCCTGACCCCTTCTGCTCTCTGAACCTGCCTGATGCCCTACTTCTGGTTGGAGTTCGCATCGGTTGAGATCGCTCGCTGCTGCTAGGGGCGACCCTACATGGACAACCTTAGATCATTGGGATTGCTGGGGATGGTGCCACTTGGGGGCCATGGAGATGGCTTGGGGATCTCATATGGGGAGTTGTAGTGTGATGGCTTGGGACTGCAATTCCTGTGGTGGCTTTGGGGCTGTGGTTGCCACGAGCAGCTTTGTACACAGGACTCCATCAGTGGACAGTGGACAGGTTTAACAAATCGGACTTCTTGTGAAAACCATGATGAATTTACTGGTTGCACAACTGCATTATTTGTCCATTTATTACACTGTTATAGAGGGGATCTATTTATAATTGCACTAGCCATTAGCACCCAGATGAGGATGGGTTCCCTTTTGAGTCTGGTTCTCTTCAAGTTTTCTTCCTCATATCATCACAGGGAGTTTTTCCTTGCCACCATTGCCTCTGGCTTGCTCATTAGGGATAAATTCACATATTTACAATTTATTTTGGTTTAAATTAATTTGAATGTATTTATTTCTGTAAAACTGCTTTGGGACAAGGTCCACTGTTAAAAGCGCTACACAAATAAAATGTAACTGAACTGAATAGAAGCATAACCACATACATCACCTTAACATTACCATATTATTTAAATTCGGCTTAATTTAAATCAACAACAAAGAAAATAGTACAGTCATACTTACTTAATATGCACACAAAATACACCTGACTGAAGCTAAGTAAATTAACGAACTGCTACATAAACTCAATGAACTAAATAAACTTAACACTCTTAAAGGTCATGAAAGTCCTGCTCCTCTCAGAGTAGCACTGAGTTTGGCGCTCGTGAATAGCACACTCTGACTGGTCAGTCCAGTGAAACCCATTTAAAGGGACCACAGCCTCTTTAAAACACGATTATCACAGCTGAGAAGAAACACAGTCTCCCATCTCTCACTTTTCCTAGGGATGTATGCAGACAAACACACACACACACACACAGCCCAGGGTCCAAGAATATGCATTTTTGGTAAGCTATATTTCTTCCCCAAATATATTAATATGAAAAATAACTTGACAAAAGCTTTCAATTCTGACCAAGCAAAAGCATAGTATATTTCATCTTGAGAAGAGATATGCATTTTTTAGTGATAGTGCCCCCTATGGGCCAAATGAAATTTGAGGGGTGACCAGAGAGTGTCCTACTGACCAGGTATTAAGTTCATAGAAATGTGACTTTGCAATCAAAAGATATGTCTCTTTTAATACATACATGCAATGGCCTAAAATGTCTTTGACCTGTAATTGTTTTAGTATGTTTTTTTCAGCAAACTTTCTATTTGCTAGATTTTGTATTTTATGCCATTTTTTACTCTGTTCCCTACAGTTGTGAAGATATTCAAGTTTCAAGTTTATTCTCACGTGCATAAAGTGTTTTAATATATGTGTATCTATATACAATGAAATTCTTGTGCTACAGTTGCACACACCTACCCAGACACAGTCCAAAAATGATAATGAACTCTTACAAAGTACAAAAGTCGCAATCTCTAAACAATGAACACAGACAAAAGAGCGTGCAAGATTATTAATATCCTCTAAGCAAGTAAAGACAATAATATACTGTAAACATTGTAAGCAGTCAAAAAGTGACAAAGTGGGAGATATTGCACAAACAGTACAAGGACAGTCAGAGTCAGTCTATCCATCAGTCAGTCCAGTCCAGTGTAGTCCAGTGTAATATAAGTGTAGATGATAAAGTGCAGTGCATGGAAGATAGAGTGGGTTGTGCTTGTGGTGGTGTTACTGGTTGTGGTTCAACAGTCTGATGGCCTGTACGAAGAAGCTGTTGATCTGATGCTGCGATACCGTCTGCCTGATGGTAGCAGTGAGAGCAGTCCATAGCTCGGGTGGCTGTAGTCTCTAATCTCCGTGCTTTCCTCACACACCGCCTGATGTAGATGTCTTAGAGGGAAGGAAGCTCACCTCCCACGATGTGCTGGGCTTTCTGCACCACTCTCTGCAGAGCTTTGCATTTGAGGGCGGTGCTGTTCCCATACCAGGCGCTGCCAGTCAGTATGTTCTCCACAGTGCAGGTGTAGAATGATTTGAAGATATTGAGGCTCTTACAAAACTTCCTCAGCCATCTGAGGAAGAAGAGGTGCTGGTGAGCTTTCTTCACCACTGCTTCGGTGTGAGTGGACCAAATGAGGTCCTCAGTGAAATGAACATTGAGGAACTTGAAGCTGCTAACCCACTCCACTGGTGTCCCGTCGATGATGGGGGTGTGCTTCCTTTCCTGTCTCCTGAAGTTCACTACAAACTCCTTTGTATTTTTGATGTTGAGCGAGAGTCCAGGATCCAGCTGCACAAGTAGCTGTTAGGCCCAGAGCCCGCAGTTTAGAGTAAAGCTTGGAGGGCACAATGGTATTGAATGCTGAGCTGTAGTCCACAAACAGCATTCTCACGTGTTCTGTTTATCCAGGTGGGAGAGAATGGTGTGTAGGGTGAAGGCAATGGCATCATCAGTGGATTGTTACGATAAGCAAACTGCAGTAGATCAAGTGAGGCAGGCAGAGCAGATTTTGTCTCTGATGAGCCTCTGAAAGCATTTGCTGACAATGGGGGTCAAAGCAACAGGACCCCAGTCATTCAAGCAGGTGGCCTTAGATTAGGTGACCATAGGTGGACATTTAAAACATGTGGGGACAACAGACAGGAAGAGGGAGAGGTTGAAAATGTCAGTGAAAACACCAGCTAATTGGCTCTCTCATACTTTAAGGACGTGGCTGGGGATGCCGTCTGGACCCGCGGCCTTGCGGATATTCACCCGTTGGAAGGATCAGGTTACATCTGCTACAGAGACAGAGTGTGCACTAACCTCTACAGCATCGGCCATGGGAGCTCTCTCCATGGAGGCGAAGCTGTTTGCCATAAAGCGAGCATAAAAAGTATTAAGCTCGTTTGGAAGAGAGGCAGTGGTGTTCATTAAAGTCTGTGATTTTAATTCCCTGCCACATGTCTCTTGTGTTGAACTGTGTTTCTATCTTGTCTTTGTCCTGGTGTTTTGCTGTTCTGATGGTTTTACGGAGTGCATAGCTGGCAGAGGTTTGTGTGTTTAGCGCAAACGTTGTTAATCCACAGCTTCTGATTTGGATAGATCCAAATTGTTTTCATCGTTGCAAAGTCTTGTATGCACTTCCTGATGAAACATGTTACAGTATCTCAGCAAAACTCTATGTCGCCTTCGGAGGCAGACCGAAACATCTCCCAGTCCACAAGATGAAAACAGTCCTGTAGCATAGAATACGCTCGGTCCAACCAGCACTGGATGCTTCTTGTAAACAGGCAGGAGCAGGATGAAAAAGTGATCCAATTTGCTGAAAGGTGGGTGCGGGAAGGATTTGTAGCCATCCCGGAAGGGAAAGTAGCAATGGTCCAAAACCTGGTTCCCCCTGTGTATTGCATGTGAGGTGCTGAAAATATTTTGGAGCTGTTGTTCTGAGGTTGGCTATATTGAAGTCCCCGGCCACAATGAATGTGGCCTCAGGGTGCACACGTTCCTGCTTGCTTATATTTCCATGCAGTTCCTTGAATGCCTGGTCTGTGTCGGATTGGGGGGGGTGGGGGCTTGGATGGGTGTACACAGCCAATAACAATAACCACAGCTAATAATAACCATCATGAATTCCCTCGGTAGCCAGTATGGCTGACATAGAAGCATGAGGTATATATGAGGGCAGGGGAGCAAAAGGACCTAATAGTGTGTATGTTCCTCCGATCACACCACGAGCTGTACATACACTCCCTCCTCTGCACAGACCTCTCCTCCCTGAGAGGTCTTTCACCCTGTCCGCATGGGGCACGGAGAACACCGTGAGCTCGATGGCTGAGTCTGGAACCCCTGCAGACATCCAGATTTCTGTGAGGCAGATAATGCTTCAGTTTCTTGCTGGTAGGAGATCCGCACTCTTCGCTTGCAGAGCTTGCTGTCCAGAGATTTAATGTTTGCCAGTAGAATGCTGGGTAGTACGTCTTAGCACTGCGTCTTAGTCTGATGAGGATGCCAGCTCTCCTTCCTCTTTTCTGGCTGTGCTTTTGCAAAGGCTCTGCTGCAGTGTTTGTAAACAGCGGGTCAGCATTGAGGGACTCAAAGTCTGGTTTGCGATTGCATTGCCAATTTCTAAAAGTGTCTATCATAGACAATGAGGCTGACTGCTTCCAACATGAAAACATAAAAATTGTAAACAAAACAAACAAAAAAACCCTGCCAAAATGGGTTGGAGCTCGCAGCATGGCAGCCATACTTGGAGCAACCCAAGATCTAAACAAAAAGGTAACTTCATTTATTATAGGTATGGGTGATTTCATTTGGCTAATTAAAACATGCAGGTTCCCAAAAACCTGCAAGTAGGCAGGTTGGCTACTCTAAATGTGGAATGAGTGTATGAACGTGTGCTTAGTGCCCAGCATGTAGGAAAAAACAGTTACTGAAGATGAATGAATGAATAAAAACTGAGTTACTTGACGTGGGTTCTAAGGTCAAAATGCAGAAAATGCTACCTCACATAGCTCTGTTGTCTTTCAAATAGAGTGAACAGGTCCAAAACATGGGTGCTATTATTGATATTAATCATAGCTTCCAGTGTCGTGTTTACCAAAACAACTTATTATCATTTAAGGGGGAGTTGTCAAACTTTTTGCAGCCAGAGACCTTCCCCAGAGTAAAAGAATTTCCAAGGACCCTATTATGATCACAGATTTAGTTTTCAAGAACTATAGAGCAAATAAGTACCATCATAGTAACGCAGACATGAAACATCATATTAGCAGTACTTCCCAGTTTTAAATTGTCAGTTTCATATTAAAAAGTTAACATTATTTCTACTTGTTTTTTGTATTCTTTCAATTAGGTTTACAGCTTATGATAACTATATAACAACCACAACAGCCTTGATTAAATGATTAATTAATTAATTAATTAATTAATTAATAAAAAGCAATATAGTCAGGGGCCCCTGCCTATGCTTAAATTAGACTGCAATGTGAGACCAATGGATCTAAAGAATATTGCTCTATTTAGATTTTTTTTTTATGCTGAAAAACTAGTTACATTTCAGAGCTGCTCATTATGCATAACCCAAACAGAACTCTAACAACATCAGCCCAAACCTTGTTAGGTGAAAGTGCTTTTACTTATTTCAGTTCTTTGAAATACACTGCCTGATGACCAAACATTTGCTACAAATAGAAAATTTAAGACATTCTTTTGACTCAGGGCTGCAGCTAAATATTTTAACGACTTCTGTTATTGTCCATGTTCAATAAAAGTCTTTTTAATGGTTAAAAAGCATCCTTTTATTTGTATCACTACATTGGTTTTTCATCTAAAAAAAAACACAGTTCAATAAAATATAAGACTAAGGAAATTTAATTTAAATAGTTAAAATATCTAAATAAGCTGCTACAGTCTGCATGCTATATTACACAGAAAGACACAAAAAAAAACAGCTAAAAAAAACAGTGGCAGGGGGAAAGAAGGCATGCAGTGCTTCCTGTAGGCGGAATGATAACAGTGGTTTTCCAACCAGCATATTGACTGGTACACTTTGAGTGTGCAAGTGTAAGGGTTCGTTTCCTCCTTTTACCTTGGCCATTTGTGGCTTTTTTGAACAAACAAACAAAAAAAAAATGATGTGACACAATGTGTGTTTGATGTGTGAATAAGCCACAGCACTGATGTGATTAGCATGAAGATGTTTGTCCTAGATATTCAGCGCAAGCCTCTCTAACACTATTCTTACCCTAACCTGTAAAAAAAAAAAAGGTTTGGCAGTTATCTAAAATTTAAAATTTGATGTCTAGACAGAAGTCTAGTAACACAAATATAACAAGCCTTTTTCTCAGACTGCAGAGTAAGTAAGAAGAGGAAAATACATTTACATGCTCTTCATTGTCTGCAACAACTGATCGCTGGTAAAACACATGAACCAACTGCTTCCAGTAAAATATTGCACATATCTATGATTTCAGTAGTTATTTCTCACGGTCACAATTATCATAGTCCTCTCTGTTACTGATGACCCTCTGTGCTTCACAATTGTAAGCACAACTGTAATCAGGCATGCTTTTTTGCTACATTGCATGCAAACTGTTCATGATCACACCAACCTTGATGGGAGTTACTGGCAGCAAACACTGCAGGCTGAAATTTCAGAGTTTTATAACAGCAACTTTGTGTAATTGACTAAGAAGTAAAAACTGTTACAACTGTGGCTGAGTTCCCTTAGTGGTGAAAGCAATGGAAACTCTTACCTGTGCTTATTTTGAAATAGCATTGAGGCAGAGTAAACGTGTGTGTGCATGTGTGTGTATGTGAGTGAGAGAGAGAGAGATATCAGTGTAGGCATGTTTCAGGACAATAGATGATGAGACAAAAGAGAGGGATGGAGAGAGAGCAACAGACAGAGATTCAGTAAACTGGCTTGTAGAGAAGCTGGCCATTAAGGAGTCGGCGTTTGATTTCTTTCCACAGCAGGTGTCGCTCTCTCTGTGAGCCCTGCATGAAGCCGCGATTCTCCTGAGCTCGGCGAGACAGGTACGGGATCACCTCATTCACAGGGCCATACGGCACGTATTTATACACGGGAAATCCAGCTTGACCTGCTCTCACACACATGGGCACACACATATGCACACACACAAAAAAACACATTAGGGCTGTCAAAGTTCTTTAAAATTGAATTTGAATATTATTTAAAAGATTTCAAAGATTTTAAATTCCATTTAAAAGATTAGTATTCAAATGCATTCTAATATTAAAGAGCTTCTTATGTTATATAGTTTCAGCCCACGAAAGATTGTATTCGCATTGATTACAAATACTACTTTTGACCTATAAAGCACTGCAGCAGGGAGTACAGCTTTCTCTGACAAAGCCCCACAGTTATGGAACAGCCTTCCACTCAGTGTTCGGGGCTCAGACACAGTCTCAGTGTTTAAATCTAGGCTGAAAACATATTTGTTTAGTCAAGCTTTTTGTGAATAGTTTTTTTTCTTAGGTAAAGGAGCAGATCTGGAGGGTTGACAGGCATAGTGTGTTGTGGTGAACTGGGATATTTGGATGCTTCCCTGCTTGCACTTTGCATGCAAAGTATAGTATCCTTAATCATTACCTAATAATCTCTGCACATGCTACTCCTGAGAGACCAGGATGCTACACATGCTACTCCTGAGAGACCAGTGATCCTGACCCCTTCTGCTCTCCTGACCTGCCTGATCCATCCTGATGCCCTACTTCTGGTTGGAGTTCTCATCAATTGGAAATCACTCGCTGCTGCTGAAGATGGCCCCACATGGACAGCCTGAAGATCACTGAGATTACTGAAGATGGTACCACTTACAAACCATGAAGACAGCTTTGGCCCACAATTCATATGAACAGTTATGCTACGATGGCTTAGGACTACAAGTGCTATGATAGCTTTAGGACTGTAATTGCCACGAACAGTTTTGCACTCAAGACTTCATGTGAAAACTATAACGAATTTCCTGGTTACACAATTGCACTATTTGACCATGTAGTGCACAGTTATAGAGGCGATTTATTTATAATTGCACTATCCATTGTTAACCAGATGAGGATGGGCTCCCTTTTCAGTCTCTCAAATTCCCTTGAGTTCCTCTCAAGGCTTCTTCCTCATATTGTCTCAGGGAGTTTTTCCTTGCCACCTTTGCCTCTGGCTTGCTCATAATAAATTCATACACTTAAAATTTATATCTTGAATGTATTTATTTCTGTAAAGCTGCTCTGCGACAATGTCCACTGTTAAACGTGATATGCAAATAAAATTTAATTTAATTGAATTAAACGATGGAAATTGTGTTGAAGCAAATGACTATTTAAATAAAAGTAATTATACATAATTTAAATTGTGAAAAATGTATTTTAGAATTTTAAATATGTGAAAATATGTATACCAAAAATGACATGCATTTATTCAGAGCCCTTTGTCAAGTACTTTTTAACCTAAAACTGCACATACAATATGACTGTATTCTAAGTATACGTTTTACATAATACATTTGTATGTGACTTTTTGCCTGTAAAAAGCTTGCATAAAAAAAAAGGTTTAAAGATGGCAAATGATAATGTCAGCTCCAGATTATAACATTCTAGTTTGTCGGAGTTCTCACCTAGAGGGAAGCTGATCTGGTCACACATTCCCAGCAACTGGCCAAAATAGACCATGTTTTCCCTGGGAGAAAGTCCCATCTCATTCATCCTGTGCACAGAAAACAGAAACCCTATGTTAACACATCTCTCTCTCTCTCACACACAAACACACCGATGCACAGAGTAACTGCATGTAAGTGGGCATCAGTCTGTGTGTTGGTCCAGACTCACTTTTCCAGTGTGAATTTAACTGTGTCTTCATTGTGTGACGCCACCATTACATTGGCCACCCTGTTGTGGTAGATCTCCTCCAGGACATACTCCAAACACCTTTCACACAAAATATTATAAATATTTCATTTAAATATTTAAGTAAACATAAATCTTTAAATATATTGTTTATATGCTTTTTACAATTTGTTCTTCCTGATGGATACATTCCATGGAATTCTAAAGAATATGTATTACATTCAGTTTTTGTTCAGGTCACTAGAGGTGAAAAAAGAGAAAGGAAGAGAGAGATGACCTGTGGTACATTCTGTTTGTGGACTCATAGTCAGGGTTAATTGGATCTTTGTATCCAATCTCAGCTGCTCTTTGTCTCTCCTGGTGCATGTAAGCCCCACGAACCAGTTTTGCTCCGAAATACCAGCCTTCCCGCCGTGACAGCTCCACATCTATAGTCACATTATCGTAAGCCTCCTACACACACCATTAATAAATGATTTTTAAACCTATGACATACAGATTAAATTTGCTGTCAAATTTATGTCAATGCTTATTTGTGTCAGTTACACACACAAATGTAATCTCATTATTTTATATTAATGGCATTAAAGAAATATTAAATATATATAAAAAAAATTAAGACAGCAAGCCAAACCAAATCCATTTTAAGACATAAGGCTGAATGAGAACAAATCCTCAAGCAACATTTCAAAATCTAGTTCCCAGAAGAGAGGGGCTGTTAGAGCAGCAAAGGGGGGCCAGTCCATATTAATGCCATGCTGTGGCAGCGGGGCGTGGTTGAGCGTCAAGCTGTGGACTGAGAGGAAGTGAGTTGAACCAGCAGGTAATGCGTGATGATTCTCACCTGTCTTGTTACAACCAGTCTACGTATTTGAGTCTCTTTGTGCTTTCAGGTATTCCCATAATCGGCAATAGAGAGAGTGTGACATAGCTGGTGGAGCTTGCGAGACTGGTACACATACACACACACACTCCCCCATACATATGTTGAGGAGCGTGAACTTGAGCTTGACAAAGCAAAAGACATGAGTCCCTGACAGACCTCTTTTCTGTTGAGTTGTCCCATTTTTTTTGTTGAGTTTTTGAAAGTGCGCTGAAAAGTATGGGTTGAATAAACGCAAGCCCGAAGCTCGGCTAAAATTCCGCCTGCCTCTCGAGTCTTCCTCCACACCCTCACACACCTTGTTCTACAGCGGTGCCGAAACCCAGGACTGGGGAAGACTCAGACGCCGCCATGGAAGCCTCCCCACTCTGCGAAATCGTCAAGTCTCTCGCCATCCTCCACCAAACCCAAAACCAAGCACTCCTCATCCTGCGCAACGAGCAGCAGTCATCACACAGGAGCAGGCCGAGAGCTGGCGGGCACCCTAGAAGCTGCTGCAGCATCATCTCCAGCTGTGACCTCTGCCCCTGTGCCACATGTGATGTTCACCAAGATGGCCTCCATGGATGATCCAGAGGCCTTCCTGGAGCTCTTCAAGTGTGGGAATGGCCAGAGGAGGAATGGGCTGTGCGACCGCAAGTGTGCTTGTACGCAGCCACCCATACCGGTTACCTGAACACAGAAAAATTGGTTCGGGATGAACTCAAGCCTATGCTCGACATGGGAGTAATAGAGGAGTCCCACAGTGATTGGAGCAGCCCAGTGGTCTTGGTGCCCAAGACCGATGGGTCAGTCAGTTTTTTGTGTGAACTTTAGGAAAGTCTAAATTTGACATATATCTGATGCCTCACATTGATGAACTGCTCGATCGCATGGCTCATTTTTAATTGACACTGGAATAACCAAGGGGCATTGGCAGATTCCCTTGACTCCAATATCTCGAGAAAAGAGGTCTGTCACAGACTTGTGGCTTTGGCTCTGCCAAGTTCAAGTTCACGCTCCTCTGTGTATGTGTGTGTGTGTATGTGTGTGCATGTCTCACAGGCTTTGCCAGCTATGTCACACTCTCTCTCTCACGGGCTACAAGAATCTCTGAAAGCACATAGAGACACAAATTAGTAGACAATACACACGTGAGAATCATCACGCTTTACTTGCCGGTTCAACCCGCTTCCTCTCCGCCACAGCTGACACTCGACCACGCTCCTGCTGCCACACATGCCTTTGGAGTAGAATGTTCAAGAAGCACATATGGGTGTCATGGTCAAGTTTTTATATGCTGCAAAGAGTCTGAATGGATAACACAAACACTGTCATTATTAAGTTATTAAGTTGAATGTTTTAATCAGTTGAAAAAGAAAACCTAAGGCACATATTTAGGCAATGCTTATTTTTGCTGTATCGAAAATGTATCGTATCGAGACACTGCCGTATCGTCTCAAATTTTAATTTGTGCAGCATTACACCCCTAGTGTTTATGGTGATTTAAAGACAATGTGAAATGTAAATCATAGCACATCTTTCTTTCATAACGTTTTTCAGTGAAACTGGATATTCCTCTGGGAAATAACTTGGTTGGAAATGTTATATAGTGGTTATATAGGTTAGATAGTGAAAAATGACAATGGATGTCCATGGTTAATAATTTTCTATGCCTAAACACACATTTGGACACATCAAAAACTCAGAAGACAGAAGTCAAGCTGAAGCTATCACATATTAATTTACTGATAAAACATATATAATCTGACTAAGGGCACATCTGAGGCAAGAATGTCAGTTCTGATTTCAAGTACTCTTTAAATAACACTAGTAGGCATACTTGTGTACTTGTGTGTTTGTCATACTTTAAGATAACACTGGTAGGTGTTGAAGATGATGGGTTTGTGGAGGTTGAAGATCCTCTGCATCTCTAGAGTCAGTCTGCTGATCGCTGGCTGGAAATACGTCTGCTCAGCATCCACCATCAGTCTCACCCCGTTCTCAACGGCATGCTAACACAAACACACACACACAGGCAAAATGGTTATTGAGCTGGTATTAATATAATAACAACTACAGTGTATTATATTAATATACTATTAATATAATGATAATATAGTAACTATAATATTAAGTATAATATTAGATTGTGTTATGGGAGGTTTATCACTACCCACATACGAACATAACGTCACTGCTGTGACTTGATATGTTTTTTTGGACATGGAACTAGCATTGCAGCTCAACAATCTTACCCTTGCATCTGTTAGCATTCCTGTATGTTGTGTTATGAGTGTTAATCTGTGACTTTGTATAGTCAGCACAAAGCATACACACATCTGAGGCCCCAGTTACATTAGAAATACTAATAGATGGCTTTTAGACAGTGGGCAATGGGGAATTCATGTAACATTGATTGTAAGAGAGCATTTCCCTTTTGCCTTATCCACAACCTGTCTCCAACACTACTATTTCTCAGAATGCATGAATCATTTTCTTTAATTTAAATATAATCCATTAGCAAAGTCACACAAGGTGTGGACCAAAATTTACCTAGATATACTGTACGTCTTCATTACTTGCTATCAATTAGCAATCATGCATTGTGCATTTATCCCATATCTGACAATTACTAGTGGTGGCCATTTTATACCTGGAATCGCTATAATTCAGTTAATATAAAAAGTTTGCACACCCCTGTTAAAACGACTGGTTTCTTTGATGTAAAACAAAAACCAAGTTAAACCATGTCAGAACCCTTTTCACCTTTATTGTGAAATTGCAAGGAAAAAAATTTAAATAAACAACCAGAAATGTTTTAGGGAAAAAAGAAATACAAAATAACTACCAATACCCAGCTTACAAAAGTGGGCACACCCATTTATAATGTTCAGAATCAACCAATCAAACTCAAATTAAATACTAATTAAAGTGACTGATTAACCTCAAGTAAAGTACAGCTATTCCTATAGGACTTTCCTGACATCTTCTTGGTAACATCAACTGGAAAAGCCATGGGCCTCAAAGAGCTTACACAGCAGGTATGGGATCTCATTGTTGAAAAATTATCAATCACGAGAGGGTTACAAAAAATTTCTCAGGCATAGGATATACAATGGAACACCGTAAAGACAATAATCAACAAGCGGAGGAAATATGGCACAACATTGTCATTACTAAGACCAGGAGATCCCTCTAAAATTGATGACCATGAGAAAGCTGGTTAGAGGGGGTGCCAAGAGGCCTACAGCAACATTAAAATGATTGCAGCAATTTCTAGCAAGTACTGGTTGCTCGCTATATGTGACCATAATCTCTCAAATTCACATGTCTGGGCTACGGGGTAGGATGGCAAGACAGAAGGCTTTTTAACCAAAAAAATAAACCCATCCACAGTTTGCAAAAACAATACATCCAAACTCCCAAAACCATGTATCATAATGTGTTATGGTCTGATAGGACTAGAGTTGAACTTTTTTGCCGTAATACCAAAACATATGTTTGGCGCAAAAAAAACAACAACAGCACATCACCAAAAGAACACCATCCCCACAGTGAAGCATGAAGGTGGCAGCATCATGCTTTGGGGCTGCTTTTCTTCAGCTGGAACTGGGGCTTTAATCAGGGTAGAGGGAATAATGAATAGCTCTAAATACTAGTCAAAATTAAGATAAGATGAAGAGGGATTTCAACTTTCAGAATGGCAACTACCTAAAGCACAAAGGAATGACTTTATCAACACAAGATCAAGGTTTTGGAATGGCCCAGCCAGAGTTCAGATCTAAAGCCAGTTAAAAATCTGTGGGGTGACCTGAAGAGGGCTGTGCACAGGAGATGCCCAGCCAATCTGACAGAGTTTGAATACTTTTGCAAGGAAGAACGGCAAAATATTGCTAAGTCAGGATGTGCCAAACTGACTGACTCTTACCCAAAAAGATTGAATGCCATGATAAAATCTAAGGATGCTTCAAAATCAAAGGATGCTTCACATTTTTTATTTTTTTTCCCCTAAAATGATTTTCACTTTAATTTATGAAAATGTATTTTTTGCACAATAAAGGTAGAAAAGTTGATTTATCTTGGTTTCATTTTCTTACATCACAAAAACAAAAATAGTGTGTAAACTTTTTATAGCCATTGTATGTTAAATAGTGCTATTTTTATATTATATTATATTATATTATATTATATTATATTATATTATATTATATTATATTATATTATATTATATTAT
>CM075017.1:14997109-15015852 GCA_037576675.1 Pangasius sanitwongsei | reverse complement strand
ATAGATATATATATATAGATATATATATATATATATATAGATATATATATATACACACATACACACACACACACACACATATGTGTATGTATACATATACATTGGATATATAAGGCAGCAAGTGAACAGTCAGTTCTCAAAGCTGATGTGTTGGAAGCAGGAATAATTAGCAAGTTTAAGGATCTTAGTGACCTTGAGAAGGGCCAAACTATGATGGCAAGACAACTACGTCAGAGCATCTCCAAAACAGCAGGTCTTGTGGGGTGTTCTGGGTATGCAGTGGTTAGTACCTACCAAAAGTGGTCCAAGGAAGGACAACCGGTGAACCGACAACAGGGACATGGGTGCACAAGGCTCATGGGCACACAAGGCTCACTGATGCGTGTGGGGAGTGAAGCATGTCTGGTCCAATCCCACAAAAGAGCAACTGTACCACAAACTGCTGAAAAAGTTAATGCTGGCTAAGATAGAAAGGTGTCAGAAAATATAGGGCATCGCAGATTGCTGCGTATGGGGCTGCGTAGCCGCAGACCTGTCAGAGTGCCCATGCTGGCCCCTGTCCACCGCAAAAAAAGCCTACAATGGCCAACTGAGCATCAGAACTGGACCACGGAGCAATGGAAGAAGGTGGCCTGGTCTGACGAGTCACGTTTTCTTTTTACATCATGTGGACGGTCAGGTGTGTGCGAGTCACTTACCTGAGAAGAGATGGCACCACAATGCACTATGGGAAGAAGGCAAGCCAGCAGAGACAGTGTGATGCTCTGGGCAATGTTCTGCTGGGAAACCTTGGGTCCTGGCATTCATGTGAATGTTACTCTGAGACGTACCACCTACCTAAATACTGTTACAGACCAAGTACACCCCTTCATGGCAACAGACTTAAAGGATCTGCTGCTAACATCTTGCTGCCAGATACCACAGCACACCTTCAGAGGTCTTGTGCAGTCCATGCCTTGATGGGTCAGAGCTGTTTTGACGGACCTTTTTTGCTGACAGTGTATATAAAATCATATAAATTAGCAAACCAAACTAGCAGCTCCAGTGCTCTTTGGATCGAACAAATTCTTTTTATGGACAGTGATTTCCATAAAACTGAAATTTAAACTTAGTTCAGAACTAGTTATTAAAATAATCAAATGTACACGTAAGGAGTCCATAACAAACGTAGTATAAATTTAAGTAGAAATAGGAGCTGAAAATGAAATTGTAATATCAAACCTGTAAATTAAGCCATATAAATACCAATGGTATGTATGTTTTTTCTGGACTTTCCAGCAGATAAATACATTCATGTATCATCTCTGCGATTACAATACCTCTCTGGGTTGGCTTATTCATGTCAGGTATTTTCCCTTCGCACAGAGTATCCAAGTGCTCAGTGCGCTTAAGCTACTGGCAGCGCAACAGTGCACGCTTCCAGGTTAGGACTTTGTTTACATTAACATGTGTGTTTTATTTTCATTCTTGTCCTGTCTCCTCCCCTGTCTTGTCATTGGTTGCATCCTTCATATGTCTTGTCCTGTCTCACCTGTTCCTAGTTCCCCCTTGATTATTCTGTGTATTTAAACCCCCCTGTGTGTCTTTGTTCGTCACGCAGTATTGTTCAGTGTTTCACTGCCTGACTTTACCTAGCCGTTTTGTTTTGTGTTTTCACCCTGGTTTTTGACTTCCGGCCTGTTTCTTGATTCTAGTGTTTGTTTTGCCTAGTTATGCCTGTTTGCTGATTGCCTGACCCTGTGCTTGTTTTTCACTATGTGTTTGCTCTTCATTTTTGGGTTTGTCTGCATGTCTCTCAATAAATGCTTTATACTGCAATTGCATCCATCTCCACTGGCATTACATGACAGCTCAGCTTGATAAGAAATATCCAGAACGGAACTGAACATGACTGTACACAACTGGCTTTATAATCATAGGGCCTTTTAAAGTTAATTATTACATTATAACATATTTGGTACTTACCATGGCTTTCCTTTTCAGCCTGAGACACACAGGAACTGGAAAAATAAAAAGAGAACATGGCAGGAAGAAAAGGTCATAAGTGGTGCAATATTACATCCTGGTAACTTTTAATGTCTTAAGAGGTTTCCCTGGCCACCTGGCACCAAGCATAAAAAAGATTTCTAAGTTTTTGAAGTTCAAATGTGATCCAAAAACACACAGATGGATTGAGCAAGACAGTCACACACTACTTCACAAAAAAGCATAAAGTACCCTCTCCATTTCCTGACTCACACGCCAGCAGAAAAGCCAAACCTGGTCATGTCTGGCATTTCCAGCTCAGCGCTATCAAGTTCTGAATCTCATTTAGAATTGCAACAGTATTCTCTAATGGCAGTGGCCTCTTTCAGCAGGATAATGCTCGCTGCCACACTGCAAAAACTGTTCAGGAATGGTTTGAGCAAAATGAAAAGAGTTCAAGGACTTGACTTGGCCTGCAAATTCCCCAGATCTCAATCCAATTGAGCATCTGTGGGATGTGCTGGACAAACAAGTCCGATCCATGGAGGCCCCACCTCGCTACTTACAGGACTTAAAGGATATGCTGCTAACATCTTGATGCCAGATACCACAGCACACCTTCAGAGGTCTTGTGGAGTCCATGCCTCAATGGATAACAGCTGTCTTGGCAGCACAAGGGGGACCTACACAATATTAGGTAGTTGGTTGTAATGTTATGGCTGATCGGCATATGTAAGTTTTTTTTTTTATTATTTCCCGCTAAATTATTACTTTTTAATATTTTTTTTCTAAGGCAGTCTGTTCTGGGTTGGTTCGGAAGAGATTAACAATCTAAAAAGTATTGTCTTTGTACAAATAATTACATTCGTTCTTGTAAATAAATATTATAAAAAAAACTCCTTGGTTAACACAGCAGTGTGTGCAGGTGCATTGTCGTGGTACAAGATCCAGTTTTGGGTGCATCACTTCTCCCAGACTTTTTTCTGATGCTTTACCGTAGATGCCTAAGCACTTCAATGTAAAATTGCTTAGGTGTGCATGGAACATTCGAATTGTGGGAATTTTTGTGTGTGTGTGTGTGTGTGTATAAATATGCACTTACTGAGCACTTTATTAGGAACACTATACTAATACTGGATATGGCCTCCCTTTCTTCTCAAAACAGTCTCAATTCTTCATAGCATGGATTCTACAAGATGTTGCAAACAAATTCCTTTGAGATTCTGGTCCATGTTGACATGATTGCATCACGCAATTCCTGCAGAATGCAAGAGCACTGCAGTTTGCACTTTCATGCTGAAAATCTCCCGTTCTACCACAAATGTGTTTTATTGGATTCAGATCTGGTGATTGGGAAGGCCACTGAAGAACACCGAATTTATTGTCATGTTCATGAAAGTTTGAGACAACTTTTGCTTTGCGACATGGTGCACTATCATGCTGGACGTAGGCATCAGAAAATGAGTAAAGGGATGCACATGGTCAGCAACAATACTCAAATAGGCTGTGGCATTCAAGCGATGATTGATTGGTATTAACAGGCCCAAAGTGTGCCGTGAAAACATTCCCCACACCATTACACCACCTCAACCAGCCTGGACTTTTGACACAAGGCAGTTGGGTCCATTTATTCATGCTGTTGGCACCAAATTATGACCCTACCATCTGTGTGCCTCAGCAGAAATTCAGATTCATCAGACCAGGCTACATTCTTCCAGTCTTCAAATGTTCAGTTTTGGCCCATCTGCCTCAAGGTTCAACATTTTGTGCATTCTGAGATGCTTTTCTGCTCACCACAATTGTACACAGTGGTTACTGTAGCTTTTCTGTCAGCTCAAGCCAGACTGGCCATTCTCCGTTGACCTCTATCATCAACAAGACAGACCTTTAGTTTTAATTTGAGAGTATTTACGTCCAAATTGGGTGAACAGTGTAGGAATTACAATACATTTAATATGTTATTCCCCTCTATTTCAGGGACCAAAAGTAACTGGACACAGTGACAATCAGAAATTAAACTTTACACGTTGTCTGTAGCCATGACTAAAGGTCATTCTGTGTATTAATTATTTTGCAGCTGTAGTCAGAAGAAAAACAGTATTAAAACCCCTTTTTATATCTTAGTGTGTAAAACCCATGTGTATACAAGTGTGTGCGTGTGTGTTTGTTTAAACCCACCCCATATACCCATGAGCACACATTGAGATTACACATGCACAAATATATGCAGGCAGTGTACCCTTGCACCACCTTCACCATCTCAGCCAAAAAAGAGGACATGCACCTAAATTTTAAACCCACAGTGTGTGACTGCCCAGCTCACTAAGCATCACTGAACATGACCTGGAAAGAAGCACAATGTCAGTTTCCAGTAATAAACTCAGAAGGTATTTTCTGCCCTTCTGTTTCTGTGGCTTCATCTGGCATTAACTGTAGTGACTGTAGTGATTTCCATGTTCAGAGAAAAGATTCTTTTATAACTGTCTTTTGCAAGACTTCCTTCTCTGCTGATTAGTGAAATACAGGTCTCTATGTTCTTTTTCTCTCTTCATCTCTCTCTTGTTCTCTCTCTCACGCAGACTACTGCTGTGTTCCCATGATAGGTGTTTTTGTTTCATTCTGTGCCATCAGAAAAACTCTACATCTCAACTTATCCAAAACATCTTGCATAACATTCACTGCTCCTTTGGGGGATGTGCTTGTGTGTCGTAACAGTGATCACACGTGCTCATGCCTTCCTACACACCATGCAAGGGGTGTCAACACTTTCCTACTTAACTGACCAGTCATGTGCGGGTGGGGGTGGGGTGAGAGGGCTTGGCCTAACTGACCAAACAGGATTTGAAAGCAGGTTCAATGACTGTGGCCAAAAAAAGGTTATGAGTCAGTGGCATACTGGGATATACTGAACAAACCTCCTGCCTGATATTAATTTTAATACAGTTGAGAAGCTATTAAGGCATACAAACTGCATGCAAAAGGCATGCAAAAATAATGTATTTCATCTGACTCTCAGCAATAGGATTTCAAAAACATTTTAGAGGAAATACTAGCCATAAAATGATGCATCTGCTCCAGTTACAGTTAACAGTCATGTGGTTTCTCTCATGATTCTCAAAACTGTCTATTAGAGATCTAGCTGCTCTGTTGGTAGACTAGGTCACAAAAGAAAAATGGATGCTGCAAAGGCAAATAATTACAAATGAATGGAAAACATAATTTTAAAAAATAAGTACTACCTTTGATACTTTATTTTTGTGATTTCTTTCAGTTTGTTTGCAATTTTTGATGAAGTTTAACATAGTCTACCAAAAAATGAGCCTAAACCAAGAAGAGAACAGGACTAATATGGCAACCAAAACCTACTGCGGATTTAGAAACGTGGCAGTTAGGATAAATAATAAACAATGCCGATGCATATGTTACTTACTGATGCCATTGTTTTTAAATGGTGTTACTAATTTCATTTAAAAAATACTAATGCTACTACCAGACTAATAAATTAAAAAAAAAAATCATAGCTAGAACATTATTTACTCAGTACAAAACACCACTTACATTAACACAGGCAAATTTGAGGAAATCCCTGATAAGTAGATGAATTGGTGGTTAAATACATAATCAATCTGTAGCAATTTTGTAAACAATTTAGAAGCAGTAGCAAGCTACTCCTGCTCTTCTGTTTGTGAGCAAGTTGACTATCAGTTTATTTTTCTCTGCACGCGAGTAGCCATCCTGGTTGCGACAGTAACAGATCATCCATCCCTGATTTTACCACACTCATTCTATATAAAATCCTTTATCAAGCTGCACAGATAAAAACCCATTTGATGTAAACCGCAGTTTACATGTGGCCAAGTAGTGGAGACTCATCTAAACTTTAATCTCTGGTGGTACGTTTTAAAGGTGAAGTGATGCCCTGACAACTCAACAATCACTGAAACACGCATACAGTCAACACAATATCTTTTAAGAGCTTGCTGTGATTAAATAAACACTTGAACTTGATTGAGCTGTTAATCGCCAGTAGCAGCTGCTTAGTATAGTTTGCTGTTCAGGCTTAGTGACTACCTTCGGGCTATGGCTAAATTTTCCAGAGGTTTCCATCAATGTTCTCTATAGATAAAAGCTTGTTCTGCAACTGACCATTTAAAAACAAATAAAAATGGATCAGCACAACTATTCTCACTAAACTAGCATCCTAATAGCGCTGCCGTACTTACGCCATCTCCTTTTTCTCCGCTTCTTCCTGTGTGAGGTCTTCCTCTACACTGTAGTCCAGAACCGAGCCAACCCCAAAAGCCTGGTTCTTCTGCATCAGGGGCTTAATAGAGTCCTGGTCTTCTCCTGCCACAAACTGCCCATAAAATGTCATCCTCATCAACTTCTCGAAAAGGTGCTGGCCTAAGATCCTCCTACTCAGGTCCATTAGCTACAAGGAAATAACAGTAATGTATAGAATATTGATAAATATATTGAACAAACAGCCTCATATGAGAAAAGTGAGCTATGGTATATAGTGTTATTTGCAGCATATGCTAAAGATATATCAGAATGGTTCCAGTAGTTAAGTTTTGCTAGATAATGTAGTACAGCCTGACCAGCAGCAACTAACTTGATAACCACCATTTGACTAGCTCTGTTAATCAACTTGCTTTTTGATAACAGTAGACAATTGTCAGGAGCTTTTGTGTTACCAAACATGCCATGCTTGATATGAATGATGTCACTTACACGGGTCCTGAATGTATTGCTCCTTTTTAGGTAAATTGCTGCTGAATATGACAGGTGTACATACTTTTTTCAGACAGTGTAAGGATAAAATGGTGGTGATGATGGTGATATGAAAATTTAACACTGGTACATGCTTCACTGTAGCCATGTGCAATATTCAAGCAAAACTTGACATACACTGAACTACATACCAGTAATGAGGTAACCCAACTGCAAACCCCGCCTCACCTCCTTGTTCTTATCCACGAGGAAGTCAAACGTGCAGAGTTTGAACACGAGCAAACTTCGCAACAGTTCGAGCGTGTCTTTGCTCTTGTACGCCTCCTGCGTGTTCTCAAAATCGATTAAGATCTCCTTGCCATGGCTGTCCGCATGTCTTTTCGCATGGCTCATCAAGTCCACCATGCACGGTTTCTCAACTAGCGGACACACCGCTTGCGCCGCTTCACCTTTCTCTTGCGGCCGGGTCGATGCTCCGGTGGATCGTAATCTTTTTGGAGCAAACTTCATGCGGATCAGTTTGTCCGAATTGGCTCTGACCAGAGCCTGCATCGCCTTGCCGTACCACATTGTTTTAAGGACTTTAAAAGAAGCTCTGCTGGTAGTTTCCGCTCGGCCAACACGTGGACGCAGGGGGTGCTCGCACGCGCTCTCCGGTTCACACAAACGCGTTTGCTAAAAGAGATGTGTGACGCGCCTCACACAGCACCTCTGAAAGGCAGTCATATGTAACGGCTTATGAGCCAAACCATTTCAACGCCCCTTATCCTAATTCGCTTCTGTCCCAGGGCGGATCTAGGATCAGACCTTCAGGGGTGCTCAGCCCCTAATGAGTGTGAAATACAAACATGCAAAGCACTAGCTGGGTTTCATTACAGTAGTTGACTGATTACTGTTACTTTCCCATAAGGGTGATTCTTACCGTACAATTCTGTGCTTTTTTTTTTATCCCCATCACAGATGGTATTTATGTACAATGTGGAATAGTGTAAATTCTAAAAGCCTTATAATAATTCACACTTTTCGAATGTTAAACATAATGCAGTGACCCACAAAAGTAATTTTAGACATTTTACACTTATTTTACACATGTGCATTATATTTCTGAGATAAATGTAAGCGGGCTAATCATAAAAATGTTACAGTGATTTCACATATATTAAAAGCTTTGTCATTTCTAAACATTACACTGTTTCAATGATAATAAGGGTTTTTCACTTGTCCTTAAGATACTGTACAGCCTGTTATGTCTGGCTACTCTCTCTCTAAATGAATATCTGTCTTTTATAACCACATAATTTCCTGGGCTCACCTTTTTTTTTTTTTTTTGAGGGAAAACAGACTTTTTAATGTCTATTTTTCATCATTTTATCCTATTAGTCTAATATGGTCAACCATAAAATGTCCACCTTGTTAGATGAAATAGGACAAAAAAAATAATAAAATAAGATTTCATTTCAAAGTCATCATATTAAAAAGCATAAAATTCTTTTGTTGATTTCACTTTTATGGTAGACTGGTCTTGCTCAGACTCTGTGTAATGGCTAATGATTTGTTAGAAGGTCCACCCTGTTATGGTCCAACCTGTTAGCACCAAAGTAGTAGACATCTAAGTAGTGTATCTATGTAGCCTATGTGTGTTTTAGATTTAGATTTATTGTTCAGTCTGGTTTAAGTGATAGAAATATTGTTATTCAGTATCTCTTAAAGAATGCCCTTAAGAGCACTTGCCATACAGAGAGACAGTTTATGCTAGGCCAATCTCATATGTACTGCAAAGCCCTAATCTTAATCTGAAAGATAAAGCACGCACATCCAAAAAAAAAAAAAAAACCCACAAAGATGAATGAAAAAATCAATACATATATTTGGCTCCATAAATATTTGGACACTGACACACTTTTCATAATTTTGCCTCTGTACTCCACAATGAATTTGAAATGAAGCAATCAAGATGTGATTGAAGTGTAGACTTTTAGCTTTAATTGAAGGGTTTTAACAAAAATTTTGCATTAACTTACCAATTACAGCCTTTTTTTTTTTTTACATAGTCCTTCCATTTTCATGGGCTCAAAAGTAATTGACAAATGACTTATAAGCAGTTTCATGGCCAGGTGCTGCCTGTTTCCTCATTATTTCATAGAGGATAGAAGGTCTAGTGATGAATTTGCATTTGGTAGCTTTTCATGTGAGCTCTCAAACAGACCTATCAGAGAGATAGCAGAAACTCTAGGAGTGGCCAAATCAACAATTTGGTACATTCTTAGAAAGAAGGATCTTTTTCATCCCAAATTCTGGATTCTCATACTGGAGACTAAAGCCATCTTTCAGTTCAAATCTTCAAAAAGATCTTCAGTTTCCTTAAATTTATCCAAAGATACCAGTGGCTCAGATACACTGATTGTCCTAATATTTGCTGGAGATATTATGACTTGTAGCAGCATTGCTCATAAACTAAGAAAAGGCTAGGACAAATCATGGTAAATAAATCTGGATTGCTCAAGCTAATTTTACACATGGATATTCTGTTGCTTAATATGTCTAGGTAAAAGTCTGACATCAATATTTTGATTTTGTCCCTGCAGCTTCTCATAACGTTTGTAGAATTCTCACCATTACTACAGACACTAGTACATTTTTGCAGCACAATGAACTTTGTGTCACAACTTTGATGCATCCAAATAATCATTGTAAAATTACTTACAAATTAATGGAGCAGGAATTTCTTCAGTGATACAAACAGCGTGTCTCTCACTGGGTATGATGCCCAGGGGTAAAGTTTAGTTAGGACTTGCGTTACAGCATATGGACTGTCCTCTAATTCATATGGTCTTAGAAGCTAAAAATGCCAGGATGGCAGGTTTTTGCAGAGAAATCCCACATCCTTCTCAACAACAATCTTGACAATCTTATGGAACTTAAACAGTCCCCCACACTGCCCCCAGAAATGATCATACCCTCTGGGGATCTAATTCCATTTAAATGGATATTAGAGGACAAAGACACTTTGTTATGATGTGGAAACGTCTTCTGTATTGAAGATCTCCATGATGTGTCTAAAGAAAGAGTGTTTAAAACTGTCTCCACATGCAGAGGTGCCTTGAGCAGATTAGACCCATCAAGATGGTATGCAACCATTAACTGATGTCTAGGGGCAAGAGTCAGAAGAAGATTCTTAAAATTATTGGTGTCATAGAGAACCTTCTTAAAAAAGCTATGCTTAGCTTCAAATCTCATGGTCCATAGTTCCACCAATGAACGCCTAATTAGATGCGGATAATGTTCTAAGTAATGATGTTTGGGACGTAGCCACACATCAGGAAATGTGTCGAGCAGTATCTTGCGATGGTCAGATATTTTACATTGCAAGTAGCTCAAAGATTCTTCTGAGAATTTGATGGAAACTACTATCTCAGTAATATCTTTGAGATCCATGAGAATCTCCCAGGCTGGTTCATTTTCAGTCCACTAATCAATAGAGGTAACAACTTTAACAACGTCCAATTTTCAAGGCCAGTTCTCCAACTGTTCCACAAATCCCTAGACTTGGAGACTGTGTGAGGCTTGTTGAGTTTATCTGCATCTTTACATGGAAATTATGTAATACATAAGTAATGCATTCAAAGCATCCAATGAAATCAAGCCTTTGACAATCAGTTTTTTTAGACACATGGCCAATTCTGCAGGCACAATCCCTTCAAAGAGGTCGTGCAAAATATCCCATGGAAACCAATCCTGGTAGCTAGACAGGTGCACAACAATGTGAGATGCTGGTACACACATGAAAGAATTCTTTTTCTGTCTATCGTAAAGATACTCTGTCAATTCAATTACTGGAAAATTGTCTTTAAAGTAATTATTCCTTCTGTAATCAGTGGACAAAATGCCTTTTTTGAAGTTGTTTCAAGTAAAGGAGTTGCTCTAAAAATGGCTTCCACTACTTATGGAACAATGGAGTCATCAAGGTCCTTGTTATGTTTGGAAAGAATGTCCTTTAGACTTTGATGTGCATGAACTCTTGAAAAGCAAACAATATTATTTAGCTCCTCAATTACTTTTTGTGTTGCAAGACAGCATGCACACAAAGAAAAAGTGATGCAAGTTTATGCTGGACAGTTGATGTGTCCACCTTTTCTATTCCTGATGCCTGCGGCAGTCAGTGTGTCATTATCACTTTTGGCAGTTGGGTCCTGATCCAAACTCTGACCTGCATTAAAATAATTTTCCTCCACTATATTAACAGTTGTCACTGAAATGCTGTAGTTTTTACTGGATATCTGTGTGTCCTGCTTCTGTGACTACTAATTGTTGAAATCCAATTGCTTTTAAAATCACAGTTATTGAATGGGCAGCTCACGGTTTCATGTCTTCTTAAATGTATTCCTAAGTGGCTGAAAAAAATGCTTTTCATTGGATATGTCTTTGTAGTTGCTTAACTCACACTTCACATGTAGGTGCTTTAACATGACATTTTGAAAGATGACATCTTAATTAACCTGCTGTTTTAATGGAGTACACATAATCTGTGTAGAATCAGTGCCAACATGTACCATGGTGCCCATGGCGTACTCTGTGGTGCTTCAACAGAACATCTACGTCTTGGGTGGTGAATGAGCAGTTATTGCAGTGCATCTACCATGTTGTTTTCTGAAAGAAAAAAAAACGGAAAAAAAAAACTGAGAGTTATCGTACTATTACTAATTCATATAGGGTTATTTAGCTAAATTAACATAGCTGTAGATAATCACAAATGTTTATAGTTACAAAGCTAGGTTGCTGAGTAATTAGCAAAACTCAATTCGAATTTATGTGGAATTAACTGCAGTCTGAAACAAAAAGGACAAGGCTAAATAAAATTCTATCTGAATCTGGGTCTTTTTGGTTAGTTAAAGTCATATAACTGGATGGAAAATGACCTGAAGTTTAGGCGAGCTAACGTTAACTGGATTGGTAACCAACTGACATACCTAGGGCCATGTAAAAAACTTACTACTATATGTGAACTAGCAATCTTGCTAACTAACTAACCATCTAGGTAGGACACGTGCACCATGTTCAACAGCTAGCTTAACCACTGAAAACATTTTCATGCTTTTTGACAAATTAAATGATAAGTTTGCTAATATAGCTAGGTAATTTTAGGTGTGAAATGCACACACTGTAGGATGTATAATACATAAAATGTATTATATTACTCCAACATTATTTGGAACATGGTATGATATAGTTCTTTTGTAGTGAACCATCCACATAGTTAGCTAGCTACAACATGTGCACCATGTTAGTCCAGTTGGCCAAGGAAAACATTCAAGAGATTAGTGCTAATTTGTTTGCGCTCATAAATGTAAATAAGCAAATAAGCAGCAAGCTAGCACGCTAATATACAATCTTATAGTAAGCAAGTCATTAACTTGGTTAACAGGTAGATAACTTTTCTGCTTTCAGTAACTCAGTGAATACTCTGACAGAATAATTTATTAAAATATAAGACATATGGAAGACTTAACGAAATGGAAAATAATTAAAATGCTACACTTATGGTTAGTTAGCTATAGTTAAAACTGCATAGTTTATGAGCTGTCATGAAGATAAAACATTTACAGGATGCTGCTAACATAAACTAGTATTAAAAAGCAATACCACTGTTAACTTTACCACATAATTTTATAGCTGGCTTCTAACCTCAGTCGAAGGCAACAAAAAGCCAATATGCTCTCCCCTATAGATTCGCTCACTTCCACTGTTTGTTTCATTTTTATCAAATTGATATTTTAAGTTTTGCTAATAAAGGAAGCAAAACAATACATTTTTTTTATTTTTAGTTTGGTAAACTTTGACATCATTAATTTGAGCATCTAACTTACTTCTTTGCATAGAGACAACTATTTTTTATTCATTCTTTTATTCATATCTAAGTACATTAGGTGCTTGTTGAGAACACAGAGTTCTGCGCTTTTACTGGTTGGCAGAGAAGCACGTAGCCAGAACGTGGGTTTAATGAAATTTGTAATAACATTGTTTAATTCACAGTAATATTATTCCAAATACATCTCAAGTGTAGACAAATAATTTTAAATATATATATATATATATATATATATATATATATATATATATATATATATAAAACCCAGGCTATGATATTACAATATTTTACAGGTGCTGAGAAGAAAAATAGGCATGCTTGAGCCCCCTTAAAAGGGTGCAAATCCACTTATGGTTCTGTCTATTATCTATATTTACTGTATCTTCTGTGCTGATCTTACTATTGACTGAAAAAAGAAATAATGTCTTTTTGGTCTTTTCAGTTTAGATATTTAAGAATTACTTCTGCCTATATACAGTAGGACTCTATTTTTGGCAATCTAAAAATTTTCTGTGCAAAGATAACATTAATAATTCACTCACATGTGCGATAGTTTGTATTGCTATGACTGAGCTTTCCTAATCAGAGAGAAAAAAATGACAAGTGTTACCTACTTACTAGTCAGGAGGCTATTGTCCTACTACGAAGCATAAGTAGACATGAGTATCCTGAGTATCTCAGTAGAGACTCTGCCAAGCCACACTGGCACCCCGTCACTCTTGTTGCAAATAAGTAGGTTGAATGAGGATTTTCTTCAAGAAATAAAAATAATAATGATTATAGCGTACTAAACGGAAAAGGGACCTGTGTTGTCCTAAAATGATTCACCGAATAGCTAACAACATGAATGGAGAACATGCTCAAGTAAAGTGCTCACACTATCAGTCTTGATCAATAAGGACACAGATGTTCATTAGCTATTATTACAAGCAAAGATTTTCTTCATTCTGAATTAATTCATTCTGATCGCAGATTCCTGATGAGCTGTTTATATGTGTCACAAACTGGACACTCTGAAGACAATCTTCGTTTATTATATGCTGTTCAACATTTTGTATTTAGCCCCGACATTCTGGAGCACAAATGCTCTTGTTGAAAATACCATAAAATACACACACACCATCCATTGGTATAACGGCTTTGCTGATCTACTAAAGTTCCTAACATTAAAAGGACATTCATTCAGATTGGCATCAATCAGTTTACTCTATTCCAGACTGAGGTATATAGAGTGGCTAAAAAAGTCTACACACCACTATGCTCACTTTTTTTTAAGGGAAAAATAGAGAAAAGAATTTACAATAGCCTAGTTGCATAAGTGTGCACACGCTTTTAAAATGGTGTGCACAATCACATTCAACCAATCACATTCTGTATAACCCTGGCATGTGTGGATGGGAAGGAAGACTTGGGAGACAGATGGCTTTTGACACAATTTCATACTCTTTTATTTTTCATCTTACTTTTCAGTGCCCTTCCAAAAACTCAACACAAAATGCACCCACTGAAAAGGCTTTCACCCTGTGTATGTGTGTGTCACCAGGTATGTCTCTCTCTCTCTCTCTCTCTCTCTCTCTTACGGCGGCTACTGAAAGCACAAAGAAACACAAATAAGTAGTCTGATGGTAATAAGACACAGGTGAGAAACATCGTGCGTTACCTGCTGGTTCAACCCGCCTCCTCTCCGTCCGTAGCTGATCCTTGACCATTCCGCAGCTGCCACACATTGAAACTCACACTAAAAAGTAATTATCATATGTCAATGAACTGATTCTGATTATGCCCAAATAAAGATCAGCTATTTGTGTAGGATTTTCTTGACATCTTCTTGGTTTCATCCGACTGCTGAAGCCATGGTCCGCAAAGAGCTTACAAAGCATGTACGTGATCTCATTGTGGAAAGGTATCGATTAAGAGAAGGGTACAAAGAATTTCCAAAACATTAGTACCATGGAACACCACGATGGCCATCATCAACAAGTGGAGAAAACTGGGCACCACAGTGACATCACCAAGAACAGGACATCCCTCCAAAAATGATGAAAGGACAAGATGAAAACTTATCAGGGAGGCTGCCTAGAGACTTACGGCAACATTAAAGGGGCTACAGGAATATCTGGCAAGTTCTGTTCAATCCCTGCATATGACAACTATCTCTCATATTCTTCACATTTCTGGGCTGTGGTGTAGGGTGGATAGATGGAAGCCCTTTCACATGAAAAAAAAAAAAAATTTAACCTGCCAAAATGTGGCAAAATGTGTTGTGGTCTGTTGAGACCAAAGTATGCCCACATTTGGGCATAATTATAAAAGATATGTTTGACTCAAAGATGAGACAACTTATCACCCAAAGAATTCCGTACCCACAGTAAAGCATGGTGGTCACAGCATCATGCTGTGGGGTTGCTTCTCTAGCCAAGATAGAGGGAATCATGGATTCCAAGTACCAATCTATTTTGGCTGAAAAACTGCAAGCCTCTGATAGCTCAAGATGAAGGAATATTTCACCTTCCAGCATGATAATGACTCAAAGCACAAATCAAACAAAGAAATGGTTTAGAAAAAGAAGATCAATGTTTTGGAATGGCCCAGTCAGAGCCCAGATCTAAATCCTGTCAAAAACCTGTGGAATGATGTGAAGAGGGCTAGGCACAGGAGATCCCCTTGCAGTTGGATATATCTGGAGCAATTTTGTAAGGAAGAGTGGAATACAAATGGCAAATCGAGTTGTGCTAAGTTGGTAGACTCTTCCCCAAAGGACTGAGTGCTATATTACAGAAATGTGCTTTAACAAAGGATTAATTATGGGGAGTGCACACTTATGCAACCAGGTTATTGTAAGTTTTTTCTTTTTCTTTTTCCCCCAAAACCTTTCTATTTGTTTTTCACTTTAATTTTGTCAGTTGCCGTATAACATTAAAGGTGGGAAAAGATCTCATATTATTTATCTTGGTTTCATTTTTCACATAACAAAAACCTGTAATTTTAACAGAGTGTGCATGACTATTTATATCCACTGTACTTGAAAGTTCTTTTATTACAACCGTGCTCTCATTCAGCAATTAGGCTGCATGTAAACATGCCTAATGACAGAATGTGAGATTGTGTTACATAACCATTTTGGTTTTTGTTATCAATCAGTCTATGCTGCAGGGGCATGGTGGCTTAGTGGTTAGCACTATTGCCTTGCTCCTCCAGGGTTACGGGTTCTAATCCTGCCTCCACCCTCTGTACGCGGAGTTTGCATGTACTCCGGTTACTCCAGTTTCCTCCCCTAGTCCAAAGACATGCGTTCTAGGCTGATTGGCATTTCCAAATTGTTTGTAGTGTGTGTAATTGTGCTCTGCAATGGGTTGGCACCCTGTCCAGTGTGTCCCCTGCCTTATTGCTTTTGTAACACCAATAAGGAATCTCATGTTTGTGATCTGTAATTTACTAGGCTTGCTTGATGAAACAAGGAATTGTCTTAAAACTTCAAATGAAGAAGTCAACAACATACAACCATCAATCATTATGTAACCCAGTGGAGCACTTTAACCCAGTTGATGTTATTCTGTAGGTGTGTCATACTGATCAGTATCTATGGCCATGGAGTTTTTGATACTGCCTGGAGCTAAAGTGCTAACACAACAAGTTGAGCAGGTAATATTATGTGCAGCAAAACATGTTTCCATTATATCTGTATAAAGAAACTACTGTAGAGTTGAAAACAACAAATATTTTAATATCTGATTACTCATGTGACTTAGATGACAAATAATAAATAAATAACCTTTCTCACCTCTTTATCTAAGCTGTACTAAATCACATACCTGTTCATCATTAATCTTAACAAGTCCAAATTAAATAGTCTAAATCGACCACATCAAACTATGAAATTGCTGCACATATTTTACTAATACAGCAACAAAATATCAAGCCCTTATCCTCTGTCTGCAACTGAAAAACCTGTGGAAGAGTAAACTGAAGAGGTTTTAAAACAAGGCCATATTCATCCATCCACATCTCCCACATCTGCTGGATTCTTTTTGGTGGAGAAAATCATTATCCGAAACATTATGGGAATCAATGGAAAATGGCCACCATATGGGCACTATGATGGACCTTCAGTGTTTCAACGTCTCATCAAAGACATCCTTAGTGATATGCTTTAAAAGTTTGTCATCGCTTACATAGATGAAATTTTGATTTACTACTCCTCCATAGAAAGTTATGTTCCCCACATCAAGAAAGTTATGTTCCCCACATCATGTAGACCTCTATGTCAAATCTTGTTCCTGGGTTACATCATATGGTCTGAAGGGGTAACCACTGACCAGAACAAGGCTTCAGCCAAGTAGTGGCCATAATCCTACCACAGTCTGGGGAGACAATCTGGTGAGCATGTCTAATTTCACTATTTAAAAAAATATGTTTATTGCTTTTCAGTTTTTCAACTGAAATATCTACTTTCAATATCTCCAGATTTTTTAACACTTAACATTCTATAAATAATCACAGACTGACTTATATTTAGCACCACTTGTCCAAAAACTCCTTTGTAAGTCACATTTTACTGTACATACAGAAAGCAAATCAAGTATTTAAAAACTGAGTGCCAAGAAGCGCAGTGTCATGAATGCAAATGGACTATACTGGTTTTGGTTTATTTAAAACAACATTGCTAACAAGAAAACCCAAGCAGACAGAAAAAATAATAATAATTTTACCACAAAACTCTGGCATATGTCGGCGGATGAATCAATGCTAACAGCATAAATGATAAAACATTTATACATCTCAAATTAATTACAAGAAAACAAAATACTCAAAATATTAAAACAGAAAATTATAGTAGATTGACATAAAATATTAAATGGCAATGCACATGTCATAGCAGCGCCAATACAGCACTGGACTACAATAACCACAAGATATTTGGACGGCACGCACCATGTCACACGACCACAAGCACCTGAATCACATTGCTGTCTGTTAGCACAGGTATTTAAGTCACGTATTATCTAGCACATGCTGTTGGTCTTTAGTCATTGTCTCGCTATTTGTAGCAGGTTTATGTTGTTGTCTAGCCTCACTGTCTCTTGTTCATGTTTCATGTTTCCTAGTCTTTGTGTGTCCTGCGTTTTCATCCACGTCTACTACACCTCCATGACAGCACAGCACTATTATTATTGAGAAGCCTGTCTGTTCATACAAATCCTCTTTTTTTAACCCTTAAACAGGAAGAAGTGGAAAATGAAAAGTAAAATATCATTTCCTGTTACTTTTTAACTCAGCTGGACTAAACACACACACACACACACACACACACATATATATATATATGAAGAGTTTGGTTCCAAAACGCTGTAAATCCATTTTGATTAATTTGAGTAAAAATGTGTTTTCTTTACCAAGAAAGTGGCAAGATGAAAACGTCTCTAGGTTACGTATGTAACCATGGTTCCCTGAGGGAACGAGACGCTGCGTCGAAATGCTATGGGAACACCATCAGCGTGACCGCGCCCTGAATCAGGTGTGTAATCAGTCCAAAGGATGGGCGGGACGTCACAGGTGGGGTGACGTAATGACCCGGAAGCTTTAAAGGGACGAGCGGCGGGCGCCGCGCCAGCTTCTGAGAAATGAAGCAAGCGCTGCAGGGATGCTGGAAGTGTGGCACTGAGACGCAGCGTCTCGTTCCCTCGGGGAACCATGGTTACATACGTGACCTAGAGACGTTCCCCTTCAGGAACTCGAGCTGCGTCGAAACGCTATGGGAACGAGTATGCCCACGCCATCAGACTTACAAATCCCTACCTAGTGTGGAAAGGCACAGCTAGGGCAAGAGAACAGAAGAGCCGGGAGTGGCTTGCATGTCCAGGCCATAAAACCTGGCGAACGTCAGGGGCGTGGACCAACTCGCAGCGTTGCAGATGTCCTGCATGGGCACACCTGCCAGAAAGGCCTTAGAGGCCGCCACGCTTCTAGTAGAATGAGCCTTGACCCCCAAGGGAGAGGGGAGAACAGAGGACTCATAAGCCAAACAGATGGCATCCACGATCCACCGACTGAGGGTCTGCTTAGTAGCAGGAAAACCCCTCCTAGGGGGGCCAAAGCACACCAACAATTGGTCCGCCCTTCTCCACAGGGCAGCTCTGTGGACGTACGCGTCCAGTGCTCGCACTGGGCACATACAATT
>CM075017.1:14969382-14984706 GCA_037576675.1 Pangasius sanitwongsei | reverse complement strand
CGCCCACACCCCATATTGTTGAGCTGTGTCCACACTATTTGTGGGCGGTGTGTGTGTGTGTGTGTGTGTTTGTATATATATATGTATATATATATATATATATATATATATATATATATATATATATATATACATACATACACGTAGCATCTAGAAAAAAAACAAACTTTATGGTTTGGTGATATCAAACCAAATAGTTCCACGTGATATCGAATACTCAATTGTTAAACGAAGGAACCAGTCAACCAGTTGATTATCAAAATAATCAATAATAACAGCCCTAATGTCTACTCTGCGTCTTTTTCTTTTTTCCCCAAAAAAAGGAGGGAGGGGAGGGGGCAAACGTCAGCAGGTCAAGGCCCCACAGGTTGACGGATGAGTTGAAGGTTATCCTGAGCTATGAGAACTGCCAAAGATGTGCACTGACAAAGATGTGCTCACTTGCCTTTATTTTATTTTATTTTTTAAATTTTATTTCGTTTTTATGTTGTATGTTCTCATTAGGGCTTATTGCATATTGGGCAATAAAGGCTGTTGAATCAATACATCTGAACAGTACATTATATGGTCAAAAGTATGCGGACACCTGAACATGACACCCATATGTGGGCCTTTCCCAAACTGTTGCCACAAAGTTGGAGGCACACAATTGTTTGTAATGTATACTGTCAAGTTACAATTTCCATTCACTGGAACTAAGGGACCTAGCCTAAACCTGTTCCAGCATGACCATATGCCTGTGCCCAAAGTGAGGTCCACAAAGACTTTGTTTGCCAAGTTTGGTGTGGAAGAACTCGAGTGGGCCACACAGAGCCCTAACTTCGACTTCACTGAACACCTATGGGACGAATGGGAATGCCTAGTGAAAAACCAACTCCATAATAATAGCTTCTAGCTTCTGTTTGGGTAGCACCTTGAGCCTTTACAATTACAACTACATTCCTGAAGTTTTAATCATAAAACAAAATGTAATAAAAATTAGAAAATCGTAAGCACCAAGTGACTTTCATTCATTTCTCTCTAATATAACACTCAGAGTTGCTATGAGATGTGTACATACTGTATGTCCAGTCATTGCAGGCTAGACCACTGCTTAGCACCATTTAGCCAATGACAGGACACAAAGCTACAAAAATCTACAATTATACCATTTGCTATGTGAATCACGTCTCTTTCTAAAGTTGCTCACCTCTTTTTGTTTACATTGCAGTGGTCTCCACCCCACCTAAAAAGGATATTTAAGAGTGTGCAGCCAGCACTTCAATCTGGTGGACTATAAAAGAGATTTGAAAGTGGAGTTATTTTTTCTATCAAAGAAGGTGTTATAGAAAATGCCGATTCTGTCTGTATTTAGTACATAACAGAGAGCAGAGTAGTTGCATGCCTGGAAAGAAGGAGCTCAGCTGAGGTAATAGAACTAGCAAATCTCCACTGGAAAAGGTTTGTCTTCATGCATATTGCTACTAGTTAGATGATTAGTAAGGTCGTTAACACAAAGGTAACTAATCGTGTAACATTTCTATCATTATGGTAGCTACTTGTTTTCTTGCTAACTTTGGTTATTTTGCTCACTGTAATTTCAAAAAGCCTATAGTTGCTTTCTGCTTGCCTCCTGTTGCTTTTCTCACTGCTGCCATTCTTCTCTATATTCTGTCTCAAACATGCATAGTTGGATGTCACTGTTTAACACTAACTCAAAAAAATCCTTATCTGTTAAGTTAGTTTGTTTTATCATTTGCTTGAGTAATCCATTTGCTCCATTGCAGTAATTTACTTACAAAGAAAAGGCATTGCTTATTATGAGTAGCCAGCTAGCTATTTCTATTCATTGAACATTCCCTCTCCCACCAAAATGTCCACCATAACTTTTTGTAGGTTTTCAATTTTTTTTCTGTCTTCCTCCAAGATATAGTACATAATCAGGAAGGGGTTTACCCAGTGAGCAAACAGGGAAATCTCACTACGGGGCCCGCTGCATCATTGCTGAAAGATCTGGATAGGGATCTTTACAACAACTGTACTGATGGTTAAATTTTGTATTAAATAACAATCTAGGATTATTCTCATCTTCTGTTAAGGTGGAGAAATATGCTGATCTAGCAGCACTAAGAGCCTTTATATAGTTAAGAAGGTTCTCCTTTTATGCAGTTTGGTATACTACCAATTTAGTTTAACATCATTTACTTTCTAATATTCATACAAACAAAATTTGTATGAAGAATAATTATGACTGAAGAGACTTTTTTTTAAATTTCTGAAACATGATGCATTGTTTATGATTCAGAAATTAAATCTGTTAATAACTAAATAAATCATAAATCGCTATGAACATGTTTAATATTGTAAACAAAATGTACTACAGGTTCACCATATCTTAAAGAGTAAATAAATTAATTGATAAATTCTCACCAAAGGTTTGACTGAATAAACAAAGTGTCTGACCTGGGGACTTTGAAAATGATAGACTGAATCTTTGTAGCAAATATAGAGCTCTAAAGTTGTCTAAAATGCAGATTTCCACAGTCTTTGGTGTTACTTGAGCTAGTGATGAACTCTTTTCAACCATGATAACGTGTTCGTCTAAGTGTATAACACACATTGTGGGTTGGTCATTGCAATCTGAAGCTATAGAGCAATCGCACTTCAAGTGCACATCTCGCAGTCTTTCCGTGAAAGAGCATGAGCGTGACCAGCATATATATTTTAACTGAATGAGTTGCTCTGATTGGGACCTCTCATGTTCAAACAGGGCAGTTGCATTTGATGCATAATTAATAGAATGCTGATTTCCACAATGCACATTGTCACATTTTTGCATCACGCTGCATCATGTCTTGATGTATCATTACACCTACATTATATACATATATTAATTATATCTTAATGTATTCATATTATGTGAGGGGTCTGCAAGGATCAGTCAGAATATGCTAGTGGTCCACAGCTGAACTATGTTGAGAACCACTGGTCTAGAGTGTCTTTGACTCCAAGTATTAGTCGTCTGATTAAGTCCTGTGGGGTCAGGTGGTGATCAAATCAAGGTTGACAACTGTGGGAGATTTTCAATAAAACTATGTACAGTAGCTGACATGATTGTATGCCTGATGCAGTAGCATGGCGAAGTGCAATGAGATGAGGTAATGATCTGAGATGTGACTTTTTTTCTTTATTTAATCCAAATGTAAGTATTAAATCAAGAGTGTGAAATGAGACGAAATCTAGAAATTCAGAATATGGCCCTTGGGTCTATAAATGCTAATTAGTAGAAATTATTGTTTAGATTTTTTTTTTTTGTGGCTATGTATGTTATGTTAGTCACAGGAGCAGCAGGTAGAACACAGACACACACACAAGCAGAGAAGGCACTTAAATACCCTCAGTGGAACTTTGTATTTACAAGATGCAGGAAAGGGCAAAGAGGAATGAAGAAGGGACGAGAGGGTATGGTAGTGGTGGGAGAGCATTGTCATCTTCCGAATCTGTGAACAAAACAAACGAGATAGGCAGCATTAGTATGGCACCCTTTATACTCTCCATTTGACTTGAGGAGTGTGAACAGCCGGGGAATAGCGAGTCAGCCATGCTTTATTCTTGCACTCTGCCCCCAAGCCATGTGCTTCTCTGCCATCCACAACACTAAAGAGGTTGCTAAAGGGACACTGTCCATTCAGCACCATTGCAGCAGTAGTGCGAGGAGCATTCAGTGGTTCTGGTGTGTGTTGTGGCAGCCTGCCGTTACATAGTATAAAAAACTTCGAATGAGTTGAATTCATGTCCAGGTTTTTGTGTGAAGCCTAGAATGTTGTTATAAGACATCCAACAGTCCATCGACCATAACGTGCTGTAAACTACATCGCAACACTGAATTAGCTTTGCCATGGATTCGGTAGCAATGCAGGATACATTGGTGAAAAGACATATTTATAAAGAATTTATGACCAATAACATTGCTTGTTTTCTTTTAGGTGTTGTTACAATGATGCTGTTAGATGGTTAGAACTGCTCACCTGTTGTGATTCCTCCTGATTAGCCATGTTGAAGAGCCTTTATAACATGCGAGTTCGGTGCAGTATGTTCCCGTCCTGGTTGTAAAATAAAACGTGATCAGTTGGAGTGAGAACGTGCTATGATTGGTCAGCGCAATATGGTTTTCATCCATTTGGCTTGAATAGGCGGTGGGTGGAGTCCACGTATTTGTGGATTTGTGTGCATGTCTTGATGCTAGAAATGTTTCAGAATTCACAAATGTGTGCAGCAATCCACAAATGCACAGGAAGAGATCCACAAATGCCTACAGCAGTCCACAAATGCAAAGGAAGCGATCCACAAATGAATGCCAGACAGAGTTGTGTTTGTGACGAAAATTTTATTTGCAAATCTCATTTAATTTATCTGTGAATTTAATTAATTTTTGTAAAACTCTTAACATTTGTGGATTTCTTTCTATTTATTTGTGAATTTATTTAATCTTTTTGAATCACTCTACATTTGTGGATTGTAATCTGTTTTATTTAAATATGAAACAATTCTGACCCCATAGTTAGACAGCTGAAGAAGTTCACTATTTCTATAGTGATTTTAACATTGGACATTGTCACAAAGCAGCTTTACAGAAATAAAAAAGATTCAAATTAAATTAAACCAAAATAAATTGTATGTGAATTTATCCCTAATGAGCAAGCCAGAGGCAACGGTGGCAAGGACAAACTCCCTGAGATGATATGAGGAAGAAACCTTGAGAGGAACCAGAGTCAAAAGGGAATCCATCCTCATCTGGGTGCTAATGGATAACGCAGTTATAATAAATCCCTTCTATAACTGTGTACTATATGGACAAATGGTGCAATTGTGCAACCAGTAAATTCATCACAGTTTTCACAAGAAGTCCGGTTTGTTAAACCTATCCACTGTCCACCAATGGAGTCCTGAGTACAAAGCTGCTCGTTGCAACTGCAGCCCCAAAGCCACCACAGCAATTGCAGTCCCAAGCAATCACATTAAAACTCCCCATATGAGATCCCCAAGCCATCTCCATGGCCCCCAGGTGGCACCATCCCCAGCAATGATCCCAATGATCTTCAGGCTGTACATGTGTGGCCACTCGCAGCCCCAGCAGCAGTGAGCGATCTCAACCGATGAGAACTCCAACCAGAAGTAGGACATCAGGATGGATCAGGCAGGTCCGGAAGCAGAGGGGGTCAGGATCACTGGTATCTCAGGAGTAGCATGTGTAGCTCGACAGAAAGTGGGAGAGAGAGGGAGAGATTATTAAGTGAGCTTTTGTCACGTAATGGTAAAGTACTTTGCGCGCAGAGTGCAAGCAGGGACTCTGGCAAGACTAGCTGTGACAGCATAACTAAAGGGGAGAGCCAAAAGGTAACACAGACATGAGGGCAGCATCCAAACATCCCAGTTCACCACAACACTCTATGCCTGTGAACCCTCCAGACCTGCTCCTTTTCCTAAGAAAAAAATATTCCCAAAAGGCTTGACTAAACAAATGTTTTCAGCCTAGACTTAAACACTGAGACTGTGTCTGAGCCCCGAACAGTAACTGGAAGGCTGTTCCATAACTGTGGGGCTTTGTAAGAGAAAGCTCTACCCCCAGCTGCAGCCTTCACTATTTGAGGTACCAAGAAATAACCTGCACCTTTTGATTGAAGTAGGCGTGGCGGATCATAAAAGACCAAAAGTTCGCTCAGGTACTGTGGTGCGAGACCATTCAGTGCTTTATAGGTCAATAGTAGAATTTTATAATCAATATGAAATTTGATTGGGAGCCAATGCAATGTGGATAAGATAGGGGTGATGTGGTCATATCTTCTGGTTCTAGTAAGGACCCTCACTGCTGCATTCTAGACTAACTGGAGTTTGTTTATGCATCTGCTGGAACATCCAGACAGCAAGGCATTACAATAATCCAAACTAGAAGTACCAAAAGCATGAACTAATTTTTCTGTATCATGCAGTGACATTACATTTCTTATCTTAGCAATATTTCTGAGTTGAAAGAAAGCAATCCTAGTAATATTATCTACATGAGCTTCAAATGAAAGACTGGAGTCAATAATCACACCAAGGTCTTTTACTGCTGCACGTGATGAAACAGAAAGGCCATCCAGAGTTATGTAATTAAAAAGCTTACTCCTAGCTGCATGTGGTCCTAATAGAAGTACTTCTGTCTTGTCAGAATTAAGTAAGAGAAAGTTAATAAGCATCCAATTTCTAAGGTCCTTTACACATTCCTCAACTTTATTAAGCTGGTGTCTGTTATCTGGCTTTGCTGAAACATACAACTGTGTCATCAGTAGAAGCTAATACCATGTTTACGAATAACTGCCCATAGATAGCATATATAAAGAAAAGAGCAGTGGGCCTAAAACAGAGCCTTGCGGAGCACCAGACCTTACCTTAGTATGCTTAGAGGAGTCACCATTTACATCTAGAAACTGATAATGATCAGTTAAATAAGACCTGAGCCAGGAGAGGGCCGTTCCCTTAATGCCTACAACATTTTCTAGTCTATCGAGGAGAATAGCATGATCAATGGTATCAAAAGCAGCACTAAGGTCAAGCAACACAAGCAAGGGGAGACAACCCTGATGAGAGGCCAGTAGTAGGTCATTTACCACTTTAACCAGTGCTGTCTCTGTGCTATGATGAGGCCTAAATCCTGACTGATACATTTCATGAATGTTATTCCTATGTGGGTATGAGCATAGCTACTGCGCTACAACATTTTCTAGGATCTTTGAGATAAAGGGGAAGTTTCATATTGGCCTATAGTTATACAGCTGACAGGGGTCGATTTTAGTTTTTTAATTAGGGGTTTGATAACTGCTAGCATGATGATTTTGATGATGAAATTAGTGAAATTAGTTCGGTTCCTCGAAAATCGTTGATCTGATATCATTATATTATTATCTACAGGGTTAGTTATAAAACTGTCTGGTTTTACATTAATTGTCTGAATTTTTTGTCTACTATTTTCAATTTTACCATTGGAAAAAAAATCATGAAGTCATCACTGCTGTTTAATGATTGTGTGCATGTTTCTATTGTGGTCTTATTCCTAGTCAATTTTGCTACAGTATTACATAAGAATCTAGGATTATTTTTGTTATCTACGATTAGGGTGGAGAGATACATTGATCTAGCAGCACTAAGAGCTTTTCTATAGCTCAAAAGGCTCTCCTTCCATGCTATTTGAAATACTGCCAATTTAGTTTGACACCATTTACGTTCTAATTTTGGAGTGGTCTGTTTTAAGGTGCGTGTCTGATCATTATTACCAGGGTGCTAACTTTTTCTCTCTAATTATTTTTCTTTTAAGTGGATCTACCTTATCTTGCATGTAGTGGAACGTTGATTCTAAGCATTCAGTTGCCTGGTCAAGTTCTTCGGGATCAGGCGGTGATCCAATCATTGTGGGTAACTCTGGGAGATTACTGATAAAACTCTTTGCAGTTGCTGACGTGAATGTACATTTGACAAGGTAGGATAGCAAGATGCATATATTATGATTAAGATATATTTTAAATGAGATGAGATAATGATCTGAGATAGCTTCAGACTGCCTAAATGTGACTATTTTTTCTAATGTTAGTATTAAACCAAGGGTGTGACCACCACTATAAGTGGGTCCTATTGCATTCTAATTAACCCCTACTGAATCAAGAAAGGACACAACTGCTGTTCTCAGAGGGTCTTCTGGATTATCAAAATTAATATTAAAGTCTCTAGCAGTTAATGCTTTGCTTTAAAGAAACAACCAGGTTAGAGCTGAATCCTCACGTTCACAAAGGAATTCAGAATATGGCCCTGGGGGTCTGTAAATAATTATTAGCAGAATCGTCTGGGTAGACTTATTTTTTGTGGCTACATATGTTGTTATATTCAAACGCGCTGAATTTATGACTAGGTTTCTGTGTGACGCCTAGTTTATCATTATAAATAACTGTGGCGCCTCCTCCTCTGCCAGTTAGACGGGGCTGATGTATATAACTGTATCCGGGAGGACTAGCTTCATTTAATGCTGCATACTCCATGTTTCTGTTAAACACAGTACATTAAACTTCTGATCAGTAATAGTTTCATTAACAATAAGTGCCCAAGATATAAGAGATCTAATATTCAACAGTCATAGCTTCAGATCAAAGGTGCTGGCTGTGCATTCGGTTTGATTTAATTTTACGTTATTCAGGTTACTAAAACAAACTTTGAGTATTTCTACACTTTTGTTTAGCTCGGGGAACAGACACAGTCTCAATATGTTGGAACCTGAGTGACTACTCTGGATTGTCACCGAATAACTAGGCCTGTTCTGAGACTATGTGTTATGCTATAAGAAATGAGAGCAGCACCTTCCCGAGTGGGATGGATACCATCCCGCCCTAACAGGCCAGCCTTGCCCTCAAAACTGCTCCAATTATCTATAAAGCCCACATTGTTTTCAGAGCACCACCTGGACATCCAGCAATTCTGTGACCATAAGCTGCTGTAAGCTACATCGCCACGCCGCATTGGCCTTTAATAATTTATACACCTCTACAATGTTACTCTTAATAACCTCTGATTGACGAAGACGTATATGATTAGCTCCTACATGAATAACTATCTTTGAGAACCTGTGCTTGCTTAAGACCCTAAGATTAACTGTTATGTCCGGCACCCTGGCTCCCGGTATGCACAGGAGATCCCCTTGCAATTTGGTAGATCTGGAGCATTTTTGCAAGAAAGAGTGGAATAAAATTGCCAAATCAAGATGTACTAAGTTAGTGTAAACTTACTCCAAATTACTTAAACCCCTCCCCATCTATTTGTTTTTGACCTGAATTTTGTAAGTCGCTATATCATATTAAAGGTGGAAAAAGATCTGACATAATTTATCTTGGTTTAATTTTTTTACACCCCAAAAACATAAAATTTTAACAGGGGTGTGTAGACAGCACAATAATAATAATAATAATAATAATAATAATAATAATAATAATAATAATAAAAACTGCAAGCAGCATTTTCGGGGGCCAAGCACCCAGTTTCGTTGAGCCACGATTTGTAGTTTCACTCATGATGTTTTGACCATGGACAGTGGTAGAATTCTCTGACTGTAGGAGGAAAGGTCACCTCCAAATTGGCAGCAGGGTGGCATTGCTGCAGCATTGTTTATACAGGTGTCAAGATGAGCCAAATTTGGTGAAGACTGAAGTCCAAGCACCGAAGGTGCATATGCACCTTATTGTTATTCTACATACGCAAAAATGATAAATATAAATGGTTTACAGTTTTGGTCAGCAATGCAAAAAGCCTGAAATTATGGCAGATATTGCAAAATAAGAATATAAAAGCTTTTAGAGCAATTTCAAACAAGTTTTCAGATTTACACTAATGGGTGAATTGTTGTGCCACATATTAATTACTTGATTAAAAAATGAAAAATGAAAACATGTAAGACTATTTCAATATAAACCTTGTACATGTTAGGGTTGTAATGACACACAAAATTGTAATTTGATATGATTTCGATATGATGGTGTCTTGATAGAATACATATTCAATATAGGAAAAATAAGCATTGCCTGAATATGGTGTCCACTTTCAATTGATTAAAACATTATAAAACACAATCACTGAAATGTAATATTTACAGTGTTATTGTGATCCATTCAGAATCTTATCAGAAAATAGCAAAACAAAAGCTGTCCATTAGAATGTAGCAAAATTAAACATGGGTAAATAAACATTAGCTCTCTGGTCAAGAGAGCTTATGTGCTCTGGTGAGCATGATTGCCAGGTCTCAGCAAACTTCAAGGTCACCTTCCACTTCAAGGTCATCAAAAAAGGAATTGGAGAAGGGAGTATTGGAAACGTATTTGCATTGGAAACAAGCTTGCTGTTGTGCACGCACATTTCTGATTTGTTGTTTCAAAACTATCGCAATTTGGTGAAAAAAAACAAAAACAAACAACCCTGGCAACCATGCTGGTGTGAGTCACAAGGGGGCGTTTCTGAAGCACAGGGTGTGTCCTGCGTGTTTTACTGTGAAAGTCACACAGCTTTCTGTAGCTCCACTTTCTGAATATAAGCATCCCAGTTGCCACAGAGATTTATTTATTTCGGATTCAGTCAGCTGGGAAATTCAGAGAGCAAAGAGAGAGAGTGCAAGTATGCTACTGGCTCATGAAAAGCAGCATGATTAGGACAAGCATGTTTTATAAACCGCTGTAGCCTCTTCTGATTCTAGATAAAGAGGAAGCTACTTTTCAGAGGAGGGAGTGTGGGCTTAGGTTTAAATGTTTATTGCACTTCATGTAATATAGGTGGTATTTCATGATGAATAGACTACTTTATTATCCAGTCTGTTAAATGTAGTTATTGATACACTGACATATCAAGACGAGATCCTCAGACGAAATATGATACACTATATATTTACAGCCCTAGTACATATATGTGAGATGTACTACATATTTCTCATTATGCGTTTAAAAAAAATTTAAGCAAAAAACGTCATCAACCCTACACTTATTAATTGATTGCCTTTAATAATCACAGTACTTGGATGTATAGTAGCAATATAGTAGATTTCAAAATAATTTATGCTGAACCTGTGTTCTTTTGCAGATGAACATCCCGTGCCAAAAGAATTAGAAAACGTCCAAAATTTTACTCCTACCAGTCCCCCTCCATCCATATCAAACTATTACAAGAACATATCAGAGACCCAAAACTTGATGAAATCGAACAAAGTTATTGCTCAGCTCAATAATATCACTACAACAGCGGCCACAACACCAGCACCCCCCAAACCAACAAGTGCAGCTGAGGTGACTCCAGAAGACTCCAGTCTTATTGACTTAAACCCAAGTGTGCCAAAGTCAACTAACCTTCCTGAATCCAAGCCACCTATTTTCACTGACTTTGCTAAAAATGATCCAAGTCTCGCTTTGGATTTTGAGTCCACCATCTCTCCTGTTGAGATAGACACAAATGATAATCTGGGCTATGAGGATGAAGATGACAATGAAGATGATGAATATATGAGGCTTTCAGAGAATATTCAACAGGAGGAAAGCGAAAACTTCAGCCCGGACCTTCAGGATGATGCCAACTTTATCAAGGACATTGCTAAAGACTTGCCTGAGAGGCCTGGAAAAATTGATATCCACATGAAGGACACCACCATCTATGCCACTCAAGATGAAGACTCACATTTCTTCTTCCACCTGGTGATCATTGCTTTGCTGGTGGCCATAGTGTATATCACCTACCACAATAAAAGGAAGGTATGTAAGTCTTGCACCTTAATTTAACAACAGTCACCTTTTTGTGCATGGTTGAAGAGAGTAGCAAATTCATTCAATGAATGAAATGAAATGAGAACACCCCAAACAGAAATTTGCATTTGAGGGTTTGCAGAATCACAGTACCAGTGCAGACGTCTACTACCATAAAAGAAATTGCTTATGGCACATTAAAAAAAAACAAAAAAATAAAACAGCCAAAAATCAGGCCCGTTGAGGCATGGACTCCACAAGACCTCAGAAGGTGTGCTGTGGTATCTGGCATTCATGTGGGTGTTACTTTGGCACGTACCACCTACCTAAACATTGCTGCAGACCAAATACACCCCTTCATGGCAGTGGTATTCGCTAATGGCAGTGGCCTCTTTCAGCAGGATAATGTACCCTGCCACACTACAGAAATTGTTCTGGAATGGTTTGAGGAACACAACAAATGGTTCAAGGTGTTGACTTGGCCTCCAAATTCCCCAGATCTCAAACCGATTGAGGATGTGTGGGATGGGCTGGATGACCAAGTCCGATCCATGGAGGCCCCACCTTGCAGCATACAGGACTTAAAAGATCTGCTGCTAATGTCTTGGTGCCAGATAGCACAGCACACCTTCAGAGGTCATGTGGAGTCTATGTCTTGACGGGTCAGAGCTGTTTTAGTGGCCCAAGGGAGACCTACACAATATTAGGCAGGTGGTTTTAAGACGGATCAGTGTATAAACCCAATTTTGATTAGTTTATCCATGTTGTTCAATACAAGAAGTTGACTCAGAAAAGTGCTTTGTAGTCTCTATCAGAAGCATATCCTCATACTAGTACAAAGAGCTCAGGGTCAAAGAATACCATCAAGCTTAGTATACAAAATAATTTAGTTCATTCAAGGTATTGTATTTTAAATTAGTGCTTATTAAAGTGCTTGGTGAAGACAGATGTCTTCAGTCTTTGGTGGAAGATGGCACTGACTGAGCTGTTCGGAAGTTCCACCACCTAGGCGCCAGTACACAGATCAATCCCACCTGTTACTGCAGTTATTTTTTTTATGTACCTGCTTAGGATATTTTCTAATATACTGTTTCTCAGTATTTTCAATTTAGTAATTATTCTCAAATTTGTAATTTGAATCACACTAAACAGGATAAAGAGGTCACCAAGGATGAATGAATGAACATTGTAAAAATGTTTTTTATTGGGTCCTGTGGAATCCCTGTCCCAATACACAACTCTAACCTAACGTGTTGTGAGTCTACAGAAGAAAAAGGGCAGAAACAACATCAGAAAGCCATGAGTTATCAAGGGTGCACTTTGAAAATACTTGTAAGTATTAGAAGGTCCTAAATTTTTAGTAACCAGAAACGAAATATCACTAAAGTTATACACAAGAGAATGTTACATCAGTGTAGGGAACATGAGTGGAGTTGCCACATAATATTAAATTAAATAAATTTTATGAGTGGCATTCATTTTGAATGCATCTCTGATCCTCAGTGATTTTTGTCTCTAATTGTCATTTGATGTGTCGTGTTTTGTTTTAAGGTCAAAGCGGAGCAGGATATTGTGATATGTGTTTCAACAAACAGTGTTAATAAAAATCAAGAAACGTAACAATTTTTTATATTACAGCATTATTTCTTCTAAACCTATCCAGAATTTTATGCTGACAATTTTATTACTAAAATGCAGTTTAAAATATTTAAAGGGGAGACAAGACATTGTCTCAGCAATACAAAAAACTGGCTGTCTACCCACTGGAAAATGACACATTTAAAGGGTCTAAATTTCTGTAGTGTCTGTACCCTCCCACTGTGTATTTTAGCTGGTACATTTTTTTATTATTTATTTTTTAAACAACATTATATATTTGTGGATGATGGTGCTCATGTTCAAATACAATACAAACTGCTGACTGCTGACACGTTCTATGATTACTATTGAAACATAGTGTCCGTGCCCCTTGTTGTGTCCGTACTCCCTCAAGATTTGCTTTGCAAAGTCTGATGTACATTTCATTGCTTCTGTTTGCCTATTATCCAGTACTTTTTTTTTAATATGAAAGACTGTGTGCTGTAATTTTTGAGGGAATACAAAATATAATAGGATTGTAAATACTTTTTCTGTAAACGTTAATTCCAGTGACAATTTTAGAAAACCTACAAGAAGTTCGTGTTGTATTGAGTGAAAAATCTTCAGTTCAGCATCTGGAGCCTCATGAAAAATATAAGAATAGAATGAAAGTTCTCAAAGCCTCAAAAGGTGGTATGGACACTACAAATCTGCTTCAGGTACAGTCAGGTCCATAAATATTTGGACATTGACAAACTGGGGGGACTACATATAAAAAGTGCTGTAATTCCTACACCATTCACCCAATTTGGATGTAAATACCCTCAAATTAAAGCTGAAAATCTTCATTTTGAGCTCATATTCATTATTTTATTTCAGCTCCAAATCATTATTAAATTGTCCTTTTTAATACTTGGTAGCAAATATTTTGCAGTCAATGACTTAATGAAGTCTTTAACCCATAGACATCACCAGATGCTGGATGCTTGCCTGGTGATGCTCTGCCTTTACTTGGCTGTCTTCAGTTCCTGCATGTTCTTGGAGCATTTTGCCTTCAGTTTTACCTTCAGCAAGTGAAATGCATGCTCAACTGGATTCAGGTCAGGTGATTGACCTGACCATTGCAGAACATTCCACTTCTTTGCCTTAAAGTCTTGGGTTGCTTTCAAAGTGTGCTTTGGGTCATTGTCCATCTGCACTGTGAAATGCTGCCCAATGATATTTCAGCATTTGGTTGAATCTGAGCAGATACACTACATGGCCAAAAGTTTGTGGACCATGACTCCCACATGTGCATTTTGAATATCCTGTTTCAGATTTGGTCCCCCTTATAATATATATAGCCTCAACTCTTCTGCAGGCCACTTGAGTTCTTCCACGCTAACCTTGATAAAGCATGTCTTCATGGACCTCTTTTTGTGCACGGGGGCATTGTCAGCGTACAGCATACAAAGTCGTCCTACACAATTGTGTGCTTCCAACTTTGTGGCAACAGTTGGGGGAAGCTCCACTATTGGGTGTGATGGTCAGGTGTCCACAAACTCTTGGCAATGTAATGCAGTGTGTAATATTGCCCTATACACTTTAGAATTCATCATGCCAAAAATAAGTGCTGTATAGTGCATTTAGATGTAAATACCCTCAAATTTTAATAATCATTATTTAAATTCAACTCAAGTATACTCTCGTAGACAGATGTTTAGGTTTTTTTTTTTAAGTGAACCAAGATGGATAGAGGAAACCCAAGGACAACCCAAGGGTAGTCTTGAGATGGATGAAGTGATATGTGGAAACACCCTAAAGAAAAGGAGCCAGAGAAAACACTTAAACAAGGTCCAAATTGTTTGGCTGCTGCTCAGGAAAAGGATCGGAAGTGCAAGAGAGAAGCCAGAGCAGCAAGTTGAAAGTATTTAAGTCAGCATCCTAGGTTAGCTAGAGAGGAAAGAGAAAAGAAGACAAAACAAATGCAACTATACAGGTAGATGTGTAAACTATTATTCTAGTACTATGCGATACTATATTGTGTACATTCACTGTCCACTTTATTGTACACCTGCACATTCATAAAGTTATCTAATCAGCCAATCATGTGGCAGCAGCACTCTAGATTTTACACAGAATGGTGTGAAAAACAAACATCAAGTGAGTGACAGTTCTGTGGGTGGAAACACCTTGTTAAGAAAGGTCAGAGGAAAATGGTCAGATTGGTTTGAACTACCGGGAAGGATATAGTACTCAAATAATCACTCTTTACAACCGTCGTGAGCAGAAAAGCATCTCGGCGTGCACAAAACTTCGAACCTCAGCTGTTCGACTGGAGCCAACAATATGAAGTCCAAGGAGATCTCAATGCAGGTGAAGGAGGCCATCATTAGGCTGGAAAAAAACAACAAAAATCTATAAGAGAGATAGCAAAAACCTTAGGTGTGGCCAAATCAACAGTTGGGTACATTCTTAAAAAGAAAGAAAG
>CM075017.1:14934737-14948584 GCA_037576675.1 Pangasius sanitwongsei | reverse complement strand
GAAGATAGGGATAGGTGGAGAGTGATGATTCGCTGTGGCGACCCCTGAAGGGAAAAGCCGAAAGAAGAAGAAGATTTTCTTTCTGTATGGGCGCATGAGTGCATGTGCTTGTTTCTCTCCTTTCTGTCCCTCCCTCTGTTGGAAGAGGACCAGATCTGGCATGGGAATTGGCAGATCGTGAGCCCAACAGTTTGGCAGCTGATACCCCGTTTATGGTCTCTGTGGCATGCTAGCTGTGAAACCTTGTCAGTTTGAACTACTATAATGCTTGCTAACTAACCCTGTCTACTCTATCAGTACTATAGCCTTAAGAATAGTGTATTCTGATTTACATGTTTTGGATACTATACATGTGTACATAGTGCACTCAACGTCTTTGTACAGATGACATCAGACATTTGCCTTTTTTCTGCACCTGCTTAAGTACTTGATTATTGTAGCTGTCTGGTGACTGTTGTGGTAATACCTTTTTTGGGAACCCCAGCCTTATTCTCCTGTTTTTGGGATGGATAGTAAGAAAGGGAAGAAGCTGTATTTTCTTTCATTTTGGTTCTGGTTAGGAAAGGTAGACTTCATTAAAACTGAAGCTAAAAACCTTTTTACTTGCTTGTGTCATTCTACAGAAACATCCACTTTTGGAGTAGCAATATGTCTTAAAAGTGATTTCAATTTTAAACATTTAAACTTAGGCTACAATATTGGTTGACCCTTTGACTTATGCCATCTTATGCCATCTTTTTGTCACTGGTGTTACCTTAAGCTTTTGGCAACAATAAAAGGCATTTTAGAAATGTTATTTCTCAGTCTATTCTGCACATGTAGTCACAGGCATAAAAGTAATATGATAATGCAGAAAATTAGGATATTAAGGCTTTATTCATTTCAATCAAGTTGTGAAAAGTGTGATTGCATGGTGTTTGCTCATTTGCACCATCATATCTTTGCTATAATAATAAAAATATTTGAAGGACACTGCTAAAAATGTAATGATACAATCCTTAAAATCCTAACTGTTTAATGAAGCAATAGTCAACTAATATGAAATAATTTATGTCAAATGTGACCTTTTTGATTTATTGTGATTGAAAACGAAACATAGTATCACCAATGACACAATGAAACACCAGTGACACAAAGAACACCAAAGATTGTGGACCAATATTTATTACTGAGATTAGAAATTGTGTATTTGGGATAAAAATCAAAGATCATCACTGAAACTTTGAAAAAGTTTAAATCTTTAACAAGTTTAAATTTCACAATTTAACCACATTAGGAAACCACAAACAATTCAGAAATAGCACATTTTAAAGCTCATATACCATTGTCTGCTGCTAATAAATTGCTGGAGAGGAAAACTTGGAACTGTCCTCAGCTATTAATAAAGCACAAAAAGGATTTGATGATGCCTTTCCTGTCATTACTTGTCCAGCTGCCCATGATGAACTCCCAGAACCCCTGCTCAATCTGAACTGAGTGCTTGTTCAGTGCCAGGGGCTCTGGAATTATGTATATAATTTGTTTGTCACCATACCAACTTAACATCGTCTCTGGGGCTTGGCCAGAAGAACTTGTTGACTCCATTCCGGTGCATGCACCTTACTTTAATATTGTTCTCCTCCACCTCCAGGATGATGCCAGTGTACAGCTGGTCATCATATTGCACAGCACACCACTGACCAATCTGGCGCTGCTCTATCACATCTGGTCTGAAATCCAGATTTTTCTCTTGTTCCATTGCTACTAGGGTAACCTCCTGTAGACTGTACCATAGACAGTCAAACACCCCTCCAGCAGCCTTGCAGAAACAGCTAATGTCCCTGTATTTCAGGATACCAGGGGAGAGGTATCCTGAAATAAAGGGACATTAGCTGTAAGAGATAAGGACCTCATGCATCTTCAAGGTGCCTTTAACTGTGAAGAGAGGTACTTGAAGTAGACTTTTGTCCTTCTTTTCAACTTCCTCCTCACTCACATAAGAGTTTCACCTGAATCAATTTCTTCAGCTGCTCATTCAGGTGATCATTTTTGAGCATTTCCAGAATGGGGTCAAGATGAGCCTATACAGCTGGACATACATGACTTCTGCATGGGGAGATGACCCCATGCCCTTCAGACAGAGTACTCTGGTGTTTACATGTGTAGTTTTCATTAAAATCAATGAGGATGAGGCAGTCCTTGGTGGTCAGGTTCTCTCTGAGTTTTTGGTAGGCATTGTATTGCCAGCAGATATTGCAAATATGTCTCTGGAGGTTTAAGAGCCTGTCTTGGAATTTTGTCACAAGTTCATCCTCTTGTATTGGTACATCTTTCTTCATAGTGATTGTGCTCATTCTTGCCTCTTCACTTGGTTTTAAGAAGTCCACCTTCCCCTGGCACCACTGTGTCAGAGTTACCATCCTATTTGTTGATGTGGTGAGGGGATTAACGGTTTGTTTGCAATCCATACATTCACCATAGGCAAACAGTTGTTGCAAACAGTACTGTCTAACATTTCCTCTAGGTTTTTTAGTTTGAGATGCCAAATTTGCATAATTTGTCAGCCATGAACTGTAGATTTTCATGGGTCTTACTTTGGCAAGGATCTCTGTCCCTATCATTTGGTCTAACCATCCAAAATGGTCTCTGACAGCAGAAGAAAGCTTAAGAAATCTGTTGGTGCTCTGCTACAAATTTCTTATGGAGGTTAAGCAGGGAATCACAAAGTAACCTCCTCTGTCTCTTAACCTTTCTAAGGGTTAGTGTATTTTTCTTCCCTGTGGTTAGTCTGCTGACATCATGAGATAGAACTGTCTCACTATCCTACCAGTTTTTCGGCCACTCTGACTTGTTTTGGTGTTCAAGGTTCAAGATTCACAACCAGTGTTCTTCTTACAGTATGTCTTGCATCTTCATTTTTTCACCAACTTATCTGACACCAGCTGTGCAAGATTCTGTTTAGATTTTGTGTCCTTCAAAGCCTTATATTTCTGTTTCAGTGCTCCCAAAAGAGCAAAGTGGAAGTTCAGGGCTTTTTTGACTGGAGAATTGACTCGCTGACCTCGTAGGATTTCTTGTGTCTTTACTCTCGGGCTGTCCAGATTAACATAGCGTAGACATATGTTGCATTTCTTCAACTTTTCATATTTTCATTTCCAAGTGATTAGTTCATCTTTCAGTTTCTGAATTTCCCTTTGCTTTCTTTGCTGTACTCCCTTGCTGTAGTTGTCTCCAAAATAAAAATATTTGTTTAAAAAGTTTTTCACATTCTTCACTTTACTTCACTCATATTTGTGTGTGTCTGTGTTTGTATGTGTGTGTTGGGGGCAGGAGAGGGTAGGAAAGGATGAGTGAGTGAGGAGGGTGTGAGATGGTATTGCACTGAATTGGAGACTAGGAAGCAAATACAGATGTGACAGCTAAAAATGTAATTGTCGTGTGTGTGTGTGTATGGCTATTATATGCTATGCATTGTTATTACAGTCTTACTGTCTTAAAGGCAGGACATGCTTGTAACATCCTTTCCCAAATTATGAATTACCGTAGCTATCAATTCTCGAAAGCTGCAGTCTATGACATATCCTTCTACTGATTTCTGAATTCGTAACATCCCCAGTTCAATTTCTACCTTGAAATGCTGGGTGATCTATCTGGAGATGATGATGGGGACAATGCTACTGCTCTGAGCCTTTGCCTGCATATTTGCTGATGGACCCTCCACGTTTCCTTTTCTGCAAGTACTCTGCTGTGCACTCAGAGTCAGCATCCCTGCACTATCTGTAAAGTAGCTGCTTCTCAGCTGCACTCAATTTGGCCATATCTGACTAAAGGAACAATAACAATAACAAAGAGAATGTTAATAAATAAGGAGAGTTAATCATGATATGTATATTAGATTATTTACACAAGGTAGTCACTGGTGTTCCCATGTGGAGCAGAAATACCAGTGACGGTAACACCAAGTGACAATTTTCATAAAAAATGCATTTTACAAAATGACCGCTACAATACCTCAAACCACATGTTGCTAATTATGCTATACTCTCTAAAGTATGCAATTTAATCGATTTTTAATCGATTAATCGAAATTCCCTTATAATAAAATAGGTTATACCAGTGACCTCAACTAAAAGCCTCATATGAAATTATGAGACAAATAAGAATATTTCTGATAATTGAAAATAGACAGCAGACTTACCATGTGCCTTTCTTAATGGAGCTACAGGAAGTAGGATGTAGTAAATAGAAAGTGATGTCAAAAGTATGGATTTTTTCCAGAATAAGAGTTGTTTGTTGAGCGGTAACACCAGTGACATGACTCCAGCGGACAGCCATTTTCATCATATTATTTATAATATGTACTTGCATTTTAGTTTTTTATATCATCCACATCATAAATGTGATAGTGACATATACATTACTGCAATTAAAATGGGGGAGAAAATTATTTTTAAACTCAGTATATGCCCCTAAACCTTCAGACATGACCATGGGGACAAGAACTTTTATGGAACTTGGAATTTCCTATAAATAAATAAATAATACCTAATTCATGGCTCAAATAGGTATAATTGTTCAAATAACAGTTTCTAGAATTCAAAAATGTAACTCAGTTGTGACTATACAGTCTATTTTAAGTGTAAGCTTTATGCATACGCTGGGGACAGAAAAGTAGACATTTCTGTAGAATGATCCATTTGGGCGAGATCCATTTGGGACCTGATGCTTGTTTCCTGGCAGCACGCTTTACTATATGTGTCAATGTACTTACTTGAAAACTAGTGAACTGCTGCCACCCACTGATAATGAGACTGAGGTTTACTTGGTTTCTTGAGCAGAAATGAAAAGGGGTATAACAATATCATAACTACCAATTAAGTTCTCTAATTTCCATAAACAAATGCGTTTAGTCCTCTGGTATCATGTATCATAGTTTTGTAAGCATTGAATATGATTTATTCTTGTGTGAGAGGATGTGTGTATATTCAGTGGTGTAAAAAGTGTGCTTGTGCAATCACTTCCTTTGCCAGCCAAATGCGCCAAACAGCAAACCCATGTGAAAAGCCCTTTACTCTCTAGAGAAGCTTAACTGGTGTCTGTGAGGTAAATTGGTTCATTACATCAGATTTTTAAATCTCCTGAGACCTAGTGCTGTAATAGATGGTAAGTGGCCTTGGTCCCAGAAACAGACGAAGGGTTTAATCTCATTTTGGGTACGATGCAAACTGTTATATCAATAATTTATTAAAAGCATACAACAAACACCTGTGTAATTTTATGCATAGACATTGCTCAATTCTGCAGAGTTTAATAACAAACCCATAATCAGTCAGTTTAGACCATTTAAAGATAATGTACTTGTCCTTTACTGCTCTTGGCACTAATGATATTTGACTACAGTATGTTACTGAATATCTCCCAGGTGAATACAATTTGTATAAATGGATAAAACTTTGAAGCATAATGTTAACAGACTGAACAGAAGACCGCACTATTAGCACTATCAGAACAGAAGGTGGCAGTGTGCACAATATCCAATGTGTGTAAGCTATGTGACATTGATCATCAATGCAAAACAAATAGGATGGAGGTATTTTTGTAAGTGTTACTTCAATAATGTGTTAGATAATTTAATCAATAAGGTGGCTTTTTTCAGCATTGTTACATCTTGATTTGTGCTTGTTTATTATTTGTGTGTTTATTATTCACAAATTAAGATTCACTTACTGTATTGTAATCTTTTATTACTTTTATTATTACAGAACAAAGATGTGGAAGCAATGCTAACTTTGTATCATGGACTTTCCAGAGATGACAGTAATGTATAACGGAGCAAAATGATTTCACTAAATGCCTTCAGTCATAGTGTATAACTGATTCTTGTTTTTTTTTTTTTGTCTGTTTTTGAATTAAGAGGTTATAAATAATTAAAATCTATAATGTAAGTGACCAAACAATTACATCAATTCAATAGAATGTGTTAAATAAAATATTTGCTTAAAATAGATGTTAATGAACAAGTTGTTTTGTGTTAGTAGTTGTGATTATGTGACTTTCCCCCTTTAACAGGCACAATGAAATACTTGTTTTTTAAATATTAATTCTTACAAATGGGATCGCATTCAACAGCATTTTATTGATTTTTTCCAAATTCACTCTTTAGTTTAGTGGATTATGGTTGCCTATTTGACAGTAGACACAACTGAGGACTACAAATACAACTACAAATTTAATGAATTTTGATTGTATACTTTTCCAAGTGCTTAGATATGAAATTATAATAAAATATTTTTAGGTATTTAGTCTCCCACACACACTAGAGAGGATGAGACCATGACTATCACTTTTTTAAAAGACATATCATGTTCTATAAGACTATGACCTTCTATAAGACTATCAACTTGTATTAAAATAAACAAACAAACAAATACAAAAATATCCTATGCACATAGTGGGAAACTTCATTCTACATATTTTTATGCCGCCCTTAGTCACAACGCGAAGGCTGAGGTTCCGTTCACAGATGTTTAATGCACCCATCGACATAGACATCAACATAGACACCGTAGAACTAAATAAACAGGACAAATATAACAAACATCAGTCACACACTGAGTTACATTTAACACACATATGACTTTAAACTCGTGAATGAACAAAAAATACATCCACATACCACTTTTGCCTGCTTGTGAACTAAAAGAGGGGTTTACATCTTAAAGTTTGTTTCTTAGATGGCTTCCCTGATAGCAAAAAATCTGGACGAGGTCTGGCTTACTTTAGGCCCTTCTGGTTTAATTCTGGCACAATTTTTTTTTCACAGTCTTGTGTGAAACAGCATTAGGCTGAGCTCTGGCATGAGTTTGCAGCTTAAGGGCCATTTGAGGGGAGTGGGCCGTGGTGGTATGTGGGCCTAAATTCAACCAGATAAGGCCCACAACCAATTTTGCTATCTGGGTTATATTCATGAAGAGAAACAACTTAATCCTTGCGATAACATCATTGCATTATTGCATGTGGATGGCAAAACACGAAGTGATGTACAAAGAAAGATGGGAATAAAATAAAACAACTAAAACTCTTAGAAAGAATAAGTCTTCTTAGATAAACAACAGTTGAGTTAGAAATCACAATAAGCATTATAAAATAACCAAAATATAAAATTATACAAATTAAACTAATCAAAAGTTAGTGAAATGAGTGAGTGCTTAAGTACACAAGCGCCATCTAGTGGAAATAGATATAATCAACTCAGATACCCTTTGTGACAGAAAATAGAAAACTTTGAGGCAGCAAATACATATTTTAGTAACCCATATCTGCACAATTTGTGAGCTTGCCTAGTTTGTCACTCTTTCTTTTTGTTAAATATGGGAAATAAACCCTGAGGGCTATGATTCATGAGTGTGGGTTTCTTTTTTATTGATATATTTTTTGATGTATAATCTTTTTGATAATTGATGTAAGACGAGTTATCTTGATATAACTTTGTTTGAGAACTTGTTGATAAATTTAGCTCAAAGCTGTCTGACAGCTGGCAGTGAACTGCTAAATCATTTCATTTACCCTGAGGTAACACATGTTTTAACTCAACTTATACGTAAATATAGGGGCATGACTGTAATATTATACCTTCTTAATGTGAAGTATGTCAAAAATAAGAAATGTGTTTTATCTTTTTACTTACTTTTGAGACTTTAGCTCAGTAATGTGATTAATGAAGAGTAGCACAAGACTGAACCCAGGATTAGCACAGTAAATGCAATTTGTTTCTGTACAGTGGCAAAAATGCTTCTGGAAGTTCTTCTATGAATCTTAAAGTTGATTTGGAGAAGAATTATTTTTCCCATTCTTTAAATGTAAACTTTCGATTTTGTTGATAAATATACTTTCTTTCTATACAATTAACTTTAGTATTTTTCTGTTTAAGGTGTTTAAAGTGACAGAGTTTTGCTGTATGGATGAGAAAATAATTTTTGGTGTCTTGTCATGTTTATATCCCACTTGAAACAAGGCTCCTTATAGGACAAAATGAAACTAAAATGTAGTTAAAATACAGTTTTTATGATTATTTACATGCATTTATCAATACTGTGGCCACTTTTTCAAAACTTCAGACAGTTAGGACCCCTTGAATTAAAGCTGAAGATCTACAGTTCAATCACATTCAATCACATTTGTATGGGTTTCTTCCCGGTTCTCTGGTTTCGCCTCACTTTCCAAAAACATGCTGGTAGGTGGATTGGTGACTCTAACTTGCCCCAAGAGTGCATGTGTGTATGATGCTCTGCAATGGACTGTCCCATCCAGGGTGTATTCCCAGAATTGTGTTGTGTTGAAATGCTGTTTGCAGGAATGATGCACTCATTTGAACGAAGTAAATTCAGCGCATCACTTTTCTCAGCATCTTTATCTAAAGCAGGGCATCAAACTCAAATTCTGCTCAGGAGATATCAGCATTTTTGTGGGACCCTCAAGAGCCGAAATCGAAGTCTATATATTACTTTTACATATTTAACATATTCTGATGACTAACATGAATAATCTATAGGCTCTGAGATTAGCATAGGATATTTCTTTAGGAAAAAGAAGGGCTAACAGAAACATTTAAGGTGTGTGCCCTATTAGGTAATAACATTTATTATACTGATTATAATAGTTTTTATGAGTGCATTCCTTTGTTTTCACATTTTATTAGCAGGATTAGCCAACTGAGATGATGCATTTTTTTCTGTTACTGTTTGAAAGCTACTAGCCAGATAGCTACACTATACACACAGAGATATCGAGGTGAGAGCAGGTAAAGTAGCCTGCTGTATTTTACTGCATGAGAAAAGTAGATCAGGATTTTTAATATAAGGTGTAATTGTCCCCTATTATTAAAATGATATTTTACTCTTTTTTCAGTGGAAATGTTATAAATGTATTTTATGGCAACATTATTAATAAGTAAAGATTGTTTGATGGTAGATTTGGCCTTAAATATTTAAATTACAAATCTGTGACCTCACCGCTCATACTGCTGTCTGACATCCACCTGAAATGCACGAGCGCATCACATTTACCAATTTAATTGTACGCATCAGGAAAACAATCGTGCTTTTGTTTTCTATATTTTTTCAGCCCACCAAAATTCATTTCTTGTTACGCCTCTGCCAGCACAACACAGGACATGCTTCTGAGTTGTTTATAGATATAAGTGTGACTTCCATCAAGTGCAACATACAGATGTTGATTTTAACCCCCATTTCAGACTGCAGTCAAGCCAGCCACAGTACAAACCTGTGTGCTATACATTGGTTAATGGTACCCTTCAGATGGCTATATTATGGATTTTCTGTGAATTCTGCAGTGTTAAAATGTTGAGCAGTAGTGTACAATGGGCTGTTTCAGTAGAATTTTTTTCCAAGTTCATGGAAAAAACAAAGCTGTGGGCCATGGGCCTTGTATTAGACACATGTGCTGTAGTACATATTTAAAATAAAGAATACTGCTTTATTTTTTTTAATGGAATGTTGATTTATGTAAAAATCAAAATACAAAATGATAATCTTGTAATGTTACCTGATTTTTCAGATCATTGTGTTATGAATCATAATGGCTTCTCATTGAGAGAGAACCTTTGCTAGTGTTCTGGTTAAATGAGTTGATTTAAAGGCATGTATGTTTTGGTAGTTTTAGTGCATTTTGGATATAACAGCTGTGCTGAGCCGTGAGTAATGGTGGCTCAGTGGTTAAAGACTCTGGCTTACTGCTCAGAAACTTGGGGGTTCATGCCCCAGCAGAGCTACCCCTGTTGAGGCCCTTAACCTTCTCTGCTTCACTTGCTGTAATTTGATTTCCTATTAAGAACATTAGAGAGCTGTAGGTTTCATTTCAACTTTGAGAGGGTACACTGCTCATGGCATCCAACCCAATGATTAATGTTTTATACTAAATACTAACAGAAATAAACATTTTATAGCAAATATTAACAAAACAGTCATTTTTGGTCAGGAAATTACAATACCAACATGTTAGTAATTTGATACAAACTGTATTCTTTCTTTACACACTTCTGATACACACTACTATGATTATATTTGGTGATTATGTTATTAACATGAATGATTTATGATTATCTCTAACTTCAAGTATTTATTGCAGGTTTATTTATTTAGATATTCCCCTACTGTATTCTTTTACAATATGTATATTAATTTTTATATTATATACATAATTATCCATATCCCTTGTACAGACAGGTAACAAATTAAGAGAAAAAGTGGTGGCTCTGTAATACTGTGGAAGGCATTGTGCTGGTTTGATGGTTTGTGTTTGCGCCTTTGTAGGGAAAAGTCACTGCAAATCAATACAGCAATTCTTCTGACTGATCATCTTTACCCTGTGATGAAACATTTATTTCCTGATGGGAGCAATGAGTTACACATTAATGAATGAACACTGAATCGCATTATGTTTTTTGAGAATAATTACCATAGGACCAATGACCTTCACTTTGACTCCAGGACATAAAATACTCAAAAACTATTTTTAAACTATGGATTGATAAACACTTTGCGTTTTACATTTTTGACCTTTTTGGAAAAACGTAATAAAAAGGACATCTCTCAAATTTTAGTGTAATACAACATGATTTATATTTCAATGTCCTGATAATAGCACAATTAATAAGCAGTGATTCAGGCAGTAAGCAAACAAAATATCGTTTAATTAATCACCTTTGTTTTATTCTGTGAACATCTCTGTAATCATGCTTAATACTATTTATGGTTTCTAATGAAGAAAGAGTTCTAGTCATTTCATTATTAAGGAGAATATATTAAATTAAAATTTATTTATATAGGGATTTTAGCAACAGACCTGGTCCCAAAACAGCTTTATAGAAATCTGAAAATTGAATGTATCATTATATATTCCATTTGCCAAACTTATTCAAATTTTCTTTTCATCCCACAGTAGTAAGCTAACACACACTTCAAATTAGATCCAAATAGCCATCACCAAGAGCCAGTCACATTCCCAAACAATATTAATTTTGAATGCCCTACAAAGTCCAAAAATCATAAACAGATGCCACAATCTGCCACATTAGAGTAAATAAAGTGCTTTCTTCTCTTTCAAAACATGGGTTCTGTATACTCACCACTTGATGGCCTCAGTCAAATCCTCAGTGATACTGTTTTAGTTTTGTCTAGTAAAATAATATGGCATTTTCAAAATATAATTAATAAACTACACAGAAAAAACACAGATATTCAATTTATATTTTACATTTTCAGGATTAAGTAAGTGGTTTGTCCTCAGTGATCTGTTTATATTAATAATTCACATATGGCACTGAACATTATTATTATTATTATTTTTTTATAATATATGAATACATTTACTGTGTGAAGGTTGTAGTGTATTGCCTATAAATATTCATTAATGTAATTAACTAATTGTAATAATTGTACAATTACAATTGTACAATGTTCTAATTGTAATTGTTCACACAGTGTATATTGCAACAAAATCTTTTTAGAGGTGTTAAAATATTTAATGCAATTCTTTTATTTAAAATTTTAGATTACATGTTTTTCATCATTTTATTTACATTTTTATAAAATCCTAATTGAATCATAGACCCTTTACAGAAACTTTACTGAAAAGCTTTTACCTTAGACAGAAAAGTGTGCTTTTATGGGAGAGAGTGAATACTTTATTCTCCATTAAGTTATTTATTTATTTATTTATTTTTTTAATTTACTGTAGACACATTCTGATGTAGATCATTATATATCAGAGAAAATACAGTAGGCCACCTTTTTTTTTTTTTTTAAGAATTATGTATTTCTACATAATTACTACCATAGAATTCAACATCGTTGTAGAAAATCCTTCAGTTTTTATTACTAGAACATTTATATTGTCAAATGCACTAATGTGTCACAGTTGTGAATGCAGAACCATATAAAAGAAAAGCTTTTGAATAAAAAAAAAAAACATAAAGTATAAAGTATGCTAAAAGATACAAGCCATAATTTGAAATGTTTTGCAAAATAGCCCAATGTGTTTTTATACCTAATATTCTTATTTTCTATTCTTGTATTCAATTAGCATTCTGTATTTAGGATCAATTTGCATTAATATTTAGGATTGCTAACAAGGTGCAGCAAAAGAACAGCATCATTTTTTAAAGTGCAAAAAGAAAAATATGATTTTTTTTTAAATGTAATTTCAATTTTATTTAACATTTACAAAAGTAGAGTGATTAAAACATGGAGAGAGGATTTTCGGCCCATTGTTTGTGCGTAATGAAAGTGAAAAGATTAAATGTGTCTCATTGTGTTTATCTGTTGGATTTTCATGGTAATTGTCTGCACCAGTAGAATATCACCAGAAGTGTAGCAAGAATATTTTCCACTGCAGCTTAGCGCTTTGCACTTTCATGTGATCATAGCCACAAAGTGCAGCATGCGATTGCTTCATCTTACAGCGCAGAATCAGGAAATGCCAGGTAACCATCTGAGTGACTGTGTACGTGGAGGGCTTCACCACCCACACATCTCTCACCTCTGCACAGATCCTCACTATAAAACATTCTTCATACTAACTTTTTCCACTTGCTATCTATAAACCGACATACCAAAACGTAAGATAAAAAAATGGTGGAAAATTGCTTAAACAAGAAAATGTTTGAACCAACAACTATATAAAGACATTAGTTTTAACACTATGCATAAAACATGCTATGAGCTATTACTGATTCACTTTCTAGACTTAATAATGAAAATAATATGTTCCTAGTAACAACAAAACTATGTTTAAATTACTGTATGTAATATCCCAATATGTTTAATCTGAAAATATTAGTGACTAAATGTGTATACAGTTTATTTATTAGACGAGAACTTTTTCCACATGTTTGATGAACTACAAAATGCCTTTTAACAAACAGGATTTCATGTGACTTTTTTTCAGTAATGGCTCTCTTCTTGCCACTCTTCCATAAAGTCCAGGTTTGTGGTGTCCAGGCTATGGTACTCTTGTGAACAGCTTCTTCCTTCTGACCTGTGGATCTATCCAGTTCCCTCAGAGTTCTCCTTGGCATTGAAATGAATCTAATCAGAGTCTAGTACTCACCAGTCACTTTAAAAGGAACACCTGTATACCTGCTCATTTATGCAGTTATCCAATCAGCCAATCATGTGGCAGCAGCACAATGCATAAAATTATGCAGACAAAAACATCCTGTGAGTGGAGGATCTGCAGGCTAAAACACCTTGTTGATGAGAGTGATCACAGGAGACTGACCAGGTGATTTTTATTCTAATCCTCAACTGTCAAGTTTTTTTTTTTTTTTAGATTTTTAAGACATTCCAAATTGTTGTATTGTCTATGCCCAAAGCTTCTGCAATGGCTCTTATTGGTTTTCCCTCTCAGCTTCAAAATGTCTTGCTTTTCTCCCATAGACAGCTCTCTGTTCTTCATGTTAGTTTATCCTTTTTAACAACAACTGTAGTCTTCACAGGTGAAACCCAGGGCTCAAACCAAGAGTCCACATACAGAGCTATTAAATGTTTAAACAATCTTCATTCTAACAGGGCACACCTAGACAAAAAGAAACCTGCCAATTATGTCATGTTGCAATATTTTTGATCACTTGAAAAATGGGTGGGTTCAAATGAAAGGTGCCATGTTATAAGTTGTTTAACACATCTAGATGTAAATATCAGGAAATGAAAACTGAAATTCTGATCTATCATCCCATATTGATCTCAAACCCAAATGTCTTCAGGTTATAGCAAAAATAAAAGAACTGGACTTGCTATATATATATATATATATATATATATATATATATATATATATATATATATATA
>CM075017.1:14909305-14925785 GCA_037576675.1 Pangasius sanitwongsei | reverse complement strand
CATTGTGGTGGTGTATAAAGGCAAAATCACAAAAACTCTGTCATTGTCCAAATACTTCCGGACCTGACTGTATGTATGTATGTATGTATGTATGTATATATATAAATCAATTTGTGATTTTATATATATATAGATACAGGTCAATAACTATTACCTTATTATCCAGCTTAATAATTCATGCATCCCTTATAGCCCTGGACCATACTGGATAATTTGGGGCATCCTGAAAGTGACTAAATTATAAAGATATGTACATGATTTTAACTAACTTTTTAACTGTAGTACGTATCATACGTATATGCATCATAAACATGTGGAATATATTAGTCAAGAGGATTTCATAACCTTACTTTTAAAAAAACAAGCCAAAGCATATATCATGTTTCATAACTCAAACTTTTTGGGGTCAACTTCCTGTTTGTTGCCTACCACACTCCATTATATGAGGTCACATGAGTTAAGTCATGTTATTTCTATCAAGCAGTTCCACTGCAAAGGCTTAATAACAAAACATAACTTTCACTTATCAGGCCAGAAGGTAAGTGCTGTTAAGATGACCTGTCCCAATTTACCTGTTGTCTCAATATACCTGAATTCACCCTAAATTTACTTTTACAGAATTTTGGTCCTTGTTGTCCGATTAATGAACTTGACCATAGTTCATTAATTGTGAAACAAAATATATCAAAAATATATATAATATAATATACATATATATCAAATATAATATCTGTATCAAATATATATCAAATATAATAATATAATATCAAAAATATATTAGGCCAACAGTGTATTAAAAGAATTTCTCCCACACCACTGCTATACTCCCGTCACTGCCTACCTGCTGCTGCTTGCATCAGATTTAAAACACTGATGCTTGCCTACAAAACCAAAAGCCAATCAGCACCTGTCTACCTTAAAGCACTTTTCACACCCTGCTTTGCACCACACTCCCTCCAAGTTTTTAGCATGGCTTGATTGGACCCACCATCTCTCATGGTACAATGAAGACATACAATACATCAAGGCTCTTCTCAAGGCAACCAGATGGTGGAATGAACTTAATCTGGCTGTCACAGCTGAATCACTTGCTGTCTACAAATGAACACTAAAGACTGGACTTGAATTAGCACTTTTTAAATCTCATTTTAAAAAATCTTTGTATTGTGTTTTCTTTTCATTCTCTACTCCCCAACAGGGTTTTTAGATTAATGGTCCATTGAAAAAAAATAAATTCATTAACTTTACTTAATTCAGATGTGTACACTGGTTCCACATGAATGAGCTGGCATATTAACCCAACTCATTGTTTTTGTACAGCCAACATCATTTGAACGTGTTTATTCAAAGCCCTGGAATAAGATCACACTCTGCACTCTTACCCAAATTAGGATTAAACTTGGGACCTTGGTACTGTGAAGGGGTAACATTACCCACTGCACTGTCATCACCAACATCCTCACAAGATTTTATAATGTAATTGGATGACTTTAATAGTACATGAATCGATCACACCCACTCTAACTAATTCAAACTAGTAGATTAGTTGTTAAGTTTAATACTTGTTTAAATTGAATTTAATATAAGCAATGAAATCACGTTTTGATGAGAAACTAAATATTTCGCAGACGATATATAATATTTTTTTCTTAAATATGACCAACCACATAATTCCCTTTTTTTCAGTGTACTCTTACTCCCTGAAATTATGAACTAGCATGAGGATGTGTTCTTCATAGAGACTACTAAGCACTTCTCTAAGTCACTCTGGATAAGGGTGTCTACTAAATACTGCAAATGTAAATGTATTATAGTTAGCCTATAGTCTACATTTTGCCTTTATAGAACGCATCCAACAGACAGAAGTTTCAAACTTATGTCTGGAGATTTGTGTGATTTCTTATGGCTTTAATAAAGCAAGACAAACTGTATACTAATGTTTCCTTTAACAGTGCTGTCCAGTTACTGAAAACCAAGAGCCAAAATCACATTTCAGCTTAGGGGGTGGGACAATAATCATTACAGAGCATTTCCTGAAGGGGAGATTAAAATATTGCTGTAGCAAACATGGTAAATAATATTAAGGAAACAGTAATTACTACTGCATGATTGCTACATGTGTTTTAGTTTTTTTCAGAGACACACATTCATTCATAATCTGAAACATTCATAAGGACTATCTGAAATAGGCATTCTGGTAGAAAGTGTCTACTGCCAACTTTGGCACAACACAATATAACACAAGAATATAACGTTTAATCTCATAGCCTATTCATAGCTTGTGCACAATGCATTATGTAGGCCTATGGGCATAACAGTCTTGCGTTGTTTAATCAATCTTTATTGAGCCTGACAGGAATAAGACAGGAATAAGGAATAAGGTATTCTGGGGTTGGTTTCCCAAAATGTTTGTAACGCTACTTCGTTATCTCGTTGTAAGAAAGTTCTTAAATTAATGAGTGTTTCCCGAAACCCTTCGTGACTGTCCTAACATCGTAACTACCACTCGTAGTACGTAAACTCATTTGTAAATTAATGAGTAACGTGACCCATTCGTTATTAATTAAGTACTACGTTATTTGGAGTTTACATGCAGTTCTACCTCAAAAAGACAGAGGCCGCTAATTTCTATACAAAAATCGGCAGTTATGTAGCTTGAGTGTGATCCATTACTATAGTATTAACTTTACTAGTTAGAGTATTCGCACTACAGCGGTGTCGTGTATAATATAGCTGCCTTATAATGCTAGTGCTTTAGGTTCGAATCTCAGCCCAGGTGACTGTCTGTGTGGGGTTACATGTAAAAAAAAAAAAATCATATTAGCTTTACAAAAACAAATGAAACAAACTCCATTTAAAAATTGTGTTCATGTAAATCTATCCACATGAAACCAACAAGTTAAAAATTTAATTGCAAGAGATGAATTAATGTTGAAGTAAAATATTTCATTTGTGTGGAACTGATGTACACAAAGTAAATTCAAAGAACTGTTATATGTAGCTCTTGCACTCCGTTTGGTAGGTTCCACGTGAACGAATTGATTTTCATTAACACAGCATGTTTTTGTACAGCCAGCATGACTTGATCATTTATATTCAAAGCCCTGGAATAAAACTGAACTCTGCGTAGTCAGCCGAGCTCAGGATCGAATCCAAGACACAGAAGCTGTGCGGTAGTAACGCTAACCACTACACTACCATACCCCACGTAAGTTCATTTCATACTAGTCAGCGCTAACATGTGCCCTTCTTTTCCGTGTAGCCCTTCTAAACCAACATAATTGTTGTAAATTGTTGATTGCGCCTTGACTATCGTCCGCTATTCATATACACTGTCTATCTGCGTCTGTTTCTGCTGTTTAAGTCCTTGATTCATCTATTAGATTTACCTCCGCACTGTGAATCGATTGTTTGCGTATCGACACTTGTGGCTTTTCACCAGACCTGGTCTGGGCGGAACCATCAAAGAACTACTTACAACTCATTCGTTAAATCTCTGATAACGAAGGCTTTCAGGAAATATTCGCAAAACAGCCTCGAACGTAACGTACGTCGTTCTTTGAGCTGTTTGTTATTCAATAAGAACAAACCTAATCTGGAGACTCACCCCTGTTCTGTTTTTCACAAACACATTCGAACAATTTTTTTATTGACAATATATATATATATATATATATATATATATATATATATATGTTTTTGAGCTTCATGTTTATTTTTATATTCTGTGGGAAATAAAAACAATATCAGCCAATATGCACAACACAAGTTTATTCAGGGCACATTCTGCCATATTGAGTGGTTGTCCTTAAAAAAAAAAAAAAAAACAAGTAGATATATATATATATATATATTTCTATATATATAAATATATATTTAGAATATATAGAATGAGCCCTCGGGGGATTTCACAATCTTTTCAAAAGTTATAAAACGTGTTGTTTAGACTATAATTACAACAGTTGCTTTCTTTACGCATTATATTGTTTTATATAGTTTTTTTTACAATTGAACCTTGTGGTTAAATGATGCATTGATGGATATTATGTGAATTAAATTGTGTTTTTCATTAAACATCTTAGAGGAATAAGGTAGACTGGGAAATGTAGAACGTTACTTAGGCCTACTACTGAATATGCAGATTTTTACTGGGTTCATATAATTTTAGAGGTTGATGATGATTTATTTTGAATCGTATGTTATGCTGCTACTGCAAGAAATAAATTATAAAATGCTGTGTTCCTTTTAGTGGCGTTTTAACTGTGATTTTACATAATCTGTCCATACAGAATTTAAGAAAAGACTGGTTATGAATAAATACTTAGTCAGCTGTGTTCACATAATATTAGAATATGCTGATGATGAACTTGGAGAAGATCAAGTCCTCTTACTGAAATGTATTTTATTGTGCCATGAATAAGCATGCTACAAATAAATAACATTTTAATCGTGTAATTGCGGATGAAAAATAAAGACAAACCAATCATAAGCCCCCTGAATTGCCGGCCGTGTCATTAAGAATGGCTTTCAGTAAGTCTTGAAAAAAAGGTAAGCCATGCTTCCTTAGAAATAACATTTTTCCTTCAGACGCAGATAGTCAACAAATTAAGGATTTGTTCCGGGAATGTTGTTGTATTATAATCTTAGACAAGGTGGAAATTCAAAAACTGTCCTAGTATAGCCTACCTGAATTCAACAAGATGCTAATTTGGCTAGTATGATTACAGATATTGTCATAAAGAAAGAACAACTGTAAGAACGAGTAGACCAATTGACTAACCAAAAACAACCTACATTTAGCCAATATAGTAACGCAGAGCGGTTGAGAACGGTAAGAAGTGAAGAGGAAGAGGAAGCTTCGTGTACACGGATGTTAATATAGAGACTTAATATAGAGTTTTAATATAGATGTATGCAAAACAAGGCGCAGACAGAAAAAAAATCAACCAATACGCGTATCAGCAGCGGATCGGGACAGTTTACACACTGGTGATTAGGAGGCCTTTTAACGGCGTCAGGGACGCATGCGGACCCACTACAGATGTAATGTGGCCACATGCGTCCCAGGACTCATGCATCTGACTGACTGACTGCATCACAAATCGCTTTTGACCCCGTTCCGGCCTGTATTTAGCGCTGTCCACTTGTGATCCGATCGTTCGCGATGTTAATACCAAGAGTGAACGGGGGTTATATCAGTAGCTTCGGTGTCTTTGGAATGACAGCCTTCCGGTATATGGTTTGTTTAGCAAGGCATTTGATGGCTACTTGTCCCTTTACCCAAGTGTGTGTGAATTTGTGTCTGTGATCAAAGCCAGTTCACTTCTTTATTTTATTAGGCTAAGTGTGTAGAATGTAAAACTGTCATTTATTTAATTTTATTTAAACGAATAATGACTTATTCGTTATTAAACAACTAATGCCACTGCTTAATGGTTTTCACCATAAGACATAATAAAAATAAGTCTTCTCTGAAAGGAATTTGACATTGTATATTATGTGCAGTAAACATCTGCCTCTAAAATCTTAAAAAAATGGTTCTATATCAAAAAAAGTTCTTTGGCCTTTAACAATCACTGAAACTTTTGGTACCAGATAGGGCCTTTAAGGTACTAAAAATTATTTTTCCCAATTCAAAATGGATTTTTTCTTTGATTCTTTCTTTGTTTAATTGATAGTCTTTTTTTTTTGGTTCAGTTCATGCAGACTACTGCAGACATATGCATTGTTCCCAGGTATATTCCCTGTTGTTCTATCTCACAGCTGCATTGGTGCTGATAGAATGTGGATTGGTGAATGGCAACCTGTAAATCATTTAAAATGTGCTACAGTTGGACCTTTATCTTAAGTTAACTTGCTACAACAACAACAAAAACCTTTATGTGAAGAAATGGTTAATAAGAAATACAGAAATACAAACGACAATACAAGCTGATGCTGGGTAGTACATTTCTTGTTAGTTTACATTTCCATTGCATAAATTTCTGTCATCAAAGATCAAAACCTACAAATAAAGCAATTTAAGCAGTTAGTCATTGTTCAGATACATGAACTTCCCTTGTCCTTATCATTCATGAATAACACCATCATTGTGTTTTTTATATATTAAAATGAGACTAAGACTTTGAATTTGTAGGTTAAGTAAGCAATTAAGCCCACTGTGTTTCACCTGTCATTATCCCTTATAGATTTAAGCAAAGGTTACTTATAGCTGCTGAGTTTAATTACTGTCCTCAACAGTAAAATAACTGACTAAACTAACTAAAATTAGTTATCATCACTTATTTAAGTAAGGTTATTAATTGATTTTTACAGTGATTGCAGACAGCATAAAACAGTGGCACCCTTTGAATTTTCTGAACTACAAAGGACCATTTAAGCACTCATATATTTCTTTAAATTGTCACATTTCTATATATAAAAACATAGCCTTTAGTAAAGTACATTTTTTAATGAATCTTTGAAGCTTAAGTCCATTAAAAACCAAATCATTGTCCATTTTGGCTAATCACTGGCCACCAGGGAAACAGTGTAAGTGTGAAGAGAAAAAAAGATCATTTTGAAGGAATAAATAAAAAGGAATATAATGCATGCAAGCACATTGAGTTAAACCATGTTCCTTTGGATGTGTCTTTGACCTCAGTGAAAGGATACGATTTAATTACTTTTCTACTTTAATGTGACCAGAGTTTATTTAGAACATATAGTATAAACTTTTCAGGAGCTGCAATTTATCCATTAAATCTATTAATGCCCATGTGAAAGAATAAGTATTTTAACTGTGGTTGTCTGTTTTTCAACAAAGACTTTTTAAATATGGGAAGTGGTAGCTCAGTGGTTAAGCAGTTGGCCTTCTAATTGGAAGGCTGAGAGTTCAAATCAGCATTGCCAAGCTGCCACTGTTGGGCCCTTGAGCAAGGCCCTTAACCCTAAACTGTTCAGTTGTATAAATGAGATAATAGTAAGTTGCTCTGGATAAGGCATCTGCCAAATGCTGTAAATGTAAATATTTTATTATCTAAGTTTTTAAATGCAGAAGGCAGATTGTATGACACTGAAGGAATGTGGTTTGGATCACCCCCAGATAAAGACTACTGTGGGATTTAATTAGAATTTCAGTTGTACAGACCAATGACTCACACTGTAGTATATAATACAAATTATAGGGTCAATATTCTTTCAACAATCCATGTCTTTACTATTCTTACTTCCACAATTACACATTCTCAGGAAAAAGAACAAACATTGTTTTCCTATTACAATTACTGTTGAATTAATAAGTATGGTTTTGGTTTACATATCAGTAATATGTACCTGCTCCTTTCGATGTTCATTAAATCTACATAGTATCACACTTACTAGAATGCCTAGAATCCCCATGATAGAAGACGTTCACACAGAATAAGAGGACCATGAATAAGTCATTCTAATGCAAACTAGGCAACCCAAAACTGGCTCCTAAATATGGACTGAGTGAATTACACTAGACACAGGATCACAAAAAAGGACTAAGAAAAAGAATGACATTTAAACCATTTCCTGCATCTTGTACATTTGAATGCATTAGGCTGTTCATATTTAATCTGTGTATTGATATCCATGGATGAAATTGTATAAAATATGCCGCCTTATTCAAATATTAGCTATAGACTTTCTGTTTGTATTTAATTCTAATTTGCAGCTGTTGTTTGTTCTTTTCATTCAAGACAAACGATTAACTCAACCAGGCATAGCATGAGAGTGTAAAAGTGTATATTTTCCATTTAAGATTCTAAAGAGGCTGTGAAACTTTAGTAAAAAATAAATTAACAATATGATTAAAGTAATAATGATAAAAATGTAGCCCAAATTTACACCAGACAGTACATATACACAGTGCTAGCTTGCTTACACTAAATTCAGTACAGTAATGGCTTGAAGGTTTCTCTGTATTTTTGTTGTGCACAAAATTGGTCCCACAGTTCCTCACATGCACTGTAAAATAAATGAGTTATCTTTGGCAGTGGGTAATTTTGGGTAGACTCCACACCAGTTACCTAATTTTATTCAGTAAAAAAACACACTTCAGAAAAGCCATTAAATGTTACTTAACATTGTGCATATTATGAAGTACAAAATTTCAAGTAAGATCTACAACATGTAAAAGCCTCATAAAATAATTTATCCAATTAAATTACAATCACACAGATATGTACGTAAATCACAACCCATGCTGAGGGAGGCCAACAAGAAACCGGTCTGGTTGTTCAGCTGGATTTTTTGGGGCATATTGGACATTCACAGGACGTGACATTTCAGAAGTTTGTTATTTAAGGTAAGAGATATTTTGCCTCTGTGACAAAGAATATAGTTTCAGTTCATTTGCAAATGCCAATTAATGCTAGCTTGATTGATGCTAAGCTAACGCAGTGGTTAATGCTAACTGCTGGCCTTTAGTTGGTTATCTTAGCAGTTAGCTTAGAGAAGCTATCATAGCAACCTCTCTTGGTGCATTGCTACTCTGATTTATGCTAAGGTTAAGAGTCAAGCATAGTTGTACACATACTTCTAAATAAATTGCTAATGAGCCATTGTAAAATAGAGAGCTAACATTAATTTTTGTGGCTAACTCTAGCTAGTAAGCTACTGCTCCTTAGCCAACTGATGTAACCAATAATATATTATTAATAAAGCAGACAAGCCTGTAAAAACTGACACAGTGTGTTTGATGTCTATATTAATAACATTAAAGCTAGCATTGAAAAGTGTTTATTGGTTGCATGTATATATAGCTAAAAGCTGTGAGTGTTGTGTTAGTTCATTTCTGCTGCCTGCCATTTTTAATTCAGATTGCATGTTTATTAAACCTTTATGAGCTTAATAGACACAAAGGTGGTCTTATTTCAGAACAGTTGTTCAGTTCCACGTGTTTTCAGATTCAACAGCAATACAGTAACCTGTAGAAAGCATTTCCAAACCCAGTAACATTTCTACACTGATATTATATTATTATCACAAATAATTTGTGAATATCTGAGAGGTGTGACTCTAACAGTGTTTATTTCCTCCACAGATTTCCGCAGCACCACTGGATTGGACTTGTGCTGGAGACTTGCCTGTTAAATGTACAACTCCAACCTTCATTTCAGAAGATTGTTTGGGAGATGTATGTTCTGCTGTACATATCCTATATGCTATGTTTTTCAGTGTGGGATTTATTTAGAAATATCGTAACGAAGCGCATTGTTAAGAGAGCCCAAGAGAGTGTTAAGAGAGTGTTAAGAGAGTGTTGAGTTTAAAATGTATTCTGACATTTTAACTAAACCCATACACGTTCTTCTTTGACTGCACGCCTCACATACAATTCCAACGATTTCTTCTTATTTATTTCCAGAAATAAGCAATGTCTCTTTAAGAGCGGAAACCTCGGCTGAAACTCTGTTGTCCAACCCCCAACAGTCATTGAAAGTGTCAATCAGCGCGTGGTGCCCTTTGATGTTCGCGCTACACGACTTGTCTTCTGCTCAAAAGCGGTGTTTGTTGCAGGCCGTGACTACAATACTTTTCATCTCGTCGTGGTCCTATGTATGTCCTCTGTTTTCTCTCAGAAAGTTCGAGCTCTTAAATTTTGAGAAAAAATAACAAGTTTCTGACAGGAAAGTGGAAGTGTCTTTGTTTTTTTTTTTTTTTTTTTTTTTTACAAAGAAAAAAATGCCGCAGCTCAATAGCGGAGGAGGAGATGATCTCGGAGCCAACGACGAAATGATTGCCTTCAAAGATGAAGGAGAACAAGACGAAAAAATTCAAGAGAACGCGTTTACGGAGCGGGACTTGGCCGATCTGAAATCGTCGTTGGTGAATGAATCGGAGATCAGTCAAAACTCGCACCCGCCGGTAGTAGCCTATTTTGTCTCGTGTTTGTTTGACCTCATGTTTTTAACTCTTTGCTTCATGTTTTGAGGCCACACGTCGTAGTCAAAGTGCTTTCTGCTATTGATGTTGTAAATGTATTTTCTGCTAGGGTTATGATGGTCAATAACCACCAGTTGCCCATTTGAGTACAAACAGCCTAAAGTTTATTCCATCCAATTCAATTGTTCCGAATGCGTGCAGGTGGGTAGAACAGGACAGCAGGAGGAGCAGAGAGTGTACGAAGAGAAACACAGGGAACACCTCGAACATCTTGATGACGGTGAGTGTAATCAAGTTGGAAGTAGAAAATAACCCCGAAGAAGGCTAGCCATAACGGAAATAATTGCAGCCACCATTATATATAGGTTAATTTTATCCTTTTGTGTTACTGCACTTTCGTGTTACTGCACTTAGGCGTCGTTTACTCAGTTTGTTATTGTTATCACCTGGCAAAGTGACGTCGAAAAGTTAGTTCTTTACTGCGTCTTGCTGTGATATGTAAGGAATAACAAACGACGGGCAGTGCTGTGATATGAAAATAATCCACCGCCTGACGCGAAGTGGATTATTTTTGTATAACAGCACCGACCGATGTACGCTATTCCGCCAATACCACAATGTTTAATTTATTAATCCATGCTACATCGCGCTACATCGTTATATTTAATCTTATGGAGCGTCCGCGAGACACGTTAATAACTATAAACAATCTTTCCCTCAGCAGCATTTCTTTTTTTCTCTCTCTGTTAAAGTTATAAAGACAAAAATACAGCTTGTCATGTCACTGAGAAACCGGAAAGCGCAAACTCCACTGTCCTGCAAAATTTCCCATGGCGAAACACTTAGTGACTGTTAGAAAGAACTGACACTCGGGACTGCTCCCATAAATATTGCACAAACGTCTCCTAACAGAAAGCTTCACCATATCAGCGACGACACGTTTTTCCTCGTTAAATAACAATATGCTGTTTAAAAAGATGTTTATTACTAGGCTTAGATAATATGGAGTGTCCACCAAGCATGTCCTTGTGAATGAGCCGTTGCTATAGAAACGATAACAGCATTAATATAAACCTGTTGTTTACGTAGTGTTGGAACTACTGCTGTTATAGAAAATGACACTTTCTGATTCGGGAATTCAGCCGTGCTGTGGTATAATTTAAGATGCATGATTTTCTTTGATTAATAAGTTAATTGGCAAGTTACTTTAATGTTGAATTTTGGTGGTAGGACAGGATACTTTCCGGACCTGGTTATGCTCACCACACGTATTACAGTAAATAAAGTTAAATATGCATTAAACGGTTCTTCATGCCTTACTGCTTAAATTGTGCAATGGTGAGATATAAAGATACCTAGTCTATTTTTAATTGATTATGCATTTGGGACGTAGGGCATTAATTTCACGTCTGAAAGTAAAATTGATTTTACTGTAAACACAGCAACTGTGCATTAAAGCTTTCACCATGTCTTTGGAACTGGGACTGAATTAATCCGTCATAAATGTTTGTCCTTTAGCTTTTGTCAGTTAGTGAAACTTTTTTTTTTTTTTTTAACATATCACATTTCATATTTTAGTACCAAAGCCTCAAGATGGAGGGATGTACAAAGCATCGGCATATTCTGGATACCCCTTCCTGATGTTGCCGGATCCCTATCATCCCAATGGACAAGTGTCACCATCTGTAAGTTTCTTGTTGTCATTCCTCACTTGCACTCATAACTAATTAGTTTGGAGTGGGAAGTCAAGCAAAGATACACCTGACATGCTAGATCTGTCTTCCCCTGGTCCGACTTGAGAAAAAATATATCTTGACTCATTTTAAATCTTGATTCATGCCATCAACATACTAAGCTATAGCTGTAAGATTAAATTTATTACCTCTAATTTGAAGATGTTTGTCTTCAGCTGCTAACATCTGCTAAGTGCAGCCTTTTAAATTAATGCACTTGTTTCAGAACACAGGATATATTCAATTATAAACATTTCCGTATCATTTTCATAACAACCATTTTAGCTTTTTATGTGGCTTAGAAAATAATTTAGAATTTTGAAAATCTGAAATAATAATAATGGACAAGTTTTATCATGTAGGTGCGTTGGATATACACCTCTATATACAGTGGAGTCCAAAAGTCTGAGGCTACACTGAAAATCTGGGATTTTTAAAATTTATATATAAACAGATATCTAAAACAAGAAAAAAGAAATGTGCAACATCATGAGTATTGTCATATATAGTCAAGATGTTGCACATTTCCTTTTTTTGTTTCTAGGTCACTATTTAAATTTACGAAAATTTGTGATATTGACCATGTTAACTCCTTTGTACAAAAGGACATATTTTCCTTGAGTCTTATCCCTTGAATTGTAGCACATGTTCAGATGACACGCTGATGGATTTGATCTAACATGCCAGCTCAAGTGCACGCTGTCATTACAGCAAAAAGGGGAAAGTACTGAATACTAAGAAATTCTGAAATTCATATAAATATTTCACAGATTGTACCGTTCACAAGTTGTTGTTGATAATATCATTTGTAATGAAAACCTTTGTGTTAAATTGAAAAAGAATGCCAAACAGAAGCATTTTCACTAGTGGTCTCACAATTTTGGACCCCACTGTACATGCACACACACACACACACACACACACACACACACACACACATACACACACACACAAACACACAAACACAACCAGTATATACAAACTTTTTGTTGAAAAGGTTTGGTCTTTTATTACAGTTACAGAGTCTAACCTCTCCTGTTTCTTTTTTTTAATTAAGCTTTATTTGTTATTATTATTGTTTCTCCAGCAAATCTATAGTTTAACTTTTGGTGTGGTGTTCTACTGGAAATTTTGACACATTTTATGCTATAACATTTATAGCATAATATTTCATAGAAAAAGAGTGGGGAAAAGCGCACGATTTAGTGACGTTATGTCCATTATAATAATTACAGTTTAATTGCATGTTTTCTAATTATTTTTACTAAGGGGATTTTTTTTCCCCAAAATAATACTGAAATATAGTTCTTCTATTAGCACTAACTGAACTAAGATTTGGGATTTTCTAACATAATAACATTGTTAGTGTTCATGTATTACAAATGGTCTTTCACGTTATTATGTTTGATATTTTGGATTCCTCATATTTGTACTGTTAGGGTAAAATGGATGTTCTTGGATAAGTGTCTTGTACAAAATGTTTGCCATTATTTTAATTACTACAATCCCAGAATGGAGAAACCAGTGACAAAATAAATCACAGAGAAGTTTGTCTGTGATAGACAAGACAAACATAGGAAACAACGAGTATAAACTTACCTGACACATGCATATGAAAAATCATGAACAAGTGAAATGTGCTTTTGACAGGTAATAGGTCTGTTAATCAGTAAAAGAGTTGTTTTCCAAAGCAAAAAGCCCATATGTCACTAACATGCAGGAAATTAAAAGACTATAGAAACTATATAGAAGAGAATTCTAGGCTTTTCTCAGCTTTGTAGGGATAATAAAAATGAACGGGCCTGACATAGTGAACATTAAGGATTAACAGAGATTTGTTTTTAATTTAGATCAGTAGTGATAAATCTACTGCTTGTCCTAACGAAGAAGAAAAAACTCTGAAGTAGTCAATAATGTGTGTTCTTTGCATTTTCACCAGTGTTTTAGGCACTGGCTTTCCTCTAATACAAACTGTTTTGTTCACTTAGCTGCAGCTTCTGTATTTTATTAGGGAATTAACATTCTTTTCATTTTAATGCATAGAATGTGACTCTTGTGATTCTATTAGCATTCCTCTGGGATTTCTTATTTATGTACACTACATGGCCAAAAGTATGTGGACACCTGACCAATCACATCCATGTGTGATTGTTGAACAGATTTAGTCCCTCCTTTGCTGTTATAATAATCTCCACTCTTCTGGGAAGGCTTTCCACTAGATTTTGGAGCTGAATGGAATTTGCCCATTCAGCTACAGGAACTTTAGTGAGGTCAGGCACTGATGTCTGGCGAGGAGGCCTGGCACATATTCGGTGCTCCAATTCATTCCAGAGGTGTTCAGTGGGGTTGAGGTCAGGGCTCTGTGGATGCTCAAGTTCTTGCACACCAACCTTGGCACACCATGTCTTTATGGACGTTGTACTGTGCACAGGGGCATTGTTATGCTACAGCACACAAAGATATTCTAGACCAGGGCTCTTCCATCTTACCCACAAAGGGCTAGTGTGGCTATAGGCTTTCATTCCAGCCAAATGGGAGCACACGTGTTAGGTGATTAGAGACCAAGATGAAATGATTAAACAAGTGGAATCAGGTGTAGCTCTGGTTTGGTTGGAATGAAAGCCTGCAGCCACACTGGCCCTTTGTGGATAAGATTGAAGACCCCTGTTCTAGACAATTATATGCTTCACACTTTGTGGCAACAGTTTTGGGAAGGCCCACATATGGGTGTAATGGTCAGGCATCCACACACTTTTGCCATATAGTGTATTTACGTAGAATTATCTAAACCTTGTTCCCCCCAGGATTTTCTCTCTAAATAATTCTTCTTTGTGTTTTATTGTGAGGTTTGTTTGCCCTCTGTTGAAACGGTGGGCTGTGCACTTTGTGCCTCTGACACTGATAAGCAGCAGGTACAGGATTAACACTTTAAGAAACACATTTTAGCAACTGAATTGATTCTGCTTGTGATGCAGTCATCAGACAGGCAGGATCAAACACCATTAGGTTTGTTTAAATAAGTGTCCTAAAATATCTTCAGAGTAATGCAAACAACATAGGGGACTGAATTCCTCATAACCCAACAATGCACTTTAAAATGATATGGGAGAGTGCTATGAATCCCCTGAATCCCTTGAAGTGAAAGAATTTAAAAGATCTATCAAAAGTTTTAATACCAGTCTACCAGTTTTAATACCTATGATTACTGATGCAGGCATTTTTGGAAAGAAGACAGAAGCAAAACATTTGCTTGAGGGGAAGCATAATTTAATGACTTTTATGTGAGACCAGACTGTCTTGCTGTTGCAAGGTGAGAAATGCTATGCTGTTGCACACTACAGAGGTAGCAGAATTGCTTGAGCAAATCCTTCTGTTGATCAGGCAAGTGAGGAACCTCTGAGAGGTGTAGAGTCTTATTCCAGAAGATCTCCAGCATCACTTAGATGTTCCCATAATTTGCTGCATGTTTACATGCTGGGAGGTTATATTCATACGGGTAGAATGTGGCATTCAAGTGACAGATAAGTTCAGAAAATCAGATTTTGGCAATATTCATATTATTTACATGTACATAAGTAATCTGTTAATGGGAAATCTACAGATCTAAAGGATTCAGTCGGTTACTGGATTTCTTTCTAAACACATAATGTATACACAAGTATACATTATGTGTATACTTGTGTATACATTATGTATACACAAGTATAAACTACATTTAGATGATTATTGTGTGTATGTGTGTATGTTAGATTGAGTGGTGAGTAATGGACTATGGACTATGAGTTGAACTTAATTCTTATAGGCCAAAACATAAAGAGAGAACTTTGCAGAGCTTTCCTTTCTAGGACCTCTTTATTTCACCAGTGACTAAAGTCTAGCAGTCCTTAGACTTGTAACCCCATTATGTTTCATCTTTCTGTACTTTTCTCACCTACTATATCATATGTCATCAAAAGACTTTCACTAACTGAGTCAGTCTGTCATGTTTATTTATGTGATGTAAAATGAAAGAAAATCCCCCACCTCAAGGTAACCATGGCTCCCAGATCATAAACGATTGTTGTCAGTAAGGCCAGAATGATGACACATTTATGGTCTTCAGAGTAAAGGTTGTTTGCCCCATGAATAAAACCCCTAAAAATATAATAGGAAACCTGCATGCCCCAGTTGATAGCCAACTGTTTTCTCAAGGGGGTGGTGCAAAGAGAAGGAAGGGGAGGTAGGGAGTGTAATGGTTGCCTTAGCACAGTGTAATACAATAGAACATATATAATTCCCTAGTAATACAAAAGCTCTGACCAAATGAGAATACAACCTTCATAATATCACTCTCCCCCTTTTTGAGCTATAAAAATACTGTATCAGGTTTGGGTGGGCATGTAATATGTGGTGTGATACTTTATATTGTAAATCACTATGAAGACATGAATTGTGAACAAGAAAACAAAAAAGAAAATACAAGAAAAGAAACTGATAAGTTTATGCTATGTTAGTTTATGCTGTGTTAGACATGTGTTAATACAAACAGAGTGTGCATACTTTTTTGTACGCCCATGTACTTGTCTGTTTCCATATGTGTGACTCAATGGGTATCAGATGGGAGTGGGATTTGGCTGCTACGGCCCCATGCGGCTTGGGAGGCTCCACTGGGTCTAGGCCACACTAATTCAGGGTGTGTGTTGTGTTGGCTGACCATAGCAGTGGGAAGTAGAAGAAGTTCTCCATATGTCCTAGTCTAGAACCATCCGTTCTTTCTTTCTTTCTCTCTTTCTTTCTTTCTTTCTTCTCCATATTTGTATCTTATAGTTCCATACAATCTTTTAGTTCACCATGCCATCATACAGGAATGTTTATTT
>CM075017.1:14846740-14857112 GCA_037576675.1 Pangasius sanitwongsei | reverse complement strand
TCACATCTTGATTGTTTTATTTCAAATCCATTGTGGTGGTGTATAAAGGCAAAATCACAAAAACTGTCATTGTCCAATTACTTCCGGACCTAGCTGTACTAATAAACACCCCAGATATGCACCATTATTAAATACACTGTTTAACAACACACCTAAACATAAACAAAAACTAAACATAAAATTTTTAAACATGGACTTAAAGTCTTTAAGTAGTCTTTATTATTCTAGGTACTGATAAATAGCTTGCACCTTTTTGATTGATGTAGAGAGGTTTGCTCAGGCAATGTGGGGTGAGACCATTGAGGGAAGAGGCTTTATATGGCATTGCCTTTTGATGAGTAGTGGCTTTCATCTGGAAACTCTACAATAAACACCTGATTGGTGCTGCAGAGATGGTTGTCTTGGTTGTCACTCTGGCAGGTTTCCTCATCTCCACAGGACATTTAGAGTTTTTGCTCATCTCCCCGACTAAAGTCTTTTTTTTACTCAATTTAGCTCGGCGGCAGCTATAGGAAAAGTGTTGGTGGTTCTGAAGTCACTGTGCTCTTTAGGAGCTTCAAAGCCGCAGGAATATTTTGGTACACTTCCTCAGATCTACACCAATCCTGTGTTGTAGGTATATAGGTAATTCCTTTGATGTCATGGCTTTATTCTTGCTTGGACATGCACTGTCAGGTGTGGGGCTTTATATAGACAGATGTGTAACATTTCAAATCATGCCTAATCTACTGAGTTTACAACTACCGGTAAACTTTAATCAAGTTGTCTCAACAAGAAAATGTTTTGAATATTTGTGTAATATATGTGATTTAAAAAAAGAAATAAAAAGTTTACAAATTTTAATTTATTATAAAAAAAATGTTAAAAAAAAGATAAATGACCATAAAATAAATGTAATATAACAAAATGAAATAAATGTGATGTGGTCTGAATACCTTCTGAATACATTGTTGAGTTCTCTCGTATATGTTTCAGGATAAGTGAAATTGTGCCTGACAATCGTGTCTTATATGTCACAAGACTCAGGCCAACATGAATAACACACCACACATAGTTACAACTGGACTACTTATACTACTTGTTGATTCTGTTTTCCTCCCTGAAATTTAGCTGAATTTTTGGTATTAATCCTTTCATAAAATAAATTGACTTGTACAGTGGAACATTGGAAAACTGTTCTTATAAATATTTATTTATTTATTGTATTATTTTATAGAGAGAAAAAGAATTAAATAAACTGAAGAAAAAATGACTTTTTCTCAGACCATTCTTGGGTGGAACCTCTGAAGAACTTACATGCGAACAATTACACAGTATAAGTAGTTGTTTGAGTTCTTAGTTAAATCAGGTTAAATTGTGTTAAATGACTGTGCTCCTGCATATGCAAATATGCAATATTAGCAATATATAGTAAAAGTATCTATACATTTTAAAATGTAGAAAATGTTTTATGTATCCTGGATTTAATGTTTGAAGGTCATTTTCAATTAGAAATTTACATTATGTTTGAATTATCAGGCAGTAGAACATTTTCTTGCTTTGTTTCGTCCATTGCCATTCATTAAACTTCTCAATATGTGCCATATCCCATCTAAATTTCAGCCTTGCAGAAACTTTTTAAATCATAAATCACTCTTTATAATGTGTAATCTAAAGGGCTATCATGTAAAACACTATGTAACTCAAAATTAAAAGTGTCATTTACAGTGCCTGCTCATTCATGCAGGTATTCAGTCAGCCAATGTGGCACCAGTGCTATACATGAAACCATGCAGATACAGGTCAAGAGTTTCATGTTCACATCAAAACTGGACAGTTGAAGATTGGAAAAAGACCAGGCAATGTTTTTCCAATCTTCACATGTCTAGATTCAATGAGCCAGTGCCCACTGTAACCTCAGTGTAGAACAGTGAGGGTGTGGAGGAAGACTGGGGAGGTAGGTAGAATTTTAGCCAAGCCCCGGGCTTGTGTTTATTCCATCCACCCTTTTCAGCGCACTTCCAACCACTCAGTTCCATCCTCGCAGCTTTCACTCTGTCAAGTTCAAGTTCATACACTCCTCGGTGTGTGTGTGCGTGCGTGTGTGTGTGTCTTGCAAGGTCCACCAGCTATACCACTCTCTCTCTCTCTCTCTCGCTCTCTCTCTCGCTGATAATGGGAGTCACTGAAAGCACAAAGAGACACAAATAAGTAAACTAGCCGTAATAAGACACAGGTGAGAATCATCATGCATTACCTGCTGGTTCGACCCGCCTTCTCTCTGTCCACAGCTGACGCTTGACCACGCCCCTGCTGCCACACTCAGATTCTTGGTCCTGGCTACAAGAAGTGGAACCCAATGAGGTCTTCTGCTGTTGTATCCCATCTGCCTCAAGTTTAGGTGTGTTGTGTGTTCTGTGATGCTTTACTGCTGGTCAAGGGTTCAAGCCCCAGCCCTAGTACTGCCAAGCTGCCACTGTTTGGACCTTGAGCAAGGCACTTGCTCTCTGCTCCAGGGGCATCATGGCTCTGCATGAGCACCCTGCGCTCTGATCCCAACTTCTAAACAAGCTGGGATATGCGAAGAAAAGAATTGCACTGTGCTCTAAAGTATATGTGACAAATCAAGGCTTCTTCTTCTTACTATAAGTACATAAACGAAATGTCAATACAGGTCCTTTTTCTCTACTAGCATCATATATGCCAGGATGGCTTGTAGGGTTCAGAGCTGTCCTGTGCAACTTGTGACTTCATTCAGAGCTACAGTTTTTTTTTCTATCCTCTAAAGCTGCACTTCTCTTTGTCAGCTTGGTCAGCAGTTAGTACTGGACCAGGTTCAGCATCTAGCAACTCACAGACTAGCTTCAAATCAGCTGTGACCACCATACTTATAAGGGTTGGACACAGTCCACTCAACCTGCAGCCCGAAGGTTTTTTCACTCACCAGTCAAAACATAATCAGTGTACCTCAGTATAAAGATTAGAGGAACAGTTATGTGGCAGGTTTCTAGCAGTCACCTTCCACATGTCAGCGCTCCATGGTGAAGGCCTTGGCTAATATGTGGTGCTAGTACTCCATGGTGAAGGCCTTGGCTAATAATACAAATAACCTCTACTTCACATAGAAACTCCTCAAGTGGGCTCACCCATGATTAGCTTCACTGAAGGCAATTCATCTGCCTGCTCTACACAATGGAGCAGCAGATGCGCTATCCAGACAGCACATATGTCCAGGAAAGTGACATCTCCAGAGGTGGTGTAGCAGATCTGGGAAAAGTTCAAGCACAGGCAGTCCTCTTTGCTGATGCCGAGTCAACTCACTTTCAAGCATGGTTCTTCCTAATGAAATCAAATGGCCCTCTGGGTCAGGACACACTAGACCATGATTGTCATGTAATTCCGCCTCTTTCACTATTTACACTCCCACAGGATCTAGCGATAGAACCACAGAATTCTGCTCATAGCCCTGATGTAGCCAGCAAAACCCTGGTTCCCAATGTTACTCTCACTAATAAGGGTCCTGACAGGCACTAGAGCCTGACGGGGGAAAATGGGGAAAAGTTAGCACCATCCCAGCTTGGACTTTCTCCCCCTCAATCACTACCAGCTGATTGAAAGCATTCTTTAAAGTATCATTGCATGACTGTTCCAGTGGGAAATCCACTAGGGGCTTGAGGCAAGGGGGCAGGGTGCATCCCTCAGAAGACCCCGCCATCTCACTGCTCACCCCCACCTGGTCCTTGTTGCAGGACATACCTGCAAATTTCTCAGCTGCTGAAGCAGCACAGCCCTCACACTGTTCTGATTGCTAGGACCCACCTAGTTGTATATCTGCAGCGAGTTCCAGAAACCCAGGCCAATCCGTTCCCAAGATTACTGGGTGGGAAAAGTGGGGAATAACTGCCAACCTTTTATTTAATTTTTTGTCCCTTATACAGTCATGGGAAATAGAAAGTACCTCCTCCTTCAATTTTAGGTCTTTATTTATCAGGGCCTAAATAACAATTGTGTGGTCCTCACCAACTTCTATAAACAAACAAATAACCTCAGGTACTGACAAAAACACAACAGATTTCAACATGTTGTCATTTTTTCTCAAAAAGTAAACCTGCATTCATAAACCAGGTGGAAAAAAACTAAGTTAGAAAATAAGAAAAGAAATTCCACAATCATTAAGAGTGTAATTAGCAGCCAGGTGTTACTAATGAAATGCACAAGATTAGTTAATCAACAAGAAATGTGACCACCTCTATAAAAGCAGACCTTCTGGCATTTTGATGTTCTGGAGCATTCAGGTGTGTGTCTACATCATGCTAAGAAGAAAGGACATTAGCCATGACCTCAGAGAAGCAATTGTTGCTGCTCATCAATCTGGGAACGGTTATAAATCACCAAACAATTTGAAATTCAAATGGACAATTACAAATGGAGAACCTTCAAGACAGTTGCCAATCTTCCCAGGAGTGCGCATCCCAGAAAATTCTTAATGCTCAGATATGAAGAAAAAACAAGACTTACATTGTGTGACCTACAGGCCTCTGTAAGCATATTAAATGTTTCTGGAAGGCGGGGCTGCTGAACTCTGGGGAACTGCAGGCAGTGGCAGTCTCTTCTTCTATCTTGCCGGGGTAGGAGGAGTCCTGGAGGCAGGCAGGCAGGGTCACAGTGTCCCCGAGTCTGCGCACACGGACATTTATTTTTTTGTCCTTGCCTCTGCACAGGGACGAAAAAAGGCAAACCACAGAAAAAAAAAACAAATAGAAAACCAGCAGCTTTCCAGCAGCCCAGTCCACTTCAGTTCAGCTTTGCAGTCACACACACAGAAAATCAGAGGCTTTTGAGTGGCCCTGTTTGTTTCATTTCAGCTCCTGTCACCCATATACACACACAAACGTCTGCCATACTCATCGAGAGAAAGAGAAAAGAAAGAAAACTAGCATGTCAAATAAGCATCTGCAAATGAGAGACAGGTGTGGAACTTTAATTTGCTCACTCCCCTACACTTCTGCTGCAGACTCATGCTGAACCATGCCCCCTACCTGCCACAGTTACATTAGGGTATTTATAGTAAGTACTATGTCACTGTCATAATATGACTTTCTGATAATGATCTCCATATGAGCATGCGCATGAGAGAATAGGTTTTCATAAAACCACGGTTATATTTGTAACTAGCATTATTTGAGTTACTGTAGCCTTTCTGTTGGCCCAAACCAGTTTAGCCATTCTCCTCTGAATTCTTTCATCAACAAAGCATTTCTGCCCACAGAACTGCTGCTCACTGGATGTTTTTTTGTTTTTCACACCATTCCATCTGTAAACTTTATAGACTGTTGTGTATGAAAATCCCAGGAGACCAGCAGTTTCTGAAATAATGAAGCCACAAAGTCACTGAGGTCAAAGATGCTCAATGTGAACATTATCCGAAGCTTTTAACCTGTATCTGCTTGACTTTATGCATTATGCTGCTGCCACATGATTGGCCGATTGGATAATTGCATGAATGAACAGGTGATTCTAATAAAGTGGTTGGTGAGTGTGTATATATAGAGTGGATATCTAGAATTCAGTTTTGTGGGTTAATACATTTAGCCACCATACATAAACCTGAAACCACTAAAAGCGTGATTAGAAGGTCACCCAAACCTTACCTTACCTACCCCACCTCCCAATTACCTGCAGGCAAAGTCAGCCTGTCTATCCACTCTCCTCGTGTGGCTTCAGGCAGCCCTACTCCTCCAGTCTTGCCAGCAACTCCTCCTATTCCAGGTACAGTATCAGCTGAAACCATCCTGAGTCTGAGGTTTCAGCTAAAAGTGCTATTACCACCCCCATAGCCTGCCTGTGCAACTTCTGCCCAGCCTAGCTTGCCTAAGCTTTTGCCATGTATGTGCCCTATATTGCTTTAATAAAATAATTGCTCACAGACTACACTGCAGTGTCTATATAAACACAGGTATTCGTGGTTTAGATGGAGGGACTTACAAAACCATAGCCCTCATGACTAAGACCTAGACTAATGCTGTGTTCGACAACGCAGAATTCCTATCAAGAATTTTGGGAAGGTCTTGTCAAACCAACATGGTACTAAGAGTAACTGATTGTACAGTTCTTTGTTTAATATACATCAATCATCACAGTTAGCTGGCTAGATTGTTGCTAACAAAACACAAACATTAAGGCATCCTTTTTTCCCCCCACTTTGTAGTATGCTTGAAGTTCAAAAATGATGTAATTCTGAGTTCCAACTTCCCACAAGTAGCATCAGATCAGACCAAAATCATTTGTGGGATGTAATTCCAAGCCAGTGATATACCAAGACAGTTTTATTGGCATTACATTTCTGTATCAATTTGTAGGGCTTAAATCTACGGAGACTTAAAACAATATCACATTTTTAAGTTTAGAGTGGCTCAACACCACAAGTTAAATATCCCAAGTCAGATATTGATATTCAGATATAGAGCCATGAAGGGAGAGGTTTATAATACTTCACAAATTAATGGATCACAGATTAATTATTTGATTAATACTTTTAGAAAAAAGGGAACTGGAAATACACAGTATTAAAAGATTAGTGTAAGTAAAATGAATGCTGGGCGTAAGGCTCTTGCTTTCTGTGTGGTTTGTCTTTTGTTGGATGATGAAAGGAAGAAGCATCTGTGTACCCAATGTTTTAGTTGCTGAATGGCTGCACTCCAGCCTTGCAAGCGCCTGCAAACCATTGCTGTGGCTTTTCACATTAGACATCAGCTCTGCCATGAAATCATTGTTTTGCACGAGTGTATAATTTTTTGAGATTTATTTGAGTATATATTTTTTATATCAATTATATTAAATTGTGCTTTTAACAATAGATATTTTTGCAAATCGGCTTTACAGAAATCCAGAAAATTACAGATTCTTAATGAGCAATCCTGAGGTGATAGTGGAAAGAAAGAACTTTCTGAGATGGCATGAAGAAGCCAAGTAGACAAGAGGCAGGTAGACAAAACTAAATTTGTTAAAAGGATACAGATAAATGTCTGGTATGATTATATTGAATATGAATATGAGTGCTGAGATGACTATGGGACAAGCTTTATAGTGACACCCACAGTTCCTCAGGAACCTCAGGATGTACAAGGCACTAAGTATCTAGGTAAGATTATCCACTGAAACAGGAAGGTAAGTCCTATGACCTATATTTGGTCTGCTTATGAAAGGGAAACAATAGTTGCTGCTTTTTGTTAACAAACAACATGTTAATTATGACATGACCAAGTGGTAATTCTTGATTTATTGTTACACAGTTAATTTTTCTATTAGTTGCTGTGACTCAAAAAAAAAAAAAAAGTCAAATCTGAGAATTGCCTACCTGAAGTCCTCTTTGTGTCTTGGTTGGCTAATATATTGACTAATATCTTCTCTGACTAATGCCCTTGACTGGTTACTGGCTCTCAGTGGAAGGTCTCCTCTAGTCAGGGTCATCGTTGTACCACATATTTTCCATTTTTAATAATGGATTTATTGATGCTCTGCAGGATGTTTAAAGTTTGGGATATTTTTTTAATGAAACCCTGATTGATACTTTCTGAGACTTTGTCCAGGACTTGTTTTGCTCCTTGGTCTTCATATGCTGTTTGTTTAGGTATGTTCTCAAAAAAAAAAAAAAACAACTCTGGGTCCTTCCAGAAACAGGTGTATTAATACTGAGATCACATGACTGTGTCATTGCAAACAATAGACTTCCTTCAACTAATTATGTGCACTTGAACTATTTTAGGGATTTACACCATGGGGGATGATTACTGAGGCAGTCACAATTTTAAATTTTTTTTTATTTGTGGGCAATTTTACAAGCTGTATTGATTTTTCCCCCTACTTCAGTATTATGGTCTATCTTATGTAGATTCATGACATCTCAATTAAGTCCATTTCAGTTCGAGCATCTAAGTACAAAATGTGGAAAAGTTCTAGGGGGTTAGTACTTGTGCAAGGCACTTTATGTAGTGCCCTGTATCAAATATGACATCATTAAAGAATCAGTGACACGGTTCACCCTCTGTCTCCTTTTGTCCTCAATACCAGCCCTGTATGTATTCACAAAAAGCTTGGTGAATGGTGTGTCTCCAGACCTTGCAATCAGTGGCTTGAGCAGGTCACTGGCAGTGGTCAATGTGACGGGCACCAAGGGATTTCTTCAGAGAGTCCTTATACCTCTTCTTCGGTGCCCCTCTGGCCAGTGGTGAGTTCGCCATACAGCACAATCTTGAGTAGGTGATGATCCTCCATCCGGAAGATGTGCCCTTCCCACCACAACACGATGGCCTTGATGTAATCTTCACCTGTTTGAGGACTTCAGTGTTGGTGATGAGGTCATTCCAGTGGATGTTGAGGAGGCAGTGCTGATGGAAACGCTCAAGGAGACACAGGTGGTGATGGTAAGTGACACACAACTCGGAGGGTGGTCAGCACAACGGCTCTGTACACACTGATCTTTGTGCCCTTCTTCAGATGTTTGTTGTTCCAGATGCTTTTGTACAATCTGCTGAATGCACTATCTGCCTCTGCCAGTCTGCTGTCAATCTCTATCGACCTTGCCATCTGAGGAGACGATGCACCCCAAGTAGCTGACCTGGTGGACAGTCTTCAGCTCTGAATCGCCAATGCTGATGCGGGGAGGGTGGTAATCTTCTTGAGGTGTGGGCTGGTGGAGAATTTCTGTCTTCTTCAGTCTGACTAGTCCAAAGAGCTTGGCAGCCTCGGCAAAGCAGGATGTTATGTGCTGCAGAGCAGTCATCATGTGGGAGACAAGGGCAGCATCATTCGTGTGGGCCTTTAGCCACCTCAGGTTGGACAGGCTGCCACTCATGCGGTATCGGATGTAGACACCGTCCTCGTCATCAAGGTCTACTGTGGCCCTTTGGAACATCATGCTGAAGAGATGCTCATATGAAGAGAGTTTGCGTGAGCAACACCTTGCTTTACGGCGTTGCCTATTGGGGAAGGCTCTGAGAGGTCATTGCTGTGTCTGACTTGGCCATGCTGGTCCTCATGTAGCTGGATGATCATGTTGAGGAACTTTGGGGTCATCCTAGTAGTTTCATGATTTGCCACAGACATTTTCTGCTCACAGTGTCAAACGTTTTGGTAAGATCTACAAACTTCATGTACAGTCATTTGTTCTGTTCCTTACATTTCTCTTGGAGCTATCTGAGAACAAATACCATGGCATTGGTGCTCCTTTTAGCTCTGAAGCCGCACTGGCTCTCTGGGAGGAGTTCTTCTGCAATGGAGGGTAGCAGTCTGTTCAGGAGTACTATCGCAAGGATTTTTCCTGCAACAGAAAGCACGGTTATCCTCTGATAGTTGGAGCAGTCTGACTTTTCCCCTTGTTCTTGTACAGAGTGATGATGACCATGTCACGGAAGTCCTGTGGTAGTTTGCCTTGTTCCCAGCAGCAGACAAAGAACTCATGGAATTTTGTGTGTAGTGCTGGGTCCCCATGCTTCCAGATTTCAAATGAGATTCCAATATTCAGTAAATGACCTGAATTTATTCAGCTATCTTGTACTACTAAGATACAGTGGTTATTTGACCAGGAAGTTTAGGAAAATTATGTTTTTACAGGCTTATATTAATGAAGTATGAAATGGGATCTTTTTTAATATAATATTTTTAAAATATTTAATAAGTAAGGAATAAAACATGACTATTCATGCTGTTATAGTAAAATAATGAATGAAGGGGTGGTGTGTTAAGTTCATTAATATCCTACAATTCTACTCCACAGCAATATGCCAATGATTACAGTTTTTTTTTTATTAATCAAAGAACAGAATGTTAAACATTTTATAAGTTTACTGTATAATTCAGGGGTTCCCAAATGGACATTATGAATTTCCTGTGACCCCAAGCCTTGACCACCCTACATTTTTAAAATTCCATATTTATAATATACTATGCTACTGTAACATTTGAATTTTTTTTATGTTAGTAACATATGTATGTGTAATGTAAGTGACAAAAAAAAAAAACAAAGAAAAAAGGAATATTCCTTGCCCTGGCATACCAGTCTATTGTGTAGTAATAGGAAAATAATTCACAACGGGGTGGTGTGATGTGCAGCAGAAGGGCCTCGCATGATTTAAAATAGGCTGTGTTGAGTGTAAATGGTGACTGCTATAGTAGCTCTTCTGTGGGATCAGCAAACAGGCTAGCCTTCGCTCCCCATGTGCATCAACGAACCTTGGGCACCCATGACCCTGTCGCCAGGTTCACTTACCGCACCTGGTCAATTAACTTCTTGTCAGTCAGTTGTCCAAATACCTTTAAGCCCCTGAAAATGGAGGTACTTTGCTGAAAATGGCTGTAATTCCTAAAGGGTAAATGCCATATTTTTGTGGAACCT
>CM075017.1:14825030-14835248 GCA_037576675.1 Pangasius sanitwongsei | reverse complement strand
CCCTCTTATTTTGGTAAAATAATTAACATTTTGCAGATTCTGAAAGGGGGATGTAAACTTTTGACCTCAACTGTATAGTATATTCATACATATTTTTTGGTTATCTGCAAAATTGATAAAAATACAGCAGTAACATGGTCACATTTGGTAGCCACATGTCTTCTTCATGACAGTATTTTGACTTTTACTTTGAAAATGAAATGACCGCTATGCATTGTGGGATGCAGTATACCCACATATAGACACATATAGACTTTGGTCTATATTCATGAAATTAAGATGCCTGATTTTATGATAAACTACCAAATAAATCATATGAAATATGACTACATACACCCTTATGAGATTAAAATGTTAGATTGTTTGAATTGTGCCTAGAATTTGTTAACTAATCACACTAAGATTGAGCCTCATTTATCAAGCTGGATACGAACAGATTTATTTGTAAGAATGTTTGCACAAGAACTTTGGTATTCATGAAAATCCTGTCAATTCAGAAAAACATTTGGATCCTGCTAATACTCCTGAATGTGTGTAAATTTATGCTTTCCTATACTTTTATATATGGAATATACTGTTCAGCTAAAATTGCTTAGATTTTATGTTTGCATGTAGTAGACACCCTTATCCAGACATGTAGAAGTGCTTTGTAGTGACACATCCTCATGTTAGTTTACTAGGTCATGGAATAAGAATACCATCAAGAAAATTTTGTGAAAACCAGTCATTTTATGTTATTGGCATTAATTAAAGAATATGAAAAATAAAGAAAGCGAGCCAGCAAAAACAGAAAAAATAATAATAATAATAATTAATATATAATTATTAATAAAAATTAATAATAATTTAATTATGACAAAAGAAATGTCATGGAATGTCAAAGAAAAATCAAAAATGGTGGATGGGCTGGTCTGTGCATAGCCATAAGTTGTAAAGTAATGCCATAGCAGACAGAAGATTTAGCGCTCATTTTTAAATTATTTTTATTATTATTAACATAATATTAAATACTTTTAATGGCATAGTGCAAATAGTGTGTCATTAAATGGTGTTCCTGGCTCTCATTAAGTGGTGCTGACTTGTTGTTGGGATAGAATTCAAATTCACATCCCCCCAAGAGCTACACTTTAGGGACAACTTTTTGCAAGTTCATAAAATGCACAGATCATTAACCTGTTGAGTTATACATTCATGGGACTTATTACTACTAAGTTCTAGGCATGATTTTACTATGCATATAACACCAAACATGGCCTAGTTGATGAGTTCCCTGTGCCTTTGAGAAAAACAGGGGTATTAGACATTCATGGAGCATGAAATTGTCATACAAACAACACAGTATAAGAAAAAGGAGGTTATGAATGTCCTGAGCAGGCCATGCTGATCACTAACATTACAGCGCTCAATATCACAATTAACTCATAAATAAACTTTCCAACATTGATTTATCAGTGTGAAGGTAGATTCATTGAAAATGTTAGCCACCCTGACACACCAAAGTGTGGCATACATTATCATTCCACTTATGAAACAGATCCAATCATGAAGGCGAACTTGCAGAGCTTTCTTTAGGGCCTTTCGCACCACAGGAACCTTTTCATAGTACCTGAACTAATTGTGGAACTACCCACTTTTTGGCGTTTTCGCACCTCCGGAACTGGGTGCGATTTTAGTACCGGACTGCCTTTTTCGAGAACCAAATTAGCTCCTCCAATGTTTACATTGTTCTTCTTTGTTTCCGTTGTTGAATGCCACGCACAAATGACGTCGCTGTCAACCGGCTTACGTCACTTCCTAGTGCCCACTGTTGGTGCGAATGCAACCCTTTAAATGGTACTGGGAAATAGTTTGCGCAAAATCGCCCAGTACTTTAGTACTGTAAATTTAGTTCTGGAACTAAAGTGGTGCGAAAGGCCCTTTTGTTGTGCCCAGTGCAGTCTCTGCTTAGACCAAACAGTGGCCCTCCAATCATTACGCCAACTGTTTGTCTATCACTGAAGGAAAGATGCAAGGGGCTCCTTTGTCTAAACAGAGACTGGCCTATAAGCAGGCAGGATGCCAGCCCCTACCATAACATGACACTTTATGAGTATTGTCTCCTCCTTATGGACATTTATTAAATGCTGTTTTGTGACTTTGTAGGAAGGCCAAGGCCAAACATAGAACCAGTTACATATGCAGCTAGTATTTTACAGTTGGCTGGAAAGTTCCAATGCTTTTGAGATGTCAATTTCATGAGATGTTTTGAGATTTCATTGCTGTAGCAACCATGGCAAAATGATGTATGATGTTTAAACAGTATAATTAATAAAGAATGTTAGGACTTGTGAAATTAGTATGCAAAACACTATTCAAATGCAAAACAGTATTCAAAAGTAAGCTTTGGATATATCATATTAGAGATATGGAATGAGATGTTTTTTAGCACCTCATGGGTATTCAACAGAGACAAATCATAGGATTGGAGATGTCAGTGCTCACCAAACAGATGTGCTACACACTCAGATGCCATTTTATGAGGTTAATTCACATCTACACACATGGACAAGAGGAAAAATTTGTTGTACTGGGGATGTCAAGAAAAAACATGACAGAAGTTTCTTGCTTCTCTTCTTTTTCCGGTTTACTGATGGCTTGCTGGTTCCTGTTTTTGATATGTACCCCCACATAGTACACAGGTTCCCAGCCTTGGTCCGGAGTATCCTCTGTTCCTGTACATTTTAGTGTTTTCCCTGCCCCCACCACACCTGATTCAACTAATCAGCTAATTAACAGCCCTTCCTGAGTTGAAGTGGGAGTGTTTGAATCAGAGGACAGCAAGACAGAGGGTACTCCAGGAAAAGGGTTGGGAACCTGTGACTTATTGTATCAGTGTTCCTAAACAATCCCAGGCATGCACATTTCAACAGGGGAATCGGTTAGTCACTGAACATAAAGATTAGCTGGAAAAGAATGTACCTAATGCCCTTGCTACTAATCTCCATCGCCAGGCTTTTTTTTTTTTTTTAAATGTAGTTAGTCCTTTTTCTTGGTTATGACTGCACAAATGTCTTTAACAAATGGTTCTGTATGTATGCATTCACTTACAGGGCAAAAAGAAGAGAAGAAAAAGAGAAAAGCAGCAAGATTCTGCCACAGGTACAACCATGGTTATGTTTACATATCTGCTTTCTTCATAAAATATATCCTGGAAAATTCCATATAGTGCAATCATAGCATAAAAACAGATTTCTTTTCTTTTTTTTTTTACTGGGAAACAGCTACACTATACTGCCAAAAGTTTGTGTCCACCTGACCGTCACACCCATATGTGTGTTTTGAAGATCCCATTCTAGATTTAGTCCCTACCTAACCTCCCCAGCCACAAGGAATGCACATTCTCTGGCTGAGAACACAGAAAACCTCCATAAAGTAACAAGTTTTAAAAGGAAATTTCTCTTCACATTGATTTGTTTTTGGAACCTTAGGAAAGGGTTCTAACAATGTTTTTTGCTTTTTCGTGTTCTCTCTGTCTGTTAACAAGGTCTCTGCCCATGTCTTCTCCCTCTCCCTTTCTTCCAATCTTCCTTTTGCTCCTTCCTTTTCTATGTGTGCATGCTTGCTTGTTTGCACTCAGACCCTGGCTTCCCTAAGAAATGCCGAGCTCGTTTCGGCCTCAATCAACAAATGGACTGGTGTGATCCCTGCAGGTGTGTACCTATCCTTTTCTGCCATCCTAAAATTTGCCCATCCTTCCTTCTCTTTCTATTGCTGCTGTATGCTGCTTTGCATGGTGTCCTAAACTAACATTAGAGCACACAATGGTCAGTATGTTGTGGTAAATAACCTGGTTTAAAAAAACAATATATTTGTAAAAAAAAAAAAAAAAAAAAAGATGCATGTTAACCAACTCAACAAAAAAAAAATTTATACATGATTTAGTATCCTAAAACATGCTGACTGTAGCTTTAGAATCAGGACATTTTTTGTCTTTGGAACCTTGGCATTCATATTTTTGTTTAAATCATCTAATTAAATATAACTCATACATCATAATTACAGTTTTGGGAAGCCCATACTCTAAATATTTTAGTGTTTTCCCTGCTCTAACATGCTGGTGGAAGCCATAAATTGTAAATTAAACCAAACTTGCAGTGACTACTGTAATTACTATTAGGACTGTTCCTACAACAATATATCAATTATTTATTAGACTCCATTTAGATGTTTATATCAGTGTTTGCCATTCTTCTCATTCATCACCATATTAGTCTATTTTCTATCTCTGATTTTTCTTTTTCTTGTAAGGCCTAATATGGTTGGAGAGGAATCTTGGCTAAATCCTCTATGCAGAACAAAGTCCAAGCTTTACACTGTTAAGTTTCAGCATGTGGGCATGGTCTCTGCAACTGTTTTTGTTGTGTTCTGTCTTGATTTGAATATACAGTCAGGTACACAAATATTTGGACATTGAAAAAAATATTATTTTAGCTGTCTACCAAAAGATACAAGAGTTGAAATTAAATATTGCATGTACACACTGCATACTTTCTAAAAGGCTTTAATTCGAGGCTATTTACATCTAAATCAGGTGAATGGTGTACTTTTTATATGTGCCCCCCCCCCCCAAAAAAAAATAATTGGACAACTGTGTTGGTGGTCCATGGCCAGGTGTGTTAGTCCCTCATTATTTCACTTACATATAAGAAGATAATAGGTCTAGATTTGATTTCCAGTGTGGCATTTCAATTTGTAATTTGTTGCTGACAACTCTCAATATGAAGTCCAAAGAGCTGTCAAACCATCTTTAGGCTGAAAAATCAAAAAGGTTAGGTGTGGCTATACAGTAGCACATACTTGGTGCATTCTTAAAAAGAAAGAATGCACTGATGAGCTCAGGAACACTAAAAGGAGGACCATGGAAACCATGTATAACAGAAGAATTCTTTCTCTGGTGAAGAAAAAGGTAGGTATCAGGAGGTAGGTATCTGTGTCAAAGTCACCAATCAAGAGAAGACTTAATCAGAGTAAACACATAGGGTTTACCACAGGATCTATACCACTGGTAAGCCTCAAAAATGGGAAGACCTGATAAGAGTTTGTCTTTACAGTTCTGGAACAAAATCTTTGGACAGATTAACTTTTACCAGAATCATGGTAAGAGTATGGAGTAACTATTGTTGTGACTATTCACAAACGCAGCAGGATGATTCTGAAGTGTTTAGGGCTATATTATTGGCTCAGATTCATCTAAATGCTTCTAAACCCACTGGGAGGTGATTCACCATCCAGATGGACAATGACCCTTAGCATACTTTGAAAGCAACCCAAGAGTTTTTAAAGCAAAGAAGTGGCACTTCATTCTGCTGAAAGCAAAACACCCCAAGAAAAAGCAGGAACTGAATACAGCTGCAGTAAATGCCTGGAAGAGCATCGCCAGGGCAGAAGACCAGCATCTGGTGATGCCTATGGGTTCCATACTTAATGATGTATATATCCTGAAAGTCTGCACATTGAGCTCATATTCATTATTTAATTTCAATTCCAATTTCCCATGGTAGACAACTAAAATAACAGTAACTTTGTCAATGTCCAAATTTTTATGTACCTGACTGTATGTTCATTAGCTGGTTGAGAGATGTATCTGTTGCCAAATATTGATTTTCTGGCAGAGGCAACAAGATTTTGCCCCAAATATCACAGAAATTAATGATGCCATCAGTGTTCTCAAGAGCACCTGGACCACTATATGCAAAACTGCCTCAGAGGATGGAGGACCCACCACTGCAGTTTACAGTGGGTATCAAGTGTTTCCTTGTCTGCAGTCCCCTGACAGTAGGAGGGGTGAAACAGAATGCTAGCCACATATCTAACTGTTCTTTGAACACCAAATAACCAACCATTTTACATACTTACAGTTAATCTAGTTGTTTGTAAGCAAAATATATACAAAAGTTCTGTCTTTAAAAGTTGATAACTGGCCATGATAAAGGCAAAATAACAGTGCCCTGCTATCTGAAAATAAGGAATTTGTTTGAAGAAAACTTCACTTGAAGGAAGGCTGGCCATCATTTTCCTACAGTTGTAATTCAGGAGGGCCTCATGTATCATGAGACTCTTCAGGACCTCGCCCTAATGTCCCCAGAAAGTTTAATGACTGCACCACCTGTGGTCAGAAACTGTGACAACTTCCATAATTTTATTTTAATAACTCCTTTTCATGTTCCTCAAACCATTCCTGTACAATTTTTGCAGTGTGGCAGGGTGCATTATCCTGCTGAAAGAGGCCACTTCCATTAGGGAATACCATTACCTAATGGTAATGGTATGTGTCAAAATAACATCCACATGAAAGATAGGACCCAGGATTTCCCAGCAGAATGTTGAACAGAGCATCACACTGCCTCTGTCGGCTTGCCTTCTTCCAATAGTACATCCTGGTGCCATCTCTTCCCCAGGTAAGTGATGCACACGCACCTGTCTGTCTACATGATGTAAAAGAAAATGTGATTCATCAGACCAGGCCACCTTCTTCCATTGTTCCATGGTTCGGTTCTGATGCTCACGTGCAAGTCTTATGCAGCCCCATACACAGCAAGCTACAATGTACTGTGTGTTCCTTTCTATCATAGCCAGCAATAACTATTTCAGCAATTTATGCTACAGTAGCTTTTCTGTGGGATCAGTGAGCCTTGGGCACCTATGACCGTGTCGCTGATTGACCAGTTGTCCTTCCTTGGTCCACTTTTGGTAGGCACTAACCACTACATACTGGGAACACCCCAAAAGACCTGCCATTTTGGAGATGCTCTGACCCAGTTGTCTAGCCATCATAATTTGGTCCTTGTAAAAGTTGCTCAGATCCTTATGCTTGTCCATTTTTCCTGCTTCTAAAACATCACCTTCAAGAACTGACTGTTCACTTGCTGCCTTATATATATGATTTTGACTGTGGCATGATCATTGGTGCCAGAAAGGCTGGCTTGAGTATTTCTACAACTGCTGATCTCCTGGGAGTTTCACACACAACAGTCTCTAGAGTTTACTCAGAATTGTGCAATAAAGAAAAAACATCCAGTGAGCAGCAGTTCAGCAGATGTAAACACCTTGTTGATGAGAGAGATCAATGGAGAATGGCCAGACTGGGTCGGGCTGTCAGGAAGGTTACAGTAACTTACATAACCACTCTGTACAATTGTGGTGAGCAGAAGAGCATCTCAGAATGCACACGTTGAACCTTGAGGCAGATGGACTACAACAGCAGAAGACCATGTTGGGTTCCACTTCTGTCAGCCAAGAACACAAAGCTGAGAATGCAGTGGGCTCTCCAGAACTGGACATGTGAAGACTGGAAAAACATAGCCTGGTCTGATGAATCTTGATTTCTGCCGAGGCACACAGATGGTAGGGTAAGAATTTGGCACCAGCAGCATGAATCCATGGACCCAGCCTGCCTTGAGTCAACAGTCCAGGCGGGTGTAAGTGGTATAATTGCGTAGGGAATGTTTTCCTGGCACACTTTGGGCCCGTTAATACAAATCAATCATCACTTGAATGCCACAGCCTATTTGAATATTGTTGCTCCCTTCATGGCCACAATTTACCAATCTTCAAATGGCTACTTCCAGCATGATAATGCACCATGTCACAAAGAAAAATTTGCATCAAACTGGTTTCATGAACATGAAAAGAGTTCAGTGTTCTTCAGTGGCCTTCCCAGTCACTGGATCTGAATCCAATAGAACACCTTTACGATGTGGTAGAAAGGGAGATTCACAGCATGAAAATGCACCTGCAGGATTTGTGTGATGCAATCATGTCAACACTAGAACTAGAATCTCAAAATAATGCTTCCAATATGTTGTGGAATCTGTTCCATGAAGAATTGAGGCTGTTTGAGAGCCCTACCCAGTATTATTATAGTGTTCCTAATAAAGTGGTTGGTGTGTGTGTGTGTGTGTGTGTATGTGTGTATTTATCAGCCATAACATTAAAACCACTGACAAGTGAAGTGAATAACATTGATCATCTCATTAAAATGGCACCTGTCAAGGGGTGGGATGTATTATGCAGCAAGTGAGCAGTCCTGTCTCAATGTTGATGTGTTGGAAGGGCCAAATTGTGATGGCTCGATGACTGGGTCAGCGAATCTCCAAAACGGCAGGTCTTGTGGGGTGTTCCAGGTATGCAGTGGTAAGTACCTACCAAAAGTGGTCCAAGGAAGGACAACTGGTGAACCAGCAACTGAATCATGGGCATCTGAGGCTCACTGATAAACGTGGGGAGCAAAGGCTAGCCTGTCTGACCCGATCCCACAGAAGAGCTACTGTAGCACAAATTGGTGAAAAAGTTAATGCTGGCTATGATATAAGGGTAAAACACACAGTGCATTGCAGCTTGCTGCGTAGCCACAGACCAGTCAGAGTGCCCATGCTGAGACTGTCCACCACCAAAAATGCCTACAATGGGCACATGACCATCAGAACTGGATCATGGAGCAATGGAAGAAGGTGGTCTGGTCTGATGAATCACATTTTCTTTTACATCATGTGGATGGCTGAGTGCATATGTGTTGCTTACCTGGGGAAGAGATAGCACCAGGCTGCACCAGGGTCCTGGCATTCATGTGGATGTTACGTTGACATGTACCACCTACCTAAACATTGTTGCAGACCAAGTACACCCCCTTATGGCAGTGGTATTCCCTAATGGCAGTGGCCTCTTTCAGAAGGATAATGTGCCCTGCCACACTGCAAAAATTGTACAGGAATGGTTTGAGGAGCATGAAAAGGAGTTCGCAGTGTTGGCTTGGCCACCAAATTCCCCAGATCTCAATCTGATTCTGCTGCTAACGTCTTGGTGCCAGATAACATAATACATCTTCAGAGGTCTTGTGAAGTCCATACCTCAATGGGTCAGAGCTGGCAGGTGGCTTTATTGTTACTTGTATGTATATATAAATATCTTTCATTTTTATTTTGAGATTTGATTGTTGTAGCACCACGAGGTTGCAAGGGGCAGTACACAGACAACAGGAGGTGGAAGTGGGGGGGAAATGATCTTTATTTTAAGTGCTGGTGTATAGGAAAGGCTAGTGTGAACGTGAGGGTGGCTGGAGCAGAAAGGTGAGGTCACGGTTATCCCGGGGCTGGGCACAGCGAACACGGGGCAGCAGTATTGCGGCAGGACCCAGGAGGCAGGGCAGTCACTCTCGGGGTTGGTGATGGTCGGCATGCTGGGGCCCAGGTTCTTAGTCCTCACTGATATCAGCTTCTGGCAGAGAGAGGGAGAGTGATGTTAGCACACTGCTTAACCATACCTTCCTCTCCCTGAGAACGGCCACTGGCCTGTTTTATACTCTCCTGGTTTCTGCGGGAGGGTAGGTAGCCACCGCTGCAGTCATTGGCTGCCAGCCAAGATGAGGTTCTCTGCCCGGCCTTGCAGCCATGCGCTCTACCGCTATCCAAAACAATGGATCCAAAACCACGGTGCCAATCGTGCAAGGAGCACTTTAGGCCTTTTGTGCGCGGGCTGACGGCCCCCCATCACATTCTTTATAATGTTAGTAATTCATATGATATTCTTTAGGTTAACCATTGAAGTCCCACAAAGCAACAGTACCCCCATCCCATTTAGAAGCCTGTTATGGCTACAAGTCCTCTGCTGTCTACCACCACTGTAAGCTCTATGATGTACATGAGGAGCAGCTTTGACCTGATGTTTGTAGAGGTGATCTCTGGAAAGAGAGCTTCAGGCCCAGGTCGGCCATCATCTTTCAATCCCGTGCTGTGCACAGAAGTAGGTAGTTCATTTTTGTTCATCTGCTGTGTTTCCAACACTTATAGGCATGTTGTGCTGGCACGTGTATCTGCCTTGGGTTAGGCTTGTTTTGCATCCAACCAGAATGTGTATCAGTGTTGCTGGGGATGGGTATAGGGGGCATTTTGGGTCCCCACCATACCATTGGTTGGGGTTTTTGGGAGATGGCCATCATATGGTTCTAATGAAGAAGCTTAATCTAAATGCTTCCATGTCCCACAGAACTTTCCAAGAGATCGTCTCCAGGTTACGCATGTAACCATGGTTCCCCGAAGGGAATGAGACGCTGCTTCGAAACGCTATGGGAACGCCTTCAGCGTGACCGCGCTCTGAATCATATGTGTAATCTGTCTAATTGATGGCGAGACATCACGGGCGGGGTGACGTAACGACCCGGAAGCATAAAAGCCCGAGCGGCAT
>CM075017.1:14758922-14786618 GCA_037576675.1 Pangasius sanitwongsei | reverse complement strand
CAAAAATGTTAGAATTGTGTCGATGTCCCAATATTTATGGACCTGACTGTATATATATATATATATATATATATACACACACACACACACACATATATATATAAGTTACTAATAATAAAAGAAATTAATGAACATATTAAAAACAGATGAATTCATGTAATGACACAAATACATACAGAAACCATGTTTAACTTTAACATGTTTAACTGGTTAACCATATGTAATAGTAAATATGAAATTTTATAATATTTTAATGAACTAATATGAACATTTCAGCTGCATTACAAACATCTAACTACAATAATAAACAGCAATTATTACATTAATAAATAAGTAACTAAATAACTAAATAAATAAACTAATAAAATAAATAAATAACAACCATTAAAAACAGTATATGAAATCATAACACATTAGACATTTGTAAAATGCATTTCAGGTAACTTAACCAGGGTAATAACTCAATATAAACCTATTTTAAACCCATTTTAGGTAACTTAACCAATGTACTCAATATAATTACACAATATAAACATTCAAGCAACAGTAAAATAGATTTAACATAGTACTAGAGGTAACAATCAATAATAAATTATATAAAGAAACAATAAATCAAGATAAAAGATAAGGTAACAATGTAATAAATATAGATTATTCCATCAATATTGTTCACTTCAGGAGTGCAGTGTGTCCATCATTGTACAGCCAGAATGAGGAAATCCCTGAAGAAAAAAAATGTTACCCAAAGGACAATCTAAATACAATCTAAAGCTCCTGAATTCATTACATAGCATCCCCACATTGCTGAAAGTCTTATCTATCAGGCTAAACACACACCAGTCACAAAATGGAGACTGACAGAATTTGCATCTATATTGTATAAACTTACTCTTGACCCACAATAAAGATTAACAGATGACAGAATTTGAAGAATTTTGGAGTGGTCAATTGTAGCTAAACTTAATTAAGGCCTAAGTGAGGGAAAGTTTACTTGGGACGGTCGTCTAAGTTACCAGTGACGCGAGGTTGAGGGAACAATTAGATCGTGCCGGTATTTGTCTTAGAAATGCAAATTACATTAAGAATTATGCCATTAATTAAAATAATTTAATGTGCATGAGATATGTTTCATGAAGCCATGTAGATGAAGAATGTTCAGCTAGTAAACAAAAATTGTTTTGTGTCCTACCTGTGATTTGTTCATTTGCTACAAAGTAGAAAAAAAAAAAAAGAAAGAAAGCAAGCTGGGTGAACAAAGTGTGGTGATTCCATAATTTATGCCAGGGGCTGGGATTTTCATGAATACCAAATTGCTTGTGTACATACTCCTAAAAACATTTACGGTGTTTAGGGTTTATATACATTTTCCAGTCTCAGTCTCAATTTATTAATCAGCTCTTCATCTTATTCAACAACTACATTGAAAGTAATAGCAAAAGGTATGTAGTCCTGTATACAATAACCCGGTTGCATAAGCGAGTACACCGTTGAACTAAACCTTTGTTAAAGCACCTTTTGCTTGTAACACAATACTCAGTCTTTTTTGGGGAAGGGTCTACCAACTTAGTTCATCTTGATTTCACAAGATGATTTCACTCTTACTTGTAGAATGCTCCAGAACCATCACATTGTTAGGGGATCTCCTGTGCACAGTCCTCTTCATGTCATTCCGCAGGTTTTCAGTAGGATTTAGCTCTGGCTGGGCCATTCCCAAACAGTGATCATTATCTTGTGAAGTCATTCTTTTGTTAACTTGGATTTGTGCTTTGGGTGATTATGGGTGAAATTTTCATAAACAGTGTCTACCAGAGGTCTGCAAGTTTTGTGCAAAAATAGTTTGGTTTTTCTAGTGCATGTGTGCAACCACATTATAAGTTTTTTTTTCTTTTTTATTCCCCCTAAACATTTCAATTTATTTTTCACTTGAATTTTGTTAGTTGGTTTTTTTTTTTTACATTAAGGGTGGAATGGGTGGAAGGGTGGAATGTGACAATTTACCCAGGTTTCTTTTTTTTTTTTACATCGCAAAAACCTGCAAATTTACGAGTACCTTTTTTTCTCCATACACAGTGATGATCCTTGGGTCCCTGAAGAACTAGTGGTTAGGTCTTGGTGCTCTCACTGCTGCGGCCTGGATTTGATTCCCAGCCAGGGATCCAACCCCAGCCACTGGAGTTGCACACGACAGTGCACTCCCAGTGCCGGGAGTAAAATTGGGGAGGGTTGTGTCAAAAAGGGCATCCAGTGTAAATACCATGCCCCAAAAAAATAAAAAATAGCAGCCCAATGATCTGCTGTGGTGACCCCTAATGGGAGTAGCCGAAAGAAGAAAAAGAAGAACAACAACAACAGTACTGATCCTTATGGCCAATCATTTTTTTGTTTCATCTGACCACTGAGAACACTCCTCCAAAATTCCCTGCCAGTCTTGGAGTAGGGGCTTCTTCCTTGGGCCACAATTGTTTGTACAGAGGCTCATGTACCTTCGATTTTTTGGAAACCACTCCTAAGGAGGAATTGGACTTGTGGTCCACAGTTTGTTTGTTTTTTTTTACTTACTGAAGGCTGAGATGCTTGGATTTTCCTGTGGTATCAAGGGCACAAAGGCACTGGCTCTAAAGGTAGGCCCCTAAATTCAACCACAAGTTGCACTCCCAATAAACTCATAATTATGCTATTTCCCAGTCAGAAGCTTCTAAAATGTTATCACTTTCTGGACTCCACAATGGATTTGAAATGAAGCAATCAAGATGTGATTGAAGTGTAGACTTTCAGCTTTAATTCAAGGGGTTTAACAAAAATATTGCATTAACCATTCAGGGATTACAGCCAATTTTTTTTTGGAGTCTCTCCATTTTCACAGGCTCAAAAGTAATTGGACAAATTAACAATCAAATATTAGGATTATTCTTAATACTTGGATGCAAATCATTTGCACTCAATGACTGCCTGAAATCTGGAACCCATGGACATCAACAAATGCTGAATTTCCTCCCTTGAGATGCTTTGCTAGGCCTTGTTTGTGGGTCTTTCTGCCTTCAGTTTTGTCTTCAGTAACTGAAAAGCATCCTCAATTGGGTTGAGGTCAGGGGACTGACTTGGCCATTTAAGAACATTTCATTTTATTTGCATTCAGAAACTCTTGGTTTGCTTGGTGGTACTTTTCGGGTCATTATCCATCTGTACTGTGAAGCACCGTCCTACTGTTTTGCAGCATTTGACTAATCTGAGCAGAAGATATAGCTCTATACACTTCAAAATTCATCCCGCTAACTATATCAGCAGTCACATCAATAAACACCAGTAACCCAGTTCCATTGGCAGCCATAACACTGCCTCCACATGTTCGACAGATGATGTGGTATGCTTTGGAACATGAGCCCTTCCTTTCCTTCTCCATACTATTCTCTTCCCATCATTCTGGTACAAATTAATCTTGTATCAGAACTGGGCAGGCTTCTTTAGAGTTTTTTTTTTTTTTAAGCAAAATCTAATCTGGCCTTTCTGTTCTCATGTTGCCAGTATTACCAGTGGTTTGCATCTTGAGGTAAACCCTCTGTATTTACATTCCTGACAGTGTCTCTTGATTGTAGACTTTGACAATGATATGCCTACCTTGTCCAGAGTTTTCTTGACTTGGCTAGATGTTGTGAAGAGGTTTTTCTTAAACAAAGAAAGAATTCTGTGTTCATCCACTTTAGCTGTTTTCCATGGACTTCCAGGCCTTTTGGTGTTGCTGAGCTCACCAGTGCATTCCTTCTTTTAAAAAAATGTACCAAATTGTTGATTTGGCCCATCCTAAAGTTTCTGCTATCGCTCTGATAGGTCTGTTTTGTTTTTTCAGTCTAATGATCGCCTCCTTCACTTATGTTGACGCATCTTTGTACTGCATATTGAGAGTTACCATGAATGGCTACCAAATACAAATTCAATTCTTGGAATCAACTTCAGACCTTTCATCTCCTAATTTGTCTTCTTTGGAATGTAGACAAGTGCTATTCTATAGCAATTCACAGATGAAAAATTAGAAGCAATTAAACATGATTTTTTGAGTTTCTATAGTTTGCACTGAGATACCTTGAAAAGTTGCATGACTTCCCAGATAACAACTATCAAAAGACTGTTGCAAGCTTCGTGCTGAAGGAGTAGTTTACATCTCTGTGACGCAGTGGAGGCCGTCCAGATAAGAGGTAAACTGGACATGGATGAACTCCAGTATGAAGAATACTGTATTACTCTGACATGCCAGCAGGAAACCGTGGAGGGAACAGCACCAGTTGTGAAGAAATGGTCAACCTTGCTCCAAGGCATAAATATGACTGCAATTGCATTATTTCTCTTCAACATTCCTGTTAACAATGGGTCTATGGAGAGAGTATTTTCCCTTATGACAGCAGTATGGAATGACCAACGAAACCAGTGCTCTGTGGAGCTTATCAAAAGTGAAATTCAAGTCAAGAACAACTTTGGATACAGCTGTAAAGAATTCTACTCTTATGCACTGAAGAAGAAGGGCTTATTGGAAGCTGCATGGTCAAACATATAAAGTCAAGCAGGACTAAGGATCTAAGGTAAAAAAAGAATTTTTTTTTTACGGAATAAAATATTGTTGGCCTCCAGAATGGTACTAGATCACTGTAGTTGTAGTAATGTTGCTCTTTGTTGCATTGTTTGATACAAATGACAAATATAAATAAATATAAATGGGTCAACTATACACTTTTCTTATTAATTTAGAAAGACATCAAAATAGTAGGCCTTTCAGTGTCAGAAATAGTACCCTCTGAAAGTATTGGAATGGCAATACCAATTCTTTTGTTTTTGCTATACACTGGGTTTGAGATCAAAAGATATGAGTTGATGGATCAGAATTTCAGCTTTCATTTCCTGACATTTACATCTAGATGTGTTAAACAACTTGGAACAAGGCACCTTTTGTGCCAGACCACCCAATTTTTTTTAGATGAGCAAAAGTATTGGAACAGACAATCCTAAAGTAAATAAAACTCTATTTGGTTGCATATCCCTTGCTTGTAATAACTGCATCAAGTCAGCGACTCACTGACCTCACCAAACTGTTGCATTCTTCTTTTGTGATGCTTTTCCATGCTTGTACCAGAGCTTCTTTGTTGTTGTTGGTCTTCGGGGGTTTCTCCCTTCAGTCTCCTCTTCAGTAGGTGAAATGCACGCTGAATTGTGTTAAGTTCTGGCGATTGACTTAGCCAGTCTAAAACCTTCCACTTTTTCACTTAAGTCCTTTTTGGTGTTGCCAATGTGTTTTGGGTCACTGTCTTACTTCATCATTAAGTTCCTCCCAATTAGATTGGATGCATTTCTATGTAAATTGGCAGACAATGTTTCTGCAGACCTGCTGCTACCATCATGAGTTACTTCATCAATAAAGATTAGTGAGCCCACTCCAAAAGAAGCCTTGCAAACCCAAGCCATGACACTACCTCCACTGTGCTTGACCAATGAGCTTGTATGTTTTGGATTCTTTCTCCACACTTGGCCTTTCCTTCACTTGAGTAGAGGTTAATCTTGGTTCCAGAACTTTTCTGGATCATCGCTGTAATTCTTTGTGAATTCATATCAGACTTTGTGATTCTTACTGTTAATAAATGGTTTGCATCTTGTGGTATGACCTCTATACTTCTGCTCTTGAAGTTTTCTTCAAACGGTGGATTGTGATACTTTCATCCCTGCCCTGTGGAGGTGGTTGGTGATGCCAATGACCGTTGTTTTTGGGTTTTTCTTTACAGTTCTCACAATGTTTGTCACCGACTGCTGTTGTTTTCCTTGGCCGGAAATGTCTGGTTGTTGGTACATCTGTTTCTTTCTTTATCAGGACATTCTAAATTGTTGTACTGGCTATGCCCATTGTTTGTGGAATGGCTCTGACAGATTTTCTCAGCATCAAAATGGCTTGCTTTTCTCCCATATACCGCTCCCTGGTCTTCATGTTGGTTTATCCTTTTTAAGAACAAATGCAGTCTTCACAGGTGAAACCCAGGGCTAAAACCAAGAGTAGACATTCAGATCTATTAATTGTTTATACAATCAGTCGAACAGGGCACACCTGGGCAACAGGAAACACCTGTCAGTCACATGTTCCAATATTTTTGATCACTTGAACAAATGGATGGGTTCAAACAAAAGGTGCCATGTTCTAAGTTGTTTAACACATTTAGAAATTTCAGCTTCATCTATCATCTCACTTTCATCTTTTGATCTCAAACCCCAATGTCTTCAGTGTAGTAATATAAGAATTGGACTTGCTGTTCCAATACTTTCAGAAGGGACTGCATTTCCCACACAAACTTACTACTTGTCCCAAACGTTATGTTTATCAAACATTTGGGCAAGGGCTGTGACTGGGCAGCAGATGCTTAAGCTTTGTGATTCACTGTGCAGTGTCAAAGGCTGCCTTACATCAAACAGAACCAAAATGTAAACATACACAATCTGAGACAAGTAATAAGTCATGGTCCACTTTAGCCACTGCTGATTCTGCAATACTTCTAACAAGTCTGATGATTAAGGGTTCAGTGCAGTAGGAATAAAGAAACAATGAGCCCATGAGAAATTTAAAGTTAGTTCATTTATATTGAGTGTAATGCCTCCTGGAAAACGATGCTTCTGGGTCCTTCTATGCCTCTCCAATGACAGCAACACCCCTGAGTAAGGGCAAGGGCTGTGACTGGGCAGCAGATGCTTAAGCTTTGTGATTCACTGTGCAGTAAAAGATTTGTTTGATATTAAAGAAGGAATATCACCAGATTCCTCAAAGTAACATGCAACACACCAGCACACATTTTGTTTGTTTTATTTTTGGAACTAAAAAGTACTCTATGCTTTCTCATAAGAATAGAACTAAGAAATGGTATTTGATCTTTTACATTGTAATAAGAGGCAACATACATATCCATACTCCAAGAGTTAATTCATTAAACAAGTACTTCTAGTCCACAGGTGAAGCTGAAAAGTTTAGCCACCTATCAGATTTTCTCCACCTTTCTATACTTGAATTATCAGAAACACACACACACACACACACACACACACACACACACACACACACACACACACCCCCCTACCTAAAAAAAAAACTCAGGCTTCAAATAATGTCAGAAATGTACTTGGCTTCCGGATGACCGTTTATTCCAAAAAAAAAAAATAAAATAATAATAATAATAATAATAATAATAATAAGGGGGAGGGGCTTCTCCTTGGAGGAAGTGAAGAGACTATTTATTTCTGCTGAATATACAAAGAAGAATAAAAACAGATGCCACTTAAATTATATTCTCTTTTTCACTAGACAAGCAATGGAGATCATGCTATCAATACACAAGAGGTCTAACTCTACTGGTCTACTGGTAAATATCAGCAAGTATGAATAGCGCAGTGCAACCAGTAAATGTGTTTTTGGGAACAATCCTTACAGTGTGACATTGTCTGGATGAACTTTATTTCTCTTCACACCACTGGTTCTCCTTGCGTACCTGCATGAAAGAGAGTGCAGATGTAGGTTTTCGCAGACATCAGCCTATGATATCAAAATCAGATTCTTTTATAGGGTCACTTAGGTATATTTAGATAAACAATGATAATTTTTTAATTTATATGAATGATCAATTTTTTAATTTATAGAAGTAATTTAAAAACAGAACTGGATGTGTGGTATAATTTAAGACAATCAGTTCTGAAGAACCACAGATGAGCAGCAAAAACATCTTTTCAAACAACTGCCCCATAGGTTGTTTAGTCATGATACTAGACACTTCAGTGCCCTGAATGAGGCAACCATCAAATGTCACTTGATGCAAAGGAAAGTCTAGTGTGCTTCAATTGCAGTGAGAAAGCAACTCAACCATGAATAGATCTGCAGAACTATAGGAAGTGAATCATAAATTCTGTGTAGTTTGGAATGTGGGCAGCAGTTTTTTTTAATGCAAATTGCTAAACTGACCCACAGATGAGAGCTGAAGTACTTCAGAAAGGCAACACGTACTAGATGTTTGGACCGAGGGAAAAAAAAAAAAAAAATGCTGGATGTGGTACACAAAATTTACTGCATTACAGCACAAAAGTTTACCATATTATCTAGCATTTATATTATTTAATATGTTATTCAGCACCAAAATAAATTTGTAATCAAAAATGATTACTGCATGTACTGAAGATCCTTTCAACACACTTAGCACTGCTTGAGTCTATATTATACAGTTGGGAAAGAGTAATAATTGCACTTTCCAGTGTCACCCAGAAGAAGATGGTTTCCCTTTTGAGCTGGGTTCCACTCAAGTTTTCGTCCAGTGCGGCAGGATGCATGGTCATGCACCCATTGTAGGTGGTGGACAGGGGTAAGCATGTGCACTCTGACTGGTCTGCGGCTACACAGCAGGCTGTGATGCACTGTGTGTTCCAACACCTTTCTATCATAGCAGTGACCTTTTCAGCAATTTGTGCTACAGTAGCTCTTCTGTGGGATTGGACTAGATGGGCTAGCCTTCGCTCTCCATGCACATCAATGACCTGTGGGCGCCCATTAACCCTGTTGTCAGTTCACCAGTCCTTCCTTTTGGTAGATACTAAACCAATGCATACCAGGAACACCCCACAAGACCTGCCATTTTGGAGATCCTCTGAGGCAGTCGTCTAGCCATCACAATTTGGCCCTTTTCAATACACTTTTTACACCATTTTTCCTGCTTCCAACACATCAACTTCAAGAACTGACTGTTAACTTGCTGTCTAATATATCCCACCCCATGACAGGCACCATTGTAATAAGATAATCAATGTTATTCACTTCACCTGTCAGTGGTTTTAACGTTATAGCTGATCGGTGTATAAATCAATTGAAAATGAATTATATAGTTGCCCTCACATTGCCTTTACAGACTTTTTACCGTGCTAACAGAATTATTTTATACATACAAAAAAAAAACAGTTTTTCCATGACAGGGATAAATGAAATAATGTTTTCATGGTATGGCACAAATGGACTAATAGGATAAGTCTATTGTTTCCCTTACCTGAGCTTCCTCTTCCTCTGTGAAGTCATTTTTAATATTGAACGTCTTCCTGATTTCTTCTGGGGTTTTACCTTTAATCATATTTGCAACTGTTTTGCAGGTGACATCTAGCAATCCTTTGATGTCCAAATAATTTGCAGCCTAAACAGGGGAAGCAAAACGCACGTAAGGGGAAGAGTGAAAGATGAACCTATTATAAAATGATGGAAATGGAACCTACTCTTAATCATGCCATATGTAACCATTCTTGCATCCATTTTGACAAACTTGGCTACTGTTCACTATTGATGACATACCTTTTTTTTCTGCAGGGCATAGCAATAATCATAGCAACAGAAAAAACTGAAATATGCACTTTGAGATCCAGAAAAGTTTAACTTAACAGGGAAATAGAACAATGCGGCCCACATTTTTGGCGAGTTTACCAGCAACTCATTCTATTAATCTATTTAAATACAATTTTACCTTAAATACCTTACTGTACTCACTCAAACCCAAATAATCACTAAATGCATTAGCTAAAGCTCTTAAAAGACATAATAAAAACAGACCAGGATGAGCTCAAAGAGTGTGCCCTGGTCCACTTTGAGGAACTCCTGATCCCACACAGGGATGTCATCTGTCCTCTTCTCTTTGTTCTCATCATCCTCAGGGGGGGGGGGATCATCTTTGTGATGCGTGCACCACTGAATTACCTGAATACATAATATATATAAAAAATTTTTTATATATATATAAAAAAATTTTTTATATATATATATATATATATATATATATATATATATATATATATATCTCACACACACAATAAGTGCAATCAGTCCTGTAAGCCAAGAGCTCAACAATACACAAATTTTCTGCTCAGACACCTGATTTAAATTTTATTACGATGCTCATAAATAAATAAATAAATAAATAGATAGATAGATAGAGATGCGTGCACACCCTTTTTGCAAAAAGACCTGAGTAGCCTAGCAACCTGATGCTACTTGGTTATAATCTGACTGAAGAATCCAGTTATTATTATGTTATCCAGTTATTATTAAAAGACAGAGAGTGCTATTTGGCTAATCTAACACTTTCTGATGGTGTAACTCTAGAAGATCCTTATGGCTTGGCACCCTGTCAGTGGCAATCCATAAATCCCAGCTTGTTAGAAAGTTGGGGTCAGAGCACAGGGACAGCCATGATACGGCACCCCTGGAGACAGGGTTAAGGGCCTTGCGCAAGGGCCCAACACTGGCAGCTAGGCAGTGCTGGGGTTTGAACCCCCTCCTCCTGATCAGTAACCCAAAGCCTTAACAGGCAAGCCACCACTGCCTTTTCACTGATGCAACTTACAACACATGGGGGTTTAAATTAAGATAATTAAACAGCATATTGTTTATCAAGGCTGCTTCACCATACAAGAACTTGGTAAGCATCTGTTGCTGTTCAACACAAGGCACATGCATGTGTAGTTCATATAATTTTATTTAAATTTCATAATGACCTTAGCTAATAACCTGTCATGTTTGTACTTACTCCCAGCCTCAGTTTTGCAGCATTCCTGATCTTGTTAACAAGTATTTAACCCCCCAAAATCCTGACTAAAAATGCTAACGCTAGCAACTGCAGCTACAGACAACTCGTAACCAGCTTCCAGTACTTTTACCTCTGTAATGACGTTATGTGTACATGCATTACATATGTTTTGCCACGCTAACTGCTCTCTTCAATTGGCAATAGTTAAAGGGCACAATAGGACAATAGCATTTTACACACAATCTCACGCCTACAGCATACAAAACAATACGCAGAAATGGAAATCCATTTAATTTCAATTTACAGCATATATACTGGAACCACAATTTATACTTGGGTATCTTATGGGTTCCACCCGGCACATATTTATTGAGATGATCAGCTTATGTAGTAATAATAAGCAAAACATGCTGCAAAGTAGGATACTGAACCTTTTTGAGGATGGCCGCATTCACATTTGGAAGAGGGACAGGATCATCATCCCCTTCATCATCCATGCCTAAATCTATTAGACAAAACCCAACCAAGTTAAAAATAGCAGAAAAATATCCTTTAATAGATTTCAGATAATCACAAATTATATAAACCAAATCTATATAACTAGCTCGAATTAAAACAGCAAACAGTGGCATGGCTGCCACAAGTAAGTTACCTTCCAACATTGTCTTTATAGTCACGGATTGCTTGGCGATTTCAACATCCACCTCAAACATCTCTCCGTCGGAGCTTTGCAGCTTAATTGTTGGCATCTATGAAAAATTGTTACCCTACAATTAATAAATAACTTATTGTCATAATAGTTACTTAAGGTAGACTGATATGGATTATTTGCTATTCTAAATTAGCCAGACGGACTTTTTGAAACCATTATGGTATCTTATACATTTTATACTATAGCAATAATAATATTAACAATAAAGTAATAAAACAATTTAATTTATCTATTTAACGTTAATAATCATTAGTTAGCTAACATTAAGAGCTATTAGCGCTAGCTCACTAACTGTTGTTGGTGTTGTCGCCACTATTTTATCAACAAAATTGAAATTCCGACGGGGCTGCAATCATACTGGCGGAACGAGCCCGACAAACGCTCTCGAAGGAGCTTCATTTGCTGTCTAGGGCGCTTGATCTTGTGCCAGCAGTAAACAGACTTTGCCTAAAAAAATGTCTGCTAGTATGCTAGTTACCAACTAGCAATTTCAGCAAACTAGCTCGGAACTGATATTTGACTGTGTCAAGGCCTAGCAACCATTAACTAACGTGAGCAAAATACAGCAAAACTGGAAAACATGTTTTCATTACGATCATCATCGTAAACATTTACATTTATATTATTCAATAATATGCCATATACTTACAGTGACTATATTCCTGAACGATTCAACGACAAAATGTAAACGTCGATAAGGCCCGTCACAACCGCAGAGCTTCTGCTTCTGCTTCTGCTTCGTCGTCGTCGTCTTCTTCTTCTTCTTCTTCGTCGTCGTCTCCTTCTCCTTCATCAGCTCCATTTTTTAAATGCACTTTTTGTGCATTACCGCCACCAACTGGTCTGGAATGTAAACTAGTTTGGCTTATAATTTACGACAATATTTACGTTTAGTGCTTCCTTTGGGTATTTATCTGCAAGTTGATTACCTACCATCCCAACATGACTTGGAATCCATACAGACTTTGCCTGCATAACCATCGCTTTAATCCAATATACAACCATTAATGCTTCAAATAAAGGATGTAGTACACTTTAAGATTTACCTTATTGTACACTCATCAGTACTGAGCAGGAATCTGAGCATATAAGTTTTTCTTCCACTTTGATCTCCTCCATCCATTCAAGAGCCATATTTATTGCTATTATTTCGGCTGAGAATACTAACAGATTATCTGTTGGCCATCTTGCCTGCTTTGGAATCACAAATGTAGCAAATACAGCTTGCTTGGTTATTTACATAAACCAGTTGCTGGGTTGAGTGGGTTAGGTCATTTTGTTGGGCCGATATTATGTTAACCCAACTTTTGCATAACATTTTTTTCCAATAAAACTTGATAACCGAGCATTTGTGTCTTTTTTTTTTTTTTTTTTTTGCTGCTGCAACATAATTGGGTAGAATACAAAGCTGTTGAAAGTCTCAGTCACGGTCACCATCGAAGAGTGAAGCGCATCAAAGTTGAGAGAAAATCAATAAGTATCTTCTGTGTAAACTCTAGAGAGTATTGTGTGTGAAATTCCCAGGAGACCAGCAGTTTCTGAAATACTCAAACCAGCCCATCTGGCACAACCATGCCATGGTTAAAGTCACAGAGATCACATTTTTTCCCCATTCTGATGTTTGATGTGAACATTAACTGAAGCACTTGACCTGTATCTGCATGACTTTATGCATTGTGCTGCTGCCACATGATTGGCTGATTGGATAACTGCTTGAATGAGCAGGTGTACAGGTGTTCCTATTAAAGTGGTATTAAACTGGTGAGTGTATATCTATATACACACACCATTTTAGCGTCCCCTTTGTTTGGTTTTTTCCGCCTTTTCCATCCACTGAATCTGTCAGTTTCTTGATCTGTTCTTGATCAATTTTAGCTGAGGCAGCCACCACAGCCTCCCAAATGTTGTTCAAAGAGGTGAATTGTCTTCCCTCACTGTAAATCTCATGCTTGAGAATGGCCCAGAAGTTCTCAATAGGATTTAAGTCAGGTGAGCAGAGGGGCCAGGTCATCATTCTATCATCTTAGATGCCTCTGCTGGCTAGCCAAGCATAGATGGTAGCATAGTCCTGCATAAAGATCATGGCCTTCTTGAATGTTGCTGACTTCTTCCTGTACCACTGCTTGAAGAAAGTGTCTTCTAGAAACTGGCATTAGGTTTGCGAGTTGATTTTCAGTCCATCTTCAACCTGAAAATGTCCAACTAGCTCATCATTAATGATACAAGCCCACAGCAGTACCCCTCATCCACCTTGCTGGTTCCTCACTCTAACTGGTTCTCTGTGCCCATTAGTGATCCGCCCACAGGCCCACTCATCTGGTCCATCTAGAGTCACTCTCATTTCATCTGTCCATAAAACATTTGAGAAATCTGTCTTCTGGTCTTGGCCCAGTCATTACGCTTCAACTTGTGAGTCTTATTTTTAAAAGACCCTTATTATCCTCTGATAGGCATTTTACAATTTTTGACTTTTCAGTCTCAGTTTAATCTCTTTTTTTGCCCATTTACCTGACGTAGAGAAGCTGCCTAATTATTATGCACACCTTATACAGGGTGTTAATCACTTTAAACCACACCCTCCCTCATTAAACAATTAAACCTGAAAATACTTACTCAGTTAGCATTCAGGTTTATATGGTTAAGAGTTGGATAATAGAAATAGAAATAATGATCGGATCATAATACCAACTTGCTTAATAATTGTGTACACAGTGCAATGAGGTCCGGAGGGAAGCCCTGGTTCACTGTGCCTATGTAACTGGATGACATTTTGATTTACAGTTGATCCAGGGAAGAACACATAGGCCACATCTGGCGAATTCTCCAACTGTTGCTGGAGAAACACCTATATGTCAAACTAGAGACGTCTGAGTTGCATGTCGCCACAGTTTCCTTCTTGGGATTCATCATCTCCAAGGGGACACTGAGCATGGTTCCAGCTAAGATCAGAGCGGTCTGATCTGGCCCTGCCCCACCTCCCTCTGACTGGTCCAGCACTTCCTGGGGTGTGCTGGATGTTTGTCCGACTCTTCAGCACAGTTGTTGTGCGGCCCCCCTAACTCTACAGACCTGGAAGACCCCAGGTCGTTTTCAGTGGACCCCTGAGGCTCAGGAGGCAATTGAGGAACTCAGGAAGAGGCTGACAAGCTCCCTGGTCCTCCAATTGCCTGATCCTGAGGAGTCATTTCTCGCAGAGGTTTATGCCACTGATGTAGGTGTGGGAGCGGTTCTCTCGCAGCAATCGGCCATTCTCGCAAGCTCCACCCCTATGCATCCTATTCACACAGGCTTAGCCTGGTGGATTGAAATTATGATATTGGAGACTGAGAGTTCCTCACTGTTAAGCTGACCCTTGAAGAATGGAGGCATCAGCTGGTGGGGGTTAAGCACCCATTCATTGTTTGGACCGATGACAAGAACCTGGCCTATGTCCAATAGGCCAAGCATCTCAATCCCTGTCAAGCGAGGTGGGCTTTGTTTTTTGGCAGGTGAAGAATAGTTATGGTTTTTCTTTATAGCTCTGTTTACTTTTCATATTAAGAGCATGGTATGGTATATAATTTTCAGACTCTCTGGAGCATGTTAAACAGTTCTCAAGATTCATGTGTTAATAAAAACCTCCTTACAATACAGTTATTGTTAATTGTTTGCCAGGGCCTAGGAGATTAGCAGATAAGGAGATTGGGTTAACAGCCTGGGTAAGATGTTTTAAGAAAGGGTGTTTGTGGTATTTAGTTGAGATGAGGACTGAACATTGAAGGGACAACACCTGGTTGAGGACTAAATAGAATAGAATGCCTTTATTGTCATTGCACATAGTACAACGAAATTTAAAAAGTCATCTCCTCTGTGGTCTAAGGTAATAGAATAAAACAGAAAAAAAAAACAACACATAAACAACTCAATAGTAATAAATAAATAAATAAGATGAAATGGCAAGAAGACATTGTATTGCACAGCCCCAGCATCAAATGTTTAGTTCTCTTATGACACTTGGGTAGAAACTGTTTAGAAGTATGGAGGTGCAGGCCTTAATGGACCTGTAGCGCTTCCCAGAAGGAAGCCATGTGAACAGGCTGTTGCCTGGGTGAGAGAAGTCCTGTATGATGTTGGTGTCCTGTGCTGACTTAATGACTCTCTCCAGAGCCTTCTTGTCAGCCATGGTGCAGCTTCCAAACCACACCAGGATGTCGTGTGTGATGATACTTTCCACCGAATATTTATAAAGAGACAACAGCAGATCCTGGGACAGATTCACTCTTTTCAAAAAGTTTAGCCGCTGCTGTGCCTTTTGCCCAAGGGCAATGGTGTTGTTATGCCATGTGAGGTCCTGAGAAATGTACGTTCCTTGAAATCACTGACCCTCTCCACCCTGTCTCCTTTGATATAAAGAGGAGCAGGTTCCTCCCTCTTCCTTCTAAAGTCTATATCTATTTCCTTCATTTTAGAAGGTTTAAGTGCCAAGTTGTTGTCTGAGCACCATGCAGTAAGTTTTTGGATTTCATCTCTGTAGGCCGACTCATTGTTGTTGCTGATCAGACCCAAAACAGTTGTGTCGTCTGCAAACTTAATAATAGTGTTGCTGTTGTGAGTTGGTGTACAGTCATGGGTGTATAAGGTGAACAGCAGAGGACTCAACACATAGCCCTGAGAGAGAGGATCTATCCACCTTTCGTCAAACTGGATTTTGACAGTTCTAGGTGAAAGGTTATCCAATCAGAATCCGCCCTGGACTCCGCGCATGTGCATAAGCATGTTGCCCCGCCTACAACCCTCTTTGCCCTTTCACTTTTAATTTTTTGCTCCTACGCGCATAAGCTCCGGACAGGTGATGACAGTCTGTGATGTGTAGGATCAATTGTTAACCATAGCACTTCCTCGAAAACGGCCAAGCGGTATGTTTTTTTATTTATTTATTTTTACTTTTTTAATTTTATACGATTTTGATAAAACCTTTCCATTGCAGAATCACCCATGATGATCAATCGCGGGATGTTATATCGTTATATCGTTATATCGATTTTGCAAGATTCTGGCACAGAAGGTCCCAGGAAAAGTAACTTGTATCTTCATCGGACTCAGGCACCGCCATCAGAGTCCTTGCACGAGGAATGGTCTTTGGAGTCTTACGGACAACATGGTCGATGAGGCTACATGTTTAGGTATGAGATAGGAGAATTGTGTCTCTACCAACTGAACGGTGGTGAGAGTCCGGCTGTCTCGACACAACTAGCCGCTTTGTCTTCCAATGACTGGGCTGTGTTAAAGTGGGCTAACCCCGGGAATTTTGGAGAAGATGAAGGAAAAAGGAGCAAAATCGCAAGACCCTGTCTCCCGGAGACCTTTCCCGGTACCCCGGAGGTTTCTGAGTGAAAAATTACGTTCACGGCAATTTGGTTGACAAAAACCTCAGGCACCGGTTGTTGGTTCTACCGAGCCAGTTACTGCGTGGAGAAAGAGAAGACAGAAGGAGTGCGGAAACCCAGGGAGTACTTTGTCCTGGATCTTTTCAGTTCGGACTGCGGTGTTTTTCGTACCATGTTGGACGTACCGCTTTTAGCATGGAGAGAAAAGATGAGCGAGATTGATGATAAAATCATCTGGAACGTGGTGACAGAAAAAATTCACCCATTCAGAACTCTCACACACAGGCACGCGTGCACGCACGTGCGCACAGGAACAGGTGGTGGTAGGGGGACGCCCCCTCGCCATCGTGTAAAATAAAAGAGAGGTCTTTGAAAAACGAAAAGAGAGAGAGAGAATGATGGGCAGATCGCGTGCTTAAGAGAAGAGAAGACGAAAAGGATGCTCCCCCATCATTGCTGGAGGATAGTTAAGCCTTCCCGCTACCGATAACACCACCACCGACACCTCCGCCGCAGCCCCCGCCTGCATCGCCGGCTTCCGATCATTCCTTCCTCTCTGTAGAACCGGACGGTTCTAACCCCTCGAGTGAGGGTGCGTCCACGATGGATGTTCAGGCTGTGCCTTCTGACACGACATCGCAGGGAGGATCCGTCGGCAATTGAGTTTTTCGACTGTTTGAAATCCGCCGTGCTTCATTTGCTCAACGGGGCTTTGACGAGGTACCGGGAAGATAGATGCAACGGGTGTCAGATAAACCATCCTAGTCAGAGACAGCACTCGTGCTTGGAAGAGCCTGGCAATGATATCTACCAGACCAACTTTCACGGCTTGATGCGGAAACTTGAGACCCCCGGGTTAATAGGGGCCATCCAGCAATATCTGGAAGACTACCACATCCCCTCGGAGGTGGGACAAGTCAGAACGGCTACGGAGCCTCTTTTACTGGTGCTAAAATCCGAGGGTTCCATCTACAACCACATCTATCGGATGTATGATGATCTCGAATCTGATGAGGAGAGAATATCGCGCCTCGAAAAGCTCAACCTGTTGTGCAAGTATTGTGTGTAGTTTCGTTTATTCTGTAGTCATTTTTTGTTAATGCATGTGTATTTTCTTTTATTCCATACTAATTTTTTAGTGTGTGTATTTAGTGCGTGTGTATTTTCTTTTATTCCGTACTCATTTTTTAGTGTGTGTATTTTCTTTTATTCTGTACTCATTTTTTAGTGTGTGTGTATTTAGTGTGTGTTTTGTTAAAAAAAAGAAGAAGAAAATGGGGCATTACTGGGGCACTGGGTTGATTGAAACCGACAGCAGTGTCGTCATCTCTCAGCTGATAGAGCTCTTGAGGCAGGTTATCGAAAACAGAGTCTTATCAAAGAGTTTATCAATGACGCGGCCATTGAGAGACTGGAAAACTTGTTGGAAAAAGTCCGGAACCACCCAGCAAAAACACCTTGGAACACTTTGGTACACGATGCCCTGTCTGTGAGCAAATCTGATTTGTCGGGTAGCTTTAAAGAAATTTTAAATAAATTGGTGAAAGGTACGGTCCGACCGTGGCATTTTCTTGCTTTTTACGCTCTGTTTGTCGATGTTACGAGTGAACTTGTGCAAAACAGACATCCTGTATTTCATTTTGGATGAATTAAAAAAATACACGTTGTTATATATTGTACTTTAGATCATTCTGTCTTGGTTCAAACATTGCTTATGATAAAACGTTAGGTGTGTGTGTATAAATAAAGCATATGTATAAAAGAATATGTTGTGTCTTGGTTCAAACTTTGTTTATGATAACATGTTAGTTGTGCATATAAATAAAGAATCTGAATAAAAGAATATGAATAATACCAACAACCCGTAAACAAAAATTATACATTGTTTTATTTATTTATATATATTTATATTTATTTTTATTTATTATTTATATTTACATATACATATATATATATATATATATATATATATATAAATAACTTTAGATCATTCTGTCTCGGTTCAAACTTTGTTTATGATCAAACGTTAGGTGTGCATATTAATAAAGAATCCGTGACCGTCTCTTTGTCTCATTTTGGTTTCACCATGTCTGAGAAACGCATGATGAAAAAAGCGTATTAAGATCCTGTCTACATGGGTAGCTTCGGCGGCATAGAACGACTTCGCAGAGGTGTGCGAGATGAAACGGGATAGATGGTAGGGGTGGAAAGCATCAAAGATTTTTTATCCGAGCAGGACGCTTATAGTCTACACAAACCCATCAGAATACATTTTACTAGAAATAGAGTTTTCGTCCCACGTCCATTAAACCAATTTCAAGCTGACCTGTGTGATATGCAAGCTTTAGCGGAGAATAATGATGGGTATAATTATTTATTAACAGTCACAGACGTATTTTCCAAGAAGGCTTACGTCAGGGCTCTCAAGAGAAAAACAGCAGTAAATGTGGTAAAGGCCTTCAAATCCGTTTTCGCCGAAAGTCAGACGCCCGTAAAACTACAAACCGACATGGGGAAAGAATTTTTTAACAAGGGTTTTGAGGGTTTGATGAAAAAACACTGTATCATACAGTTTTCCACAGCCAGCGACCTCAAAGATTCGGTGATCGAAAGATTTAATCGTACTTTGAAAACCAGAATTTGGAGATATTTTACCGCTAACAACACCTTGCGATACCTTGATGTATTACAGGACTTGGTGAAAAGCTACAATCTCAGTTATCACAGCAGTATTAAAATGGCACCTATGCAGGTGACCTCAGAGAACAAGTTTCAAGTGTTTCAAAACCTGTATGGCTCGTTTTATGAGTTTTACCAACGAAATGTTTACGGTGTCTGAGCGCGTTCCTCGCGACCCCCCTGTGTATAAACTGAAAGATTACAACGGAGAACCCGTTCGAGGTACATTTTACGAAGCCGAGCTGCAAAAAGTAAAAATTGTCCCTGGACAGAGTCTACCATGTGGAGGAGATTCTGAAACATCGTACCATCGGGGTGAAAAACAGGTTTTTGTACGGTGGAAAAACTGGCCCAAGATATTTAACAGTTAGGTCAGAGCCTCCAAATTAAAAAATATATAAAAAACAGATGCGCGCCAATGGCGCATCATTACTGTCATGTACGGACCAAAGCGCAGGTTTTTTTTCATCACTCTACCCTCTAACGCCAGCATCGACATTTTTAAAGATAATACGAGTTCCAGTTACCGTGTGGATTTAGCCCAGCATTTAGATTTGGAAGGGGAGTGGGAGGTCGCTTAGATGGAGATTTCATACCCTCACACGTGGTTTACAGTAGCTAAGGAACAGGCCTACTTCGAATGGCAGGTAACACTCAAAGAACCGGCCACAGAGAGCGAGGTACATCATCAAAAACTTGTGAACAGTAATTTCAGTACCCTGTCATTGTTCAGGGCTGAGATGGATGGATTTTTTAGAAGAATTAATTCGGATATTCACCTGGTCTATAACACCATTCAGAAGAAATTTGATTTCCAGGCAGGAGGTCAAACTCACCTACGATTTTACCCGCCACTCGTTTACATTTTAGGTCTGACACCTGGAGAGTTTTATCATATGTTTTATCATATGTTCTGTTACTGCGATGTAGTACGTCCGCAGCTGGTCGTTGACGCTTACGCACCACTCTTGAGAGTGGTCGACATCCAAGGAACGTACAGGGATGTCATTACGCTGCGTTTCGACACGCCTTATTATTTACCCGTTAGGGACCTGCATATTGAAAACATTAAGATCGAGATAAAAACTGAAAAACTCAAAACCAACCGGTAAAATTCACCTATAGGAAGGTTATCGTGACGCTTCATTTTAGACCGAAAACATAGCGTGTCTCTCTCTCTCTCATATATATATATATATATATATATATATATATATATATATATATATATATATATAAACCCATCCTTTTACACAACCATCATTCGGTCTTGAGCGGAGATGGTGAAATGACGTCTAAGCGCCATGAAGAAAAATAAATAAAAAATGGTTCGGGCAGCAGCGATGGAGGATCCTCATAGATTCGTACGTTATTATGAGAGTCAGGTGGGAGGGGAATTAGGGGGGTTTTACGGAGCGCCCATCATGTACGGTTGTGGTATAGGTTCCATATTCTCAAAACTGCTTCGTTTCGTAACCCCTCTGTTGAAAAAAAATTTCACTAATCACCAAACCCCATCTTAAAACGGCCGTCCCAACCAGACGGTGGGAACGACGGCGACCAACAACGAGTGGAAAAAATGAGGGGTCTGGCGGTATCGTGGTTTTGTCAGGCAGATTGAGGAAACGACCGCCGGGGGAACGTCTCTCGTTGACTTCGGCCTCTAATAAACGCTCTGGGGGGTAAGAAGAAGAAATCAGTCATGAGAAGCGGACGACCAAAGAGAAAGACTGCTTGGAGCTCTGATGTATTTTAACCAACAAAGGAAATATGGCTCTCTTACATCAGAAATCTCAAGAGTGTACCCTGCATGAGTTGGATTTATTTTCTGCGCCTATGACGCAGCTTTCTATCGAGGATAAAATCTACACCGAAATCTATCGAGTTTTTCATCCCCGGAGACGGGGAAAAGTATTTGGATCTGAAAGACACCTTGCTGTATATCCGCGTGAAAATCACCAATGCCGACGGTACGGACCTGGCCGACGGTGCAGGGGTAGGCCTCATCAGTTACCCCCTGAATATGATTTTCAGCCAATGCAACGTCATTTTAGGGGATAGATTGATCTCAAAATCGAGCGCTACACATCCCTACTGTGCCATGATCGAGACTCTGCTCAACTATTCACTGAATACTCTCGAAAGTCAATTCAGTGCCGGTCTTTTTTACAAAGATACAGCAGGAGCCATAGACTCTGTAGCTGTCGCTAACAGACCTAACACAGGCCTAAACAGGAGAGCTGATTTCACAGCCAATTCCAGTGAAGTACACTTGCTAGGCCCTCTTCACGGGGACATATTTTTCTGCAAGAGACTTTTGCTAAACACTATCGATCTAACGGTTAAGCTGACCCGCGCCGCCAACGCTTTCTGTCTCTCGGGAGCCCGTGACTCCGGTTTCCGACTGAGGGTATTGGGGGCCTCTCTGTTTGTCAAAAAAGTGACCATATCCCCGGCCGTCCGGTTAGGCCATGCAGCAGCCTTGATGAAAGGTAACGCTCTCTACCCCCTCTCGCACATCATCGGAAAAAACCTACTCCATCCCTGCAAACTCTAGGATATGCAACCAGGAGAATCTATTTCTGGGGACCACCCCTAAATACGTCATTTTAGGTATGGTGCACCACGAAGCATTCACGGGGAGAAGAGACCTGTAGCCCTTCAACTTTGTCCACAACGACATAGAATACCTAGCTCTGTGTCAGGATGGCAGACAGATCCCCGCTAAGGCTTTCCAACCCCAGTTTAACAACAGACAATCCATCAGAGAGTTTTACAACATGTTTCTGGCTAGGGGGAGACATCTTAAAGATCTACCTCTGAGTATTAACCGCGACGAATTTAACAATGGGTACGCCCTGCTCATATTTAATCTCACCCCTTCCGACGACAGCGACGAGCTGTCCGTCATCTCGAGCGGTAATTTGAGATTGGAGATGAGATTTAGAGTACCCTTACCGCACACCTCTACGCTTATAGTCTACGCCTGTTATGATTCTATTCTAGAGATCGACTCTAAAAGACAGATGTTGGTGGATTATTACTAAAAATAAATAAATTAAAAAAAATGGATAATCTTCAACTAGAGAGGCTTTTGCGTCGTCTTCCAGGGAACCTATTTTGCGGGATGTGGGCTTCAGATCACCAACATTCTCTGAATCCATCCTTTAGAACACCCGCCTACTTCGTGGTCAACACGCACCCCTCGGATATGCCAGGGGAGCATTGGTTAGCTTTAACCCTGGAAGAAAAGGGGGAAGCCACATTTATTTACTCTTATGGATTTCCCCCAGACTTTGCTCACTACCCCTCGAGCATCCTGCGATTTTTGGAAAACCGTTCCGAAAACATTAAGTACCACACCGGTCAATTGCAACACCACCTGTCGAACGTGTGCGGGCATCACTGTGTCTATTATCTCTATCACTGCGCTTGCGGAGTTATCTTTCAAACAAGTATTATCTTTGTACGACGAGCACTTGATAAAAAAATGATCTTACAGTGTATGACTTTGTGAAAAAACGTTATATTAAAAATAAAATTAGCACCTGCCCGAAACAGGTTGTTGTTCATTATCTTCGTTTAAACGCATCTGAAACGGTATTGTGTTTTTTGGAAAATGTTTAATTGAAACACTGTACGCATAATGATTTGATTAATAAACTCTTTATTGATGAAAAAACAATTGTTTCATTCATTTATTATGAATAGTTAACCCATTGCGGGGACTGAACGATTCGTTTCCTGTTCTCACGTTTTGTAGCGGCACGTAAATCAGTGTCTTCATCTTCTTCCGATGAAGAAGTCGGAAGTGGGGTGTAATTCGACGTAGGGACGATAATGGTTTCTTCTTCGTCATGCTTTTTGCACAAGGTATTTTAAAGCCGATATCCACCCCCGTCTTCAGGAAACGGTATTGATCACGAGCTTGCAGGTTATTAACCAAAGATACCAAGAACCAAAGAACCAAAGGGACGTTCAGTTATGACAGTTTTCAAAAATTTTGACCAACCTGCGGGCGGTGGGGATTTTTTTTTAATAGGAGAGAGAAAGGTGTTGGAATAAATCGATCATATGAGACCCTTTCACCGTCTCACCCTTATAAACAAATTCCCCCTTTGAATTCCAACCCCCGTCGCTCTCGGATAACTTCTGGATGATGTATTTGGTGTTCTTACGATCCTGAGGGGGGAGGCTTTTCAAAACTTCGTCAGGCATACTCAAAATGCGCTCCATCGGGGACCCGGATGCCTCGAGAAGAAGAGGAGAGGCCCTTGTCCTCTTCCCCTTCCTCCGCATGTTCCTGCAGAGTCAGAGTCACTCTACGCTCGTCTTTCTGACCCTGCTTCAGCAAGGTCAAATTGCAGTAAAGCGTTGTATTTTTTAACTTTTTTCATAAGAACTTAATCCATGTTCGTTTAACACCTCTCTCATTCTGTCGTCCAAATCATCTTCTGCCGTTTCTCTGATGGACGGTCGAGTCAGGCGGTTTAAGTGATGAGGCGGCACGAGAAACATTTTCTGAGCTTTCTTCAAAGTCATTTTATTGTCTTCTAATGAGCCCACCGATAAGATTTCCGATCATAGGCGTGACAGCGGAGAGCAGAGGTAAAAGAAAACTGCCCGTCTCTTTCTTTAGAATGTGATGTTTGCGCTTTAAACAGGTTTTCTTATCAGCCAGTAGTCTGATCATTTTTCTCTGCCTTCGCAGTTTTTTGTATTGTGAAGGGGTTAAGGGGATATTCCCCTTCAAAAGATTTAAAGCGATTACGTTTCCGGGGTGTGGCGTGGTACAAAGCGTTGAGTAAAGGAGCGTTCCTTTTTATACGAGTCATTATGGCAATCTTTTTTTTGTTACGTTTTGGGAACGTACACGGTCGACAGCTGGTGAGGGCATACTCCGCTCCTCAGTCTGTATTGTTCTGGGCAACCGGGGGTGAGGTCGACTATCAAATACCTGTAAGGATCTTTGGTAGCGTCTTCAAACTCTCTAAAAAGAATGCCTTTTGTGACGGAAAGATTTGATGAGCTAATATGTTCATCTGTAGTTTATCCCACAGGTTTTTAAACATCACCAAATAATTGCTGTTCAAACTAATGGTGCGGCTGTATTTACCACGGTGAAACACATTTTGAGTCAACATAATGACGCTCATGTTTCTGTGGTGCTGATACGGAGTAAAAATTTTAACTACTTCCGAATGGTCGGAGGCTTGAAAAATAACGTCGTCCAGAACGATCAAATGCTTTTGATCTTGAGGAAACAGGTTTTCATCTTCAAAAGAATCAGGGAGTCCTTTGACAAATCTAATCTTTTTATTCATCTTTCGCAGTTCGGCATACATAGGTTGAAACGAAGTATAAATCCACACAATGTTTTCAGGTACAATATTCATGATGTGTTCACAGTTTTCCAATACATTTTTTACAAAATAGGTTTTCCCACACCCGCTAGGACCCACGATCATACAAGAGAGAGGGAAGATGAACCTAGGATCGAAATCGATTTCCTACATAACACCGGGATATGACATTTTATTTAGATTAATAACTGAACGGTAGAGTCGTTCCTTCAGCAAAGAGACCACCCGAAACTTTTGCCGAGTTTTTTAACGTTAAGCTCTTATTATCACACACTATCCTGTGCTGAGGGATCTCGATAGATCCCGCATCCCCCTCACCGCTATGAATATATTACTCCATTTACCAGGGGGTTGAATGCAATGGTCGCTGTATTTACATCTAATTAAAACTCTCTGGTCGTCGATAACGTCAAAGTACTCGACCTCGTATTTACCGGAAAACAAGTAGCCAACAAGTAGTTGTCTCTCTGCGCAAACTTTCCCAAAAGACTGTTGAGACACAGTTTAACCACCTGTCTTTTGACGGGATTCACCTCTATTTTTCAGGGCTCTAATCGGATGCCCTGACTTTCCTGATAGTCCTCAATGTATCTCTCCCTGCTTTCCTGATCCGTCATGTCGAGCAGGTAACCTGAGGCTTCCTGCTTTTCTTTTAAAAACGCATATACATACCCCGCAAACACCGACTCACTACTTTTATCAAAGTGCCATACCTCTGTAATTTTACCCACTCTGTACCCCGCACGATTTTTTAATCACCACCCACTCGTGTTCTCTCATTACGACGACGCGAACAGCTTGTTCGGACTTTAACGTCCTCACACTCTTCTCGCTATTCAGATGCAGCTCACCGGAGGGAACGCCCTTCAATGGACAGGTTTCAGTAGGGTTAAAACACAGGGAGCATCCGTGGAAAATACAACTGTAATGTTCCCACACACATTTTACACCGTCTATCTCAGCGTAACCGTCTACAAAAAAGGACCCAATCCATTTTTCCCCCAGATTTAGAGCGTGCTGGATAAAGATTTTTTCTTTGACCATGACCCATTCTAACCACTGGATGGATGCATGCGAGAATCTTTTATATTGACGCCCATAGCCATAGGGGCAGGGTATGGCCAGTGTTTTAGGAGGCATGTGATTGGTGATAAACACTTTCATACAGGCCGAAGCGATGGTGACGGAACTGAAAGGATCCACTCCCATCTCACTGAGAAACTGATCTCTGAATTTAACGCAACCCTGGGAGAGAATGAGGACATTGTTTTTACAGTAATGCAGAGCCTCCTTCCTGAAGTCAAAAGTACCCGATTCGACTTTGGAGTACCAGTTGTGGAACTCACGCTGCTTGCATGCCGTCAATGCACTCTACGCCTTAGGCCGAGGGGGGAGGGTAGGGCCCTATATACTTGAGATGCCCCGATGAGCTGAATTTGTGAGGAAAATACCCCTTGGCATGATCCTCGTAACCTAGGGCTTTTGGGAAATCATTAAGACGCATAGGCAGGAATGATAAAGAATCTATGAATTTCAGCTCATAATGGGGCTCTCCATCATGAGAATCTGCTGAGGCAATAACCCCTCTTTCAACATGCCCTTCAAAACCAGGTAGCTGTCAAACCCTTTAGCGTTGTGCACAATAAAAATGCATCGTCTGTACTGATTGCTTCTGAAATGCATAAGAAACCGTTTAACGCACCCTGGACCGTAAAACGCCTTCTCTTCGCCATTCAACGTTTTTGCATACACTAGAAAGGGGACATGTTCTCCCTTCTCATTGACAAATGTTTCAAAGTCATAAAAGATCAAATCGGGACGCACAGTATCCACGGGGAGAGGCCGAATGTAGCACCTGTGATCGATTTCGGACCCCCTCGTTAACACTTCCCCGCAGATTTTGCATTTCGGCTTAATACAATGATGCGTGCCTTCCTCGCGGGAGCTCAAACTGATGTAGTAACACAGACCACATCTTTTGCATTTTTTTTACCATATCGCAGAGACTAAACTGCCGCCCAGTAATGAGGTTTTGCTTAGCTTCTTTGTGTCGGTCAAAACATGAGGGTGACCGACACTTTCTGCGACAATCTGAACATTCTACGGGTCTGCGCTCTTGCGTAGGACACACAGGGTCGTTGGAAACCTGACAGTAACCTTGACAGCTGTGCACATAGGAGCAATCAAAACCCTTGTAACAATAATTACACACAAATTGCATACCCAGAAAGGCTTTAAGATTTTTTATCCTGTAATAATGGTTTTGCAATAAAAACAAAAACAGAGGCCTGGAACAATCAGGGAAACCCATCTCCAAATGCGAGAGGGGTAAGGTGTTAGACGTTCTGTAAAACACCACGATTTTCCGTCCTAAAAGCTCTTCGAATTTTCGTACATCGCTAAAAGTGACGGGCATGTGCTCATCCAAACCAACCGCACGATGCCACGCTCTACCCTGTCTCTCGCTTTGACCATCTGTGAAATCCGAGTGACACATGCGAGCTAGGCTGATGGCGAAGCAGAGCTGATCCCCCTGACCCTCTATAAAGTACAAGTGTCATCTTTTCTTACAGAGGATTTCTCAGTCTAAAGTTTTCACCAGTTTAGAAATATTTTTAAATAGAAATATTATTAAATATTATTCCGACCACTAAAGACAGATTCACATGTAATCCACTGGATCTGTCTCAATTTCTCACTAGACCCCTAAATGCAGATGATCTAGATGAAGCGACTATCAGTATAGACACTATTTTCACCAGCACACTAGACACTGTTGCCCCCATCCGATTAAAAAAGGTCAGAGTTAAAACACCTGCACCATGGTACAATAGTCATACTCACGCCCTCAAGAGAGAAACCCGTAACCTCAAGCAAAAGCAGAGAAAAAATAAATTAGAAGTTTTTAGAATTGCGTATAAACGACTCCACACTCCCCCATCATGGACTGTTTTCCCTGCTGGCCTCTGGTAAGAGGTTCTGCAGTATCCGGTGCAGAACCACCAGGTTCT
>CM075017.1:14688697-14700429 GCA_037576675.1 Pangasius sanitwongsei | reverse complement strand
GCTCTTGAGACTGTGCTGGGAGACACAGCAAACCTTCTGACAATGGCACGTATTGATGTGCCATCCTGGAGGAGTTGGACTGCCTGTGCAACCTCTGTCCCACAGGGCCATATTCAAGGTGGGCAACTTAAAGCTACCAACTCTTAAGTTGAAAAAATGCATTGAAAGAACATTTACTCTGTATTTAGAGTCAGCTTACGCATGTGCTTCAGTTGATTTTCTAGGTGCCCCATTCAGGTGGTTAGATTTTTCTAGTGTCACAGATGTGGAGATGGATGCCAATGTGGTCAAGTGCAAAAACTCAGTGGTAAAGCGATACATTATAGATTTAATATTGTACCAAAAGTTTCAAATAAAATAAAAAAAACAAATCCACAAGCAAAATATTTATCAAAATGAAAAAATTATTTTGCAAATTAAAGTAATGAGAATCAATTCAAAATAAATTTTTCAAAAAGATTACTTCTGATTGACACTCATTTTGTTTTCATTTTTTTCTATTTGTGGATTTTTCTGAGGCTGCTTTTTTTTTTCTTGCTTCTGGAATCACTCTACTCTTTCTGCAATCTTTTTCTGCTTTTGGCCCTTAAATCTCTATTGGTCAACTGATTTTGGAGTGGGAGGCGCTCTGAAAGTTAGCCACATCCACCCCATTAACAGTGGATCTGTCTCTGGCATGGCGGAACAAACGGAGCTGAATGTTCAGCAGCAGGGACACTGTATTGTAGTTTCACTAAAAAGCTGACCAAAAAAAAAACATATACTACTGAATTGCTTGTAGATGCATTCACTCACATTTCTTTATCACATGTGTCTTCATTCCATCCAATTAAGTAGCGGTTTAAAAACTAGGTGAAGAGGCTGAATCTTTCTTATCATTCTGATTTTTTGTGTCCGCTTTCCAACCATTATCTCTTCATTATAAAAATGCCTCAAATGTCTGACAATTCCGCATGAAACTAAATATACTTTCAAAATGCTCAATATGAAGAAATTTACTGTAGAATTTCTGGAATAATGATTCCAAAAAAAACTGCATCAGAGAAATCCACAAATAGAAAAAAAAATGAAAACAACATGAATGTGACTTTCTTGACTTCTTTTTGAAAAAGATTATTTTGATTTCATTGAATTCCAGTGAATTTGATTTTACTTGAATTTGCAAATGTTTTTTAGATTTTGGTAATTAATATTTTGCTTGTGGACTTTATTTTATTTGAAACTTTTGGCACAAAATTAACTCCATAATAGAGCAATAGTGAGTACTGGCAGAAACTAAGGCTCAAGAGATAATCTTTATTTAAAGTGAGGCAAAATCTTGAAGTGAAGGATGGGCACAGGTTGGGCAATTGGCAAACAGCACAGAACTGGGCAAAGAGAAACTCGTAAACTAACACTAAACAGGTCAAAACTGGAAGGAGGAAACCACTAGAGGGCCCGGCTCCGAATCATCACTACAGAGAGTAGGGGCGAAACTTTGCAATGTGTGTGAGTGTAAGGGCACACTTTATACTGAGTCAAACAAGAACAGGTGTGCGTGATTAGAAATCTGGGGATGATGAGCGAGGGTGTTCGGTGACAGACTGTAGAAATTGGAGTGTTTTGTGTGAAAGTGTGTGGTGATGTGATATGCTGAGGATAAGTGCTTGTGTTTAAAAGCAGTGGTCTAACACTATTGAAAAAACTCAGACACTTCTACTCTAGATGTTTCGGAAGCCTTGAACCACAAGGTATAAAATTTTGCTATGTTATTCTTTGGATTTACTAACTCGTTATTTCCACTTAATCACAAATACCCCACAATCCATCAGTAAGACTAATTTATTGAATATCCACTCATAATTCATGAATACATTATTTGGATTTAACAAAATGAATACAGATACAAACAGTCGAACTCCTGCTAGCTACAGATTAGATGTGTAGAATGGGACTGGGATCCTGCATGAAGCAAAGGTACTTTTATGTGGAACAGAAACTTGTGGGAAGGTTTTCCAGGTTTCAGCAAAATTCCCACCCCAATTACACCTCAAAGACTTGAAACTAGCCCAAAATTATTGTGCATAGGACAAGGTAGATGCATTTTTCTTCTTTTCCTCAGTCTTTTCAGGGGAAAAAGTTAAAAGTGGTGCACATTTCAGATTAGTAGTATCTGCAATATATGGGCATTTTAAAGGTGAGTATTGGACACAATAGGGAAAGTTCTGCAGATTGATTTCTATACAAAACTGTGAGATCACGCTCCTGGTTCACAAATTAGGGATACATATCCCAGGTCGCAACCCTGGGTACAGCCATAAGGTCATTCAGAAACCATCTATTCAGCAAAAAGAGGTAGCACTTTAGGCACTGGGTGGCACCAGGTCCAATCAATGGAACACACACCATTTTTGGAACAATTTAATGTTCCAAAGTTAATATGCCTCTTTTTCCTTTTTTTGAGAAAAGCCTCATGCCTCCAGAGAGTTGGGGCTTGTTTACCTTCTCAATGAGATGTGGATTAATCTCTGAATGTGTTATTTGTGACTAAGTCACAGGTTGAACTCACTTTCAAGGTTCCCTTTTTTCTTACAGCTCCTAAGAGTGCTACTGTTGGGGTTGCATTTAACAGTCTACGCATTCTTGCAAGACCTGGAACCTCACACAGCAGCCAACCTAAATTAACTGCCAAGCTCAATAATGTCTCAAAAATGCCAGATTTTGGGGAAACAGAGTGGCTAGCATTCCCAACGAATCTAAAGTCACTGCAAAGAGTATGGTCTGCTTCAGTGCTAGTCATCTTTCACAGTTCATCATGAGCCCAAGTGCCCTACTGTATGTGAGGAGGGTGGACTGCTCCCTAATGGGAACCCATCCAAGTATGACATTACCTTTATGTCCCTAGCCATCACAGGTGACAAGTGTGCTTGCCTGAATTTTGTAAACCCCCCTCAGCTCTAGGGAGAGGCTGGAGAGTAGGGCATTGAATTGGACTGTCTGTCCTTGTGAGGCAAACTCCAAAAAAATCTTTGTTACAATGCGATGAAAGAATGAAATGTGCATCACACAGATTCACCAATGTGACCCAGTCTGTGACTGCACAACATAATTAACATTTGACAGCCTTACCTACATAAAGGAAGGGCCTTAAAATCAGACAAGGAGAACTGTCCTTCTTCTGAACTAAGAACTACATTGAGTCAAACTCATTGCTCTGACAATGGGGTCTATCCTTCTGATTGTGCCTCTGTCCAGAGCAGCCACTTGATGGATTTGGAAATTGGACAGGCCCTAAGCCCCAAAGGCTGGGCTGATAGCAGAAGAGAAATTTATACCTCTGTAGCTTTGTCAACCACACCTGACACAGCCCATAAACCAAAATGGTGAAGAGCCATCCTGCGTCCTATCATAGATGTTATACTTTTTGTACTTTCAGTGATTCCCATAACCAGCAAGCAAGATAGAGAGTGTGGTATAGCTGGCAGATCTCGCGAGACACTCACGCACACACACACGCCGAGGAGCGTGAACTTAATGGAGCAAAAAGCTGTGAGTTCAGGACGGACCCACTTTTGGTTGAGTTGTCCTGTTTTTGTTGAGTTGTCAAAAGACTGAATAAACGCAAGTTTGGAGCTCGGCTAGAATTCTGCCTGCCTTCCAAATCTTCCTCCACACCCTCTTGCACCAGGTTCTACAATGTTGCTGAAAACAGGGATCAGGGAAGACTCAGGCGCCGCCATGGAAGCCTCCCCACTCAGCGATATCGTCAAGTCCCTTGCCCTCCTCCACCAAACCCAATACCAAGTGCTCCTTGACCTGTGCAATGAGTAGCAGCTGCACTTCAAAACCCTCATGCACGAGCAGGCCAAGAGCCAGTGGGCACTCCAGAAGCTGCTGCAGCTCACCACATCTCCAGCTGTGTCCCCTGCCACACATGATGCTCACCAAGATGGCCTCCACATACGATCCAATGGCCTTTCTGGAGCTCTTTGAGCATGCGGCAGTTGCATGGGAATGGCGGGAAGAGGAATGGGTTCTGCGACACAGCCTTTTACTATTGGGGGAAGCCTGATCTTTAGTAAGGTAATGGAATCAGTTGTGCATGACCAGCTACAGAAGTACCTTCTGGAAAAAAATCTGATCTCATGCAGGCAGTTTGGATTCAGATCAGCCCACAGTACAGCTGACCTTCTGAATATCCTCTCCCAGAAGTGGTAAAGAGGTGGTTGTAATTGCCCTTGACATCAATGGAGCCTTGGACAAAGTGTGGCAAAATGACTTCCTATCCAAACTCAAGGCAAAGGAGATTAAAACAAAGCTCCTCACCTGGATCAACAGCTACCTCTCTGGAAGATCCATTTGTATAGCACTTTCAGGGTAGAACGCTAACACTACATCAATTAACGCTTCTACCCTAGGCCCTCTGCTATTCTCATTTTTCATCGATGACTTGGTAAGGTGTGCGAAAACCAACTATTCTTATATACTGATGATTCCACCCTGTTTGCACCAACCACATCTGCTAAAGACAAGTCTGAATGCCGACTTAGAGGATGAAGGACTGGACTGACAATTGAAAGATAACATTTGAACCAAACAAGTGCAAGGCCCTGGTTATCTCCAGAAAACAAACACCTTCTCAAATCAGTCTCTTCCATGAAAGATGTCAACACCTAGAAATCCTGGGGCTTCCATGTGACAGCAAGCTACTATGGGATAAACACATTTCAAACATCACAAAGAAGGCTGGGCAGAAGGTGTCCCTAGGAAGGTCAGCAATAAACTAGATAGTCCTGGGAGAGCATGTCACAGGTTTGGCGTTTCATGGAATCTCGCTCTCTATAAGATGCACTCAAACCATCGCCCCTAGACTCGAAGGCATTGCTCCCACCCCCATATACCTCATGCCGGACCACTGGACGGAGTGCCTCGACACCCCTGCATGCTCTGTCTATTCCAAGGGCCAAGACCCATCAACGTGCTAGATGCTTTCTCCATACTGCTGTGAAGATTTGGAATGTTCTCCCTCCTAATGTGGTTGGGTGCATGTCTTTTTTCCAATTACAGGCTTTTAAAACTCAAGCACATTGCTACTTGATAAATAAGCATGTTTGAATGAGCTGCTGTGAACCATTTGATATGCCTCCCGTGGCTCCATTTTGTGAGTCTGCTGGACTACAGACCAACTATATTGTTGGACGGTGTGGCAATTGTTCACTTATGCATCTATATGCAAAAAAAAAAGCCCAGCTTGCCCCCAGCAGCTGTTGCCATAGACACAGCTGGAGTATTCCAGCCTCAAGAGACGGGTCATGCAGCGTGTTGGCTGTACACCTGAGGAGCAATGCTGACTCTTCTGGTCACTGCAGATCCCCGAGTTCGTCCACTCCTTCACCTACATGCAGCAGCTGAGGTACTCTTGTTGCTGGTGGTTGATGGCGGAGTAGCGGGATGCAGAACAGATCATCAAGCTGGTGGTACTGGAGAAATTCATCACTTGATTCTCAAAAGAAATGGCGGAGCGGGTCCAGAGCCACCGGCCCACGTCCCTGGGCAAAGTCGTGCAGCTGATGAAGGATCACTTGGTGTCAGCTCCTGGTTCCAGAGACCCTGGTCTTTCTCGTCCTCTCTCTTCTCTCCCTTCTTATCCCCCGGTTCCGGCTCACCAGATCCGAGGTGCTGGGGCCCTGAAACTGACACCCTGGAACCGGTTCCCACCTAGCTCCCATGCCTTTCTGTTTCCCCATGCTCTGTCTCTCTCTTTCTCCACAGGGGGAACATCCCGTGCCCACCAGAGCTGGGGCAAAGCCCAGGCAGGTGTGTTGGTGCTGCGTGGAAGCCAGGCATTTCCAGGGTCAGTGCTCCTGCATGGAGGTGGGAACTCTGATCCGGCTCCCTACCTTCCCGATCGAGCAGGAATGTACCACATACTGGTGAGTATACAAGAAAGAACATATAAGGCCTTGGTGGACTCAGGGTGTAATCAGACCTCAGTCCACCAAAGCCTGATTCAATGCGAGGCTTTGGGAAGTGCATGTTTGGTGAGGCAGCAGTTATTCCTTCCCTTGCACATCCTCTAACTCTTGGTTCAAATTGGCCAGGGTTTCGGGCATTAGTACGAGAAATGTTTGTGGATTGGTCCCAAAACCTTGAGGCACACCTTTGAGTAACTGATGGTCGGCAAATTCAGCCTAATGTTGTGCTATCCCACCCACGGAAGCAGGGGCGTGCTCGAGCGCCAGTTTGTGAATGGAGGGTGGAGCCTGAGAAGGTGAGTGGTAAGGAATGCACACCTGCAGGGGATTCTACTAATGATTGTGTGTCTGTCTGCAATGAGACGAGCCCAGGATAAGAGGGAGAGAGAGGCACATCTTGAGAGAGAGAGAGAGAAAGCATCTAGCATGTGTGCGCACATGTGCATGTTTGATTAAAGAGCTGAAAAGCAAAAGAAAAAAAAGCACCTTTTGAAGTGTTCCAAGCCTGTCTCTGGCTTCATCACTTCTGCCCGAACTTGAGATAGTGTCACACTGGTGCCGAAACCCAGGATCTGAGGAAGACACCGCCATTGAGTCCTCACCGCAGACTGACATCACGTCCCTCGCAAAACTCCAACAGACCCAGCATCAGGCCCTCCTCCAGCTTTGTCGAGATCAGGAGCAGCGCATTAAAGACCTGCTCGATGCCCCAGCAGCAGATTGGCAGGTGCACCAGGGCCTGGTCCAGCAGGCCAGTATTCCACCCGTGGCCACACCCCACATCGCCCTCGCAAAGATGAGACCGCAGGACAATCAGGAAACATTTCTGGAGTTGTACAAGTGCTCCATGTAGGCGATTTTGCAGTGGGTTAAATGGTCCTGCAATGGGTCAAATGGGACCTTCAATGGGTCAAAACCGCACCACCAGCGCTTGTGGTTGCTGACCTTCTGCGACCTTGGCCACCCATTTGCCTTCACCTAGAAGCTCCAGGACACCTGCTGGAGGTGGCTGCTGACTGCTTTATGAATTGTTGGAGATTAAATTGATTCGTACCAGCATTTATCATCCGCAAATGGATGGGCTGGTGGAACAATTTAATCAAACACTTAAAAAAAATGATTCTTAAGTTCGTTCATGAAGATGTGCGAAATTGGAATAAGTGGCTAGAGCCCCTGTAATTTGTAGTATGAGAGATCCCACAAGCCTCCACGGGGTTTTCACCTTTCGAGTTATTGTATGGGCCTCACAGGGTGCTCATTGTTGTTTGGGAAAACTGGGAGGAGGGAACTTCTAACAGAAAAAGCAAAATTCAATACGTTCTTGACCTGGGCCCAAAATTCCATACTTTAACCCTCTGGGGTCGACAAACGTGCCGGCGCGTTCTGTGGCATCTTCTCTTGATAACGCCGAAAAGAACTTAAATTACTATGTCAGTTTTGATCGTACAGATAAGAGCAGTACATCATTCGAATCTGAAAAGGGTCTATTTTTATTTGTATACACTCATAATAACAACAAAATGCTGTGCTTTTGTAGAATAAAGAAAACAGACAAGGTGCGTTCTCTGTCTTCTCTGTCTCTGTCACCTCTCTTCACAGACACGTAAATAAAACACCCTGAATCTCAGCGAATACTTGCCTCAAAGACATTAGAAATATATGTATAGAAAGCTTGAAATGTCTACTTTTAAATTAAACAATTCAAGTTGAAAACAAATAATCTCTTTTTATGTAATCCGTATGAAAGTAAGGAGTTGTACGGTTTCTCCTGTCTCACCTCATTATAGCTAATGTGATCCTGCCTCGCACTGAGCATGCTGTTCATATGGAAATGATCTGAGGTGAGCCAAGTAATTATGTACACGCCCCTGAGAAATGGCATAAAACGTCAAGCTTCATCACAGAATTTATTCACTTTTTCTGTATGTTTGGATGATGGCACGCTACACGGTTGAAGAAGCACTCTGGCTGGTTCTGGACAGCGGCGAAGAGATTACTTTCTTCTCAGAAGAAGAACGCGACTCGGATGACGAACGTTTGCATTTTGAAGAGTGACTGGACCCAGCGGAGGATATAATTCCTGACGAGTAAGCCCTTTATTATTACCTTCATGATTTAAAATGTTGCTCGGCTATATATATACATAGTGTTAGAATATAGTTTCTTTGTTATTGGCATTCTGTTTTCTCATCAAGTATGCATATACCAAGGTACTGTGAAAAATAAATGCTAACAGTTTTTTACAACATTCTTTTAGGACTGTGAATACACCCCTCTCGCCTTCACCTGCATCTCGCACAGGAAGTGGGTGCGCAGGTATTGTTCAGTTTTCAACTCTATTCAGAATCTTATAGAGCAAGTGTGCATTCACTATTTAACAGATGTTACAGATGTTAATTTGATTTATTTACTGTATGGTAAAATGTGTGCTATGTGGTAATTGTGTTCTTTTTTTTATAAATTAGTACTATTATCAGTGAACATCACAATAATGTTAATAATGTAGTTTATTTGTTTACTTAATGCTTACTCTTTTTATTTCAAACGTGAGAAAAACAGTGCAAAAGAACCTGTGGCAAAGAGAGCCAAAGCAGATAAGCATCCCTCTCTGTCTTGGAACACAGAGACTGATGTTGGGGCTCCATCAGGTGGATTCGAGATGGACATCTTGTGTTTGTGAAATGGATGGACACACGAGAGGTGTCTGTCTGTTCCACCATCCATGCTGCTCATACAGGAGACACTGTGCAGAGGAGGGTGAAAACACAAAATGGATGGAGGACAAAGAGTTTTCCATGTCCTGCACCTGTGACTGCATACAACCAGCACATGGGGGGTGTTGACCTGTCTGATCAGCTGTTACAGTACTACACCACACAGCACAAAACAATGAAGTGGTACAGAAAGCTATTTCTACACTTCTTGGACATTGCTGCCACCAATGCCTTTATTGTACACAAAGAGCTTTATGGCACCATAAGCCACAAGGAGTTTATGGAAAATCTAATTGCAGAGCTTTGTGGTGTGTCACCAGTGTTGACCATGTGCCAGTTCCAGGAGCTGAGCAGGCCTCAGATGCCACTGCTAGTGGGCTTTTACTATATTCTAAATAAACTACAAAAAAAAATATCTAAATTTCTTTTGTCCTCACATTCAGCACTTCCCTCTCAGCCACATTCCTGACTGAAAGGCTCATTATGCAGTTCATTATGCGGGTCTTTGTCTTCTCAGGTGTCAATCACCTTATTATTCATGATCATTCACGCCCTCTTGCATATGCCCTTTCGAAAAAAAAGTGTCTTAGAAAATTTAAATCAGTATATTGTTTTCTGTGAATGAGTGAACAAGATTATCATTTTCATTTTATTATCACATCATTTTGATGCAAAAACTCTAGGCTACAAGATCCAGTTCTCAAGTCTTGTGAACCAATGTTCTGTATGTGTTTTATGGCCTTATTTCAGTGACTTAAAAATTTTAGTTTTTCACTAACCATGCATAAACACTGTTTTCTCAAAAACACAATCATGTATAAACATGCTGCTCACATATCATTGTAGCCCAGTTTGTGCTGATTACAGTGTTATCAGACTTTAGCCATTAATATGTTTAAAAGCAACTGAAAAAAGCACAAATGTCAGGGCCCCAAAACACCCTTAGACCACAGAGGGTTAAGCCACATAACCCAGGATTTGACCCAAGAATGTCGATCTTGGCTGTATAACGAGCTACTCGGCTACGAGTGGCAAGGGCCCTTTGAGGTCACACGGCAGGTTGGGGAACGTCGAATAGGAAGTAAAGTGAACGGATAGAGGCGGGGCGCAGCAGGTGTACCACCTTAACCTTCTTAAACCATGGAGGGAGGCAGTTCCTATGGCTTTGGCGACAGTTGTTCCAGAGAGGGAGGAGATAGGACCAGAAGGTAAATCTAAAAATTCAATCCACCCCAAAGGTAAATCTAAAAACTCAAGCCACCCTTATGGATTTCACCTCCCTTATGAATTTCAAATTTTTGGGCCATTAGAAATGTGCATGGTAGGATATTGCTTTGTGTTAGTGCTGGTGGATTATGCAACATGATATCTGGAAGCAGTGCCTCTGCGCAACATCTCGGCACACAGTGTTGTGAAGGCACTCTTCCGTGTTGTCTCCTGAGTCTGCTGAGAAGAGATTCTGACTAACCAGGGCACTATGTTTATATCATGGACACTATGCAAGCTTTATGAATTATTAGGGATTAAATCGATTCACACTAGTGTTTACCATCTGCAAACAGATGGCCTGGTGGAGCGGTTTAATCAGACACTAAAAAACATGATTCGTGAGTTGTTCACGAGGATGCACTAAATGGGAAAAGTGGCTCAAGCCCCTGTTATTTACCATACAAGAGGTCTAACAAGCCTCCACGGGATTTTCCCCATTCAAATTATTGTATGGGCACGAGCCTCGTGGCGTGCTCGATGTCATTTAGGAAAATTCTGGACCGGAGAGTAAAACTTCACACCTTAAGTCTCCTAACACAGGAGACTTCAGGCCCAAGAATGACAATTCCAACTGTACGAAAGGAATTTGCACCAGGTAAGGTAGTCGTTTTTCTACCCAGGTGGGGCTCCAAATTACTTGCAAAGCAAGGCAAGAACCCTTTGAAGTCACACAGTGAGTCGGAGAAGTCGAATATGAAGTCAGGCCTTTTCCACTCCGTTTGGGTTACACCAATTTGTCATGTTTCCAGTTGGGTTGTTTGAAGCCCCAGGAACGTTTCGCTCCCCAGCAACATCTCATGTACAGAATATGCCGCTCACACAATTCATATGCCGCTGCATTTTTAGATGATATAATCATTTACAGCAGTGATTGGCATCAGCATTAACAACATCTGAGGGCTCAGTATGTGCACTTCCACTTGGGCCATGGGCAGGTGCATCCCCAAACTGATTAGACAGCAGTGAGTGTGGCCTGCCCAAGACCAAAAAGGGTGTAATTGGCTGGCTGGCAATTATTGGAGATTTGTACCTAATTTTTTGTATGTCACCAGCCCACTGACTGACCTCACTAAAAAGGGAGCACCCCCTCAAGTCCAGTGGATGGAGCTGTTCGAGCCAGTTTTCTGCCAGGTAAAAGCAGTTTTGTGCAGGGGTCCACTGTTGCATTCTCCTGACTTTACTCTTCCTTTTGTTCTGCAGACTGACGCATCAGCAGAGGCCTTGGGGGCCACTTGTTCCCAAGTAATGGAGGGGGTGGAGCACCCCGTGCTGTACATCAGCTGTAAACTTTCGGTAAGGGAGACCAAATATAGCACGATTGAGGAGGACTGGCCATCAAGTGGGCAGTTCTCACCCTCTACCACCTACTGGGGTGCCCCTTTACCCTCTGTTTTGATCATGCCCTGCTCCAATGGCTCCCCCACATGAAGAATGCCAATGCGTGGATCACCTGCTGGTATCTGGAACTTCAGCCAATGTGAGCAGAGACTATAGCCCTCTACACCTCAGAATACTCTGGAGAAGGTAGGCGTATCATTGTCAAAATCTACAATCAAGAGACGCCCTCATGAATGTAAATACAGAGGGTTTACAACAAAGTGCAAACCATTGGTAACATTCAAGAACAGGAAAGCCAGATTAGACTTTGCCAGAAAACATCTAAAAAAGCCTACCATGTTCTGGAATAAGTTTCTTTGGACTGATGAAACCAAGATTAGCTTGTACCAGAATGATGGGAAGAGAAAAGTATGGTGAAAGAAAGGAACAGCTCATGATTCAAAGTATACCACATCAT
>CM075017.1:14670649-14681083 GCA_037576675.1 Pangasius sanitwongsei | reverse complement strand
ACCCTCCAACGCATAGTGAGAGCAGCTGAGAAGATTGTTGGTGTCTCTCTCCCCTCCCTCCAAGACATCTACAGCACAGTTGTATGTTTCAACAAAGCTAGATGAGAGGCACCAGCTTAATAAAGTTGGGGAATGTGTAAAGGACAATAAACACTGGATGCCTATTAACTTCCTTTTACTTAATTCTGACAAGACAGTCATGCTTGTCCTAGGACCACATGCAGCTTTCTGATTGCTCAGTATCTCTGGATTGCATTTCTGTTTCATGTGCTGCAGTAGAAGACCTAGGTGTGATTATTGACTCCAGTCTTTCATTTGAAGCTCATGTAGATAATATTACGGGGATAGCCTTCTTTCATGTCAGAAATATTACTAAGATAAGAAATATAATTTCACTACCCAATGCAGAAAAACTAGTTCATGCTTTTGTTACCTTTAGGTTGGATTATTGTAATACCTTGCTGTCTAGATTTTCCAGTAGGTGCATAAACAAGCTCCAGTTAGTCCAGAATGCAGCAGGCAGAGTTCTTACTAGAACTGGAAGATATGACCACATCACCCCTATCTTATTCACCCTGCATTGGCTCCCAATCAAATTTTGCATTGATTATAAAATACTATTATTGACCTATAGCACTGAACGGCCTCACACCACAGTACCTGAGTGAACTTTTGGTCTTTTATGATCTGCCACGCCTACTTCGATCAAAAGATGCAGGCTGCTTGTTGGTGCCTTGAATAGTGAAGGCTACAGCAGGGGGCAGAGCTTTCTCTTACAAAGTCCCACAGTTATGGAACAGCCTTCCAATTAGTATTTGGGATTCAGACACAGTCTCAGTGTTTAAGACTAGTTAAAATACATTTGTTTAGGAGCAGATCTGGAGGGTTCTCAGGCATAGAGAAGGCATATTGGAGTGTTGTGGTGAACTGGAATGTTTGGATGTTGTCACCCCCCACTCTCACACGTTCACTCAGGTTTGTTGACTGTGGAGTGGCTGGCTGCTTTATGACCCAGGGCACCCTCATGTCTGTGTTGCCTTCCGGCTCTCCCTTTTAGTTATGCCTTCATAACTAGTCTTGCCAGAGTCCGTGCTTGCACTCTGCATACAATGTACATATTCTTTAACCATTACATGACAGTTAGCATACCTAACAATCTCTCTCTCACCCTCCCTCCTACTCTCTCTCTCTCTGTTGAGCTACACATGCTACTCCTGAGATGCCAATGATCCTGACCCCTCCTGCTCTAGAGACCTGCCTGATCCATCTTGATGCCCTACTTCTGGTTGGATTTCTCATCACTTGGAAACCACTTGCTGCTGCTGAGGATGGCCCCACATGGACAGCCTAAAGAGACATGAGATTACTGTGGATGTTACCACTTAGAAACCATCAAGATGTCTTTGGACTTCAATTGATATGAACAGTTTTGCTACGATGGCTTAGGACTACAATTGTGAACTTTTGTGGTTATACAATTGCACTTTTTGACCATATAGTATAAAGTTTAGAAGGGAATTATTTATAATCGCACTATCTGGTGTCATCTAGATGAGGATGTGTTCCCATTTGAGTCTGGTTCCTCTCAAGTTTTCTTCCTCATATCATCTCAGGGAGGGTTTTCTTTGCCACCATTGCCTCTAGCTTGCACATTAGGGATAAATTTAAGATTTATATCCTGAATTTATATATTTCTCTAATGCTCCTTTGTGACAATGTCCGTTGTTAAATGCGCTATACAAATAAAATTGAATTGAATTGAATAAACTCGTGTTAGTGACTGGATGGTTCCAGAACAATCTTGTGGCCTAACCCAGGGTTCTTGACTTGGGTTATGTATGTCAAATTTTTGAACTAACAATTGACATCGCATTTTCATGAGAAAGTGGAATTTGGGGGTTAGGTGCACTTAGGTGGTGGGGATCTCAAAATATGGAAGCTGGTGTAGTGTGTGTGTTGTCTGCGAGCAATTTTTGCAAGAAACAGCAACAGACAGCAAGTGATTAAAGTTATGTCTTGTGAGCACTACAATGTTTCTGGACTTTTCAAAGTCATGTAGTGTGAGCAGCACAGTATTTATGAGATTTGGAAAATCATGTAGCCTACTGTCAACTAGGAATTAGTGTAGGTTTGAATTCAATTACTGTGATGCGATCACAGGGGGTGTGTATTTTACAAAAGGTTTTATAAATGAAACTACCAATTTTATAGTTTGTAATCTATCATGCTATTTGTTTTTATATACATGTGAAATTGAATGATATTTAAGGGTAACCTGCTTAATGTATTGCACAATGTTTAGTATTAATTAAATACATAACTGGTTCTGAGGTTTAAAATTATTTTTAGTAATTTTTAACATTTTTAAACATTTAAAATTTACATTATGAATAAGTCCAACAACCCAGAAATAAGAGTACGAATGATCTGTGGCTGTATCATAATGAACTGATTTTTGGGTAGTTAAGGCAAAGTTCTATTATACTCTATATTGACCCAGCAATGAATTAGAGAAATTAATCAAACTTATTACATTTAACTGAACATTTATAGAGTGTTTAATTGATAAAATCAATAAAATGTAAAACAAAACTAATATCCTCTCATTCTTTCTACAAACAACATGCACACATACAAGCACACACGCACACACATGTATGCGTGCAGTGTTACCTCAATGAGCCGCTCAAACATGTGTGCAAGGGGCAAGAAAGAAATGAGAACATCTTCTTGATTTGGAGATATGACCTTCTGCATGACAGACAATTAAACAGTTAAACACAGAATGATGAAAAAAAGGTATGTAAATAAATTCAATCAGAATATCATGATTCAATCAGAGTTCATTTGCAACAGTATCTACCAGGCCTGTGTTCCACTAACACTTACATCCGTTGCTTTCAGGAAGCCAGAGAAATCAGCAACAATGTTTCCATGTGTAAGCATCACACCCTTTGGATTTCCTAAAGAAAATAACCACAGAGACATACTAACAAATGAACGGTGCCATTGTACCATTGCCCTGAAAATTCCAACTTGTGTTTTAGTTCATTTAATGGCTTATTTTTATTCATTTGCCCTGCACAAATCTGTAGCCAAAATACATGACAAAATATATGAGTCTATATCATATTTATTCTCCTAGTATAACCTATGGAGTACCTGCTTTTTCTCTGGCACAATGCCATGGATGATTTACTCATTGTATATGTCAAGAGAGCTGGGCATCCCATAGTGACAATTAAGATGTATTATTTTAATTTTTTTAAAATAAATTTTAATTCCCATGACACATGTTGAATAAAGGCTTCTTGTTTTGGCTTCATACCACATATTCCAACCTATTTGTGCTGAATAAGACTTATAGCCTATGTGATACACCCCATTTATGCTTTCTGCTTGGCTTTTGTATGAGTAACATATTTCAGGTGTATGATCATACAGCTAGATTGCATGGCTAATTTAAGCAACTTAATTTTGGTGTACACTGGTGTGCATCTTGGTGCCATCTCTTCCCCAGGTATGTGATGCACACACACATGAAATAAAATAAAACATGATTTATTTTATCCATAAAATAAATGCTCAAAAGTAGGCCGAAAGTGCCTACAATGGGCGCATCTGCATCAGAACTGGACCATGGACCATTTATTTTATCCATAAAATAAATGGTCCATGGTCCAGTTCTGATGCAGATGTGCCCATTGTAGGCACTTTCGGCAGTGGACAGGTGTCAGCATGGGAAATCTGACCAGTCTGCAGCTATGCAGCCCCATACGCAGAAAGCTGCGATGTACTGTCTTTTTCAGCAATTTGTGCTACAGTAGTTCTTCTGTGGGATTGGACCAGATGGGCTAGCCTTCACTCCCCACACGCATCAGTGAGCCTTGGGTGCAAATGATCCTATCGCTGGTTCACCGGTTGTCCTTCATTGGACCACTTTTGGTAGGTACTAACCACTGCATACTAGGAACACCGTTTTGGAGATGCTCTGACCCAGTCATCTAGCCATTTCAATTTGACCTTTGTCAAAGTTGCGCAGATCCTTATGCCTGCCCATTTTTCCTGCTTCCAACACATCAAGTTAATGTTATTCACTTCACCCATCAGTGATTTTAATTAGTTATGGGAGATCGGTGTAAGTCAAAATTACTTCAACCTCAATTTTAGCTGAGAGCAATAATAATGAATGACTTGGTTATTAAGAACCAAGTCTTTAGAAATTTGGCTTCTTGCAATATCAAAGTAATAACCACAACACGGCAATAAGATGTTCACTTAAATAATAAATAAATGGAAATAGAAATGAATAAATAAATGGAAATAGAAAAATAACATTGCAACAGCTATCTGTGCCAGTGGACCACCTCAAACTTAAATGACTTAAGTGCCAGATATCAACAAGTGATCCATGCATTGGTATCTTCATGTGGTGGAGCCACTGGAATGGGACATGATCCTAACAGAAAGTGAAGGCCTGTCCCAACAGATAGTAGTGGAGGTTGAGGACCCAGCCACTTCTAAGAACAGCCTTTTGATGTTGACGGTGCCAGACATGTTGAGTGTGGGCAGGTATTCTTACCATGTATTGAAACATAGCTGAGGCTATGTACAAATAAACCGAAAAGGAATGGTAAAAAAAAAAAAAAAACATTTTAGGCTCACCTCCCGTCCCAGCTTCTCCCTCTTTCGAAGCATTGCCAAAGCCACAGGGGCTGCCTCTTGCCATGCTTTTAAGAGATTGAATTGGTATATTTGCAGTGCTCCACCTCTATCTTTACCCCATAGTCAACGTCCTCGACTGGCCATGTGACCTTAAAGAGCCCTTGCCATTTTGCTAATAATTTAGAGCTCAGTGTAATAGTATAAGCACTTTATCTTCTGGTGAAAACTCACTGTGAAGTGTAAAGTTCCTGAACTCTGAACTGTGAAGTTCCCTCCGCCCAATTTTTCCAGATGCAGTGGGAATTACACCTGTACAGTAACTCAAACAGGAAGAACCCAGTTAAGGCTCAACGGACCTCTCAGACTGTGAATAACAGGGGTTTGACCCAATGTGAGTGTGCTGCTTTACTTTCATCACCATATGCAAGACACTACACTATGTAGTTTGATAATGAATTAATAAGAGATATTGTAAATAACTAATTACCATTAGCTAGAATTTGACTTGCTGCATAGCCAGTTTATGCAAGCTATTGGAATTGATGCTAGTCTAACCTGGCATTAGCAAAGAAAACAGGCCAGCTTGGTTAAATATAAATACTTAACAGAAGACGAGACCTTAGAGATTTGTAACAAGTACACTGAAGGTCTAAATAAAATGTAATGAATAAAATGTATGGTTATTTTTAAATGGAATGAAGCAAGAGTACTCGATTTAAATAACACTCATATACCCCAAATTAGCAATATATTGTATTATAACACATTGTCAGGCGACAGGGCCAATGTTCTGACCTAGTCGTCTTGCCATCACAATTTGGCCCTTGTCAGTGTCACTCATATTCTTACGCTTGCCGATTTTTACTGCTTCCTACACCATCCACTTCGAGAACTGACTGTTCACTTGCTGCCTAATATATCCCACCACTTGACAGGTGCCATTGTAGGCAGATAATCAATGTTTTTCACTTCACCTGTCAGTGGTTTTAATGTTAGGGCTGATCTTTAGCCCTAGAGCTTTTTACAGAGCTGAAAATTATGTTTACTTTTGTTTTGGTGGATTTGTTGATTATAGTAAAAAATATTGAGTCTCTGCACTAGGGTTTGACAATTTTAAGTGAATCCCTAAAGCCTAAACTAAATCCCTAAGCTCTTTCTATCACACCATATAAAATTAAGTTTTAAACTCTATATTGATATATTCCTTATTAATTAACTCCTTATTAATAAGTTTAAGTCATACGAATTTTGTATTATATTTACATAAAAATTAGCTTTGGCTTTTCAGATTTCTTTTGTTACCTTGTTTCTTAACATGGTAAAAATACATCTATCCACATTTAACTGTGGAAATGATTTTTTTGGCCAGATTTGTTTTTAACTATCCTCATAAAACTATTTATCACATCTTCGATCACAGAGATAAAAGCATTATAATGACACTTAGTTATTCTAAAATAAAGGAATATTGTATTAGAATACCTAAACTTCTGTTTTGTATTTTTCCTAGCTATAAGTGAAGATTGTGGTCAGAAAATACTGTAACCATATTAAATATTTTAAAAATACAATCTGGTTTATTACTGTAAATCAAATCTATTTTGTTTTAGATAATAGATTTGATAATAGAACTAGTTATCCATGTAGGGTCTTCAATAATTTGTTACAGATCTAATCTACCAGTTATCGTTTTTAAGTTTCTTCCTGTTTAATTTATCAAGCCAATTAATATTAAATTCAACAACTAAACTATGATATATAGAACCACAACTCAATCATATTATATAAAATTATCATAACATCATTACTTGCTGAGGATGAAAGATAAGATTCAATAATTATAAAAGAAATTTGTGGTGAAAGAGTAATGTTCAATCCAACATGTTCTGTTATCCTTAATATATATATAATAATAATATATATAATAATATATACATAACCCAGAATATTTTTTTATTGTTTTTATTTACTTTTTAACCTTTCCTAGGCTAGCTAAGATCATGGTAAGTAAGTGGACAATTTAAGAAATGCTGTTGTATATAGTGTGCATCTGTATGTGTGTTTTGGTTAGAAACCATGAGCCAGTTTTGGCCTGTTTGACTAAATAATTTGTGAATAATATTTAATACCGTGCTATTTCTTACTAAATTCAAGGCATAATGAGGCTAGGAGTTTCAGTGTAATTCAAACAGTGATTTACTTTTAGAGAGCACTGCATCTACACTAATGTCAGCTTACCTGTTGTGCCACTGGTGAAGCAGATTATTGAAAGGTCTTCTGAACAAGGTGGCTGTGTGAACAAACATAAATGTGTTATTTAGTGGTAAACGGAGAATAAATGAAAGCCTAATTTACTGTGTCTGTAAACAACTCTTAAATGTGTCCATGACTATTCAATACATCCTTATACTGACCAGACATGTAACATTATGCATTATGAAATCCTGTATTTAACACAGTGGCACCAATGGTGATATATTCTGTTTTACTGGTGTATTTGCATAAGAAATGGTGGGAGAGCAGGAGCTGGCTTGTATAAATACAGCTAATTTAGAAGAACTATAGCAAGTCATGACTGTTATTATGTGACTCTTCTGATGTGTAATTATTCAGTAATATATTGAATATGAATCTAGATCATATAATCGGTCCATTCACAAGTCACTGCATTGGCAACTTTTTTCCACAAAGCGGAGTGAGTCCTGTGAAGGAGGATATCGCTGGTTTGACGTATTGAACGAATACGCCCCTTACTTTGAGTCTGAACGAGAGTGGTAGACCTGCTGATTCTGAGCGAACTGGTACTTGCAGTTCGTGAATGAAATGAACGAACTGAGCGAACTAAGGGAACAAACGAGGATCTACTGACTCACTGCTGTCAGCTCAGTTGATATATGCATGTTGTTCGTTCAGATCGCCACCCTTTCAGCAAGAAGAGAAAGAGGGCGGAACAGTGCATTTGAAAAGTGTATAGCGCTAAGACAAGCCTTATGTGTTGCTGTTGTGTTGTTCATAGCATAATCCGCTACACATGAATGTGTAAAAATGACTGAAGGCTGTTTTTTAAAATTATTGTAGCACTGAAAACTACTTCATACACTCATGTAAAAAAATTTTGTTTTGTTTTTTTAAAATTACATTTGCATCCCACTCTCTCAAAACTAGCCTGCACTGACTGAAATGACTTAATTAACCCAGGTTGGATTTGTTTGGTTTTGTCAACTCAAAACTTGAGTTTGTTCAACTCGCTTCCTGCAACAGGCCTCACATGTGTTAAGACCAGTTCATCATGAGTGGGAGAGACGACTCCATGTGTGCTTACAAAGAAATGGCAATCAAGTACAGGATGTTTTGTAAATAAAGTTACATTTTGCTAAAAGTGTTGGGGGGGGGGGGGCTGTAGCCCAAAATATATAAATGAATAAAGAACCTACTCACGCACAAATAAAAATTCTTTTTCTGTAACTTTCACACACATTGTGTCCGGGTAATCAAGGAAGGACTTATTGTTCACAAGTTACTATTGACGAGTCCAAGTCAAGTCTGAAGTCTATTTTTATGCGACTTAAGTGGTACTCGGTATTGAGTTATCGAGTTGCAAATTCCAGTGCCCATTTCTGCCACAAGCAGGCTACTGTGCTTTTTAAAAGGGAATTTTTTTTTTTACTTATGGCGATTTGGTGGCATTTCTTTTTGCAGTTAAGAGTGGCCATGCACCAGCACACCAATTTAATTTAGAATGTATGGGATTTATTAACTGTTAACAATTAACATTTGCGTACAGCTGTGCATATGCACGTGTGATAAATACCAGGTTTCTTGTGCATACGTGTGGGTCTTACGCAAAAAGTTAGTATGTAGTACACTGACAAAGAAGTCATTTTTTTTATTGCACAGCTAATTGAAAACTACAGTACTGATTTTCTTTTCCTGACAGAGGCATGGCTTAATAGTAATGGTATTCAAGTACTTAATGAAGCCTCTCCTCTTGAGTTTGTTAGGTTACTCAGCTATTGATCTTATGCAATATGGGTCAGGTCCCACTCATACACAGGGGCATATCCTAGACTTGATTATTTCACGTCTCCTGAATATAAGAGAACCTGAAATAGCTTATGTTGCAATTTCAGATCAATTTTGTGTCTTTTTTTTTAGCATATCAGCATGTACTAGAACAAAACCTTCCAGGCAAAATAAAAGCCCCTTGGAGAAATACTTCCTACATCATAAAACTAAAATGGGACTACAGAAGAGCAACGAGGCAATAGAGAAACACAAAGCTGGCAGTTCATCTTGCTATTTATAAAACAAAACTGAAAAACTTTAACAGTGAAATGAAGTCTGCTAACAAAGCTTATTTTTCAAACTTGATTAATACTTAGATAAATAATTAAAAAGTTCCAAATGTAATTAGTTTGCAACATTTTTTAGTGACAAGATTACTGGAATAAGGAAGAACATGGCTAGCGCTCATACCAGTGGACTGACTAATCTACCAGCAGTCAGCTATACTAGTAGCAACATGTCCTGTTTTATAGTGACTGGCTTGGAAACACCCTTAGATGTAATTTCATTACTAAAATCTTCAACCTGTCCTCTTGATCCCTTACCAACTCTTTTTTTTTTCAAACAGATTTTAAGCTCATTATCTGCTGACGTCCTGGGCATTATCAATCAATCACTGCAACAGGGAATTTTTCCTCATATCCGTAAAACAGCTGTTGTCAGGCCATTGCTGAAAATAGAGGTCTTGACTCCTCTCTGCTTAATAATTACAGACCTTTGTCAAACTTTTCATTTCATGGCACAGTTATTGAAAAAGTATTGTCCACCCAGTTGATTGATTATCTTGCAACCATCTTAATGACACATTTCAGGCCTCTGTGCCTGTCGCAGCCTGTCTGTTCTGGTTCTGCTAGATCTAACCAAGTGCTGCTTTTGATACAATTGATCAGGAAATTCTACTTGATCGACTGCAAAACAAGGTGGGCCTCACTGACCAAATCTTAGATTAGTATAGGTCATATCTAAGCATCCACTTTTCACTCGTACCTTTAAACATCATTCAATAACCTAATTATAAGAATAATTAAGAAACATAACATTGGTTATCATCAGTATGCAGATGATACCCAGCTTTATGTGTCCTTTGCACCAAATGCTTACAAGTCTATAAGTTCACTGTTCTGCTGCATAGGCTACGTCAACATGTGGATGGCTAACAATTTTCTGCAGTTAAATAGAGAAGGCAGAGGTTCTTAATCTTGTAAGTCATTTTTGAGAATGGGCTCAAGAATCACATTAGTGCTACATGCAAAACTGCCTACTTTCACCTTCACAAATTCTGGGTCATTCTGTCCCTTGCAGACAGCAAGAAACTTGTGCATGCCTTTGTCCCATCAAGACTGGACTATTGTAATGCTCTTTTATCTGCTCTACCCAAAAGCTCCATTACATACCTGCAGCATGTTCAGAATGCTGTTTCTAGGGTACTGTAAGGAGTCAGCCCTCTTTCTAGAATGTCTTTGTATGCTGGTATGCTGTAGCATTACAATTTCCTTTCACTGGAACGAAGAGGCCTAGCCCAAGAGTGAGGTCTATAAAGATATGGCTTGCGTGGAAGAACTTTACGGAAGTAGGTCCGTACAGAGGTCCGGAAGTATTTGGATAATACTTTTTTATTTTATTTTACGTTTTTGTGATTTTGCCTTTATACTCCACCACAATGGATTTGAAATAAAACAATCAATATGTGATCGAAGTGTAGAC
>CM075017.1:14618009-14635093 GCA_037576675.1 Pangasius sanitwongsei | reverse complement strand
GATTGCAGCCAAAGGTGCATCTACTAAATACTGACTTGAAGGGGGTGAATATTTATGCAATCACTTATTTCACATTATATATTTTTATTTAATTGACATTACTTTGTAGAAACCTGTTTTCACTTTGACATTAAAGAGTTTTTTTTGTAATTTAAAAAAAATAACATCCAAGGGGGTGAATACTTATATATATATGTATATATATATATATATATATATATATATATATATATATATATAATATACACATATATATATATATATATACACATATATATATATGTATGTATATGTATATATCTGTGTATATATATATATATATATATAATATACATACTGAATACATTTTTCTCTGTCAGTTTTGTTTATGAATACATACTTTTTTGTTCGTATTAGCAAATGCACAGATAGATCAAAAGATTTTATGTTTGTATGTGTGAAGTGAATATGCACACAAAGGGAGAGACAGATATGCACTGGAATAGAAAGGGAGAGAGAGAGAGGTTCAAAAGGATGCAAGTAGAGAGTCCAGCGGGTTTAGCTATGACAGCATAACTAAAAAGGAGTGCCAGAAAGTAACACAGGACATCCTGGGACATAGCACGTTCCACCACTCCACCATCAATAAACCTGGTGATCCCATGAGAGAAAGGGGGGTGTCAGCATCAAAACATCCCACTTTACCACTTTACTGTCTACGTCCATGTACTCCCAGACACGAACCTTTTCAAACAAAAAAGCTATTTAACAAAATGCCTGACTAAATAAAATGGGGCAGCAAGGCAGTAGTCCAATTTAGAAAATGATGAACTATTTTTTCTGCATCATGTACTGACATTATATTTCTTAACTTGGCAATATTTCTGATATGAAAAAGGGCTGTCCTAGTAATATTATCTATATTAGCTTCAAATGGGAGACAGGACTGCACATGCTCTAACCAGGGGTGGAAAGAGTACAAAACATACTCATTCACTCACTTTCAGTAACCAATATCTTGGTCAGGGTTGTGGTGGAGCCTATCCTGGGAACATTGGGTGTAAGGTAGGGATACAAACTGACTGGGATGACGGTCCATCGCAGAGCACAAAACAAACTTGAGTAAAAGCACAGCTACTGTAGTAATAATTCACTTGTGTACAAAGTTCTCTAAGTTACACAACTTCACCAGAAGGTGGCAGTATTGGACTGGCTATAATTAAGTAGGATGTGGTCTATGTGCACCTGACAGTGTTAAAGTGAAGTGAAGTGAAGTGAAGTGACATGTAGCCAAGTGTGGTGACCCATACTCGGAATTTGTGCTCTGCATTTAACCCAGTTGTACACTGCCTAAATCCTGATGTGGCAACAGAAATTATTAGCCATATGAACTGATTCAGCCAAACAGTTAGCTCAGCTTGTAGTGACTTTTCAAAATCCAGGGACTTCCCCTGCCTTACCACCAATACAGCTCGCCCACCCAGCAGCTGTGTGCCAGGGCCACAACCAGCCGTATAGCTAAGGCAAATTCCCAAGTCATGTTCAATGCATCAGATGCCTTCACAGTACAGGTTTCAACCACAACCACAGTTACCTGCAACACAGTCCTTATTGTGGCCACAGATACCTTTTTTCCACTGGAAAGGTTCACATTCTGGTTTTGGACCCAGTTCTCAGCCAGTGCTCTGCTGGGGTGAACTGGAGCCTATCATGAACCGGCCACAAGTTTCCACAGACTTGACAAACGAACAGTGACATAACGGTTTACGTTGCTATGTGCTGTTTATGTGACTATGTAACCAGTCCAAAAACCAACTTGGCATGTCATTGTGTATGTGTGAAGCTGTTATTCATGTTTTTGTTTTTTTTTACAATGTGACTGCCATCGACAACGTCTACACTCAGGATGACAGGTAATGAGTTAAATCTTTATTTTGTATTTATTTTAGTACTGCTTTCCTAACTAGCGAGCAAGCTAGATACTGTAAATCAAACAATGGAATGTGCATGCACATTGCTGTTGAATATTATTTTTACGTCTTGATTGAGAATTCCACTGTTTTATTTAACAGATATTCTTGTGGATGATGAGAAGGCGGACATCTGCAGTGAGGGCATATCCACACTCACTTCATTGGTGGTACACCATACACCATTGTTCCTCAATTCACCCCTGCCCAATTCATCAAGAATTTTAGAGTCTCAAGGGAGTCTTTTGGTTACATATGTTACTGTCTGAGGCATGAACTGGAATGAAAAAACACACGTTATCTTGTGTGTGCCCCCTTTTGTGTGTTTTTGGGGTAAGCATAACCCCAGTATTTAACTGTGTGCAGGCCTTCTGTAAAGTAGTACTTAAAGTGCTGCTTGGATTAGACATACAGTTCCCTGATTCTGCTAAGCTGGTGGAGCTGGCACTTTTTTTTATAAATTGCTGGGGAGTACCACAATATGTTGGTGCTATCGATGGTGGCCACATACCTATTATAGCATCTGAGTAGTATCCTTGTGACTATTTTAATAGAAAAGGGTGGCATTCTATAGTACTGCAAGCAGTGTTGGATAGGACTGTTCTGGGATTTGTGTGTTGGCTATCCTGGGAGTGTGCATGATGGAAGAATCTTCAGACAATCATCTTTGTGGGACATGTTAGGAGATGGACATCTGTTTAGCCAACACAAAGTCAACATCTCTGCCTGTGATGTTGGCATGATGTTGCCACTTGATTGGAGACCCAGATTACTCTCTGAAGAACTATATGATGAAACAATTTTCTGCGATTGGCCGATTAAATCCACAGCAACAAAGGTACATGATGAGTTTTGGTTAGTTTGGTTAGTTTGGTTTTGGATGGCTAAAAGGATGATGGAGCTGTCTACAAAAAAGGAATGACTGTAAACTGGAGCTGATTAAGAAGATGGTGTTGACTTGCTATGTGATACATAATATCTGCGAGGAGCATGGAGACTACTATTATGAGGACAATTCAGCTGTGCTTGTGAACATGCAGCCATCTGTCCAGGTGTTACCTCAGCATGGACAACCAGAAGGAACTGATGTACAAACTGCATTGTTACAGTACTGCAACACACAGGAAGAGTGAAATTGTTGGATTGAGATTGTTTTTTTTTCTTTTACCAAAAATCATCATAATTTGCATCAAAATAAGAATAGGAACATGCAAATGTAAACTGTGTCTGTTATGTAAACAAGAACAATGATGTAAGCAAGTATGATGAGGTAAACAAGTATGAGGTAGACAAGTGCAAACAAAACAAAGAAATAAAACACATGCATCACAATGAACAAAATAATAAAAATAATCTACACAAAATGTTATTAAAACATTTTGTAGACTGAAAACGTTTAAGAATGGTGTCCTTGCTGACCCTCTACCATAGCAACCATGCAGCCCAAGAGTGCAAGCATTGACTTTGTAGTTCCTCCATTTTATTCAGCATAGATGCATGAAGTTCTCTGGTGTGTTCCATGAACCGCTCATCTGCGGTTTTAAAATAATCAAGCAGCTCTTGCTTTGAATCCCACTTCCTTTTTTGGTCCTTCCCAGACACTTTCCTTGTTGGAATGAAGAAGAGGATGACTAAGCTTCATTCAGTTCCTCCTCAGCTTCGATCGAACAGTCTGTATGCCAAAAAAAGCAATTACTCAGCAATCCCAAAACACTTATGTGTACATTTATTGCTATCTTCAATAAAGAACACTTTTAATTCACATTTAAGTCTCTGGGTGTCTGTGTTCAGCCCATCCACGATCTCACGTTGCTATAGTGGTGGAGAATGCGGGCGATGTTCCGGGAGGTGGCCTTCCCGGACAGACTTCGGCAGCAGCCCGATGAGATCCATGCCTTCTCGCTCAAAGGGGACACTGATAATGGGGAGAGGAATCAGCGGCGTGGGAGCAGACTTGTAGGAAGTTCTCTGGCACTGGGGCATTGCTGGCAGAAAGCGCGGACCTTCACATCCATTCCTGGCCACAGGAAGTGGTCTCTCAGCTGTTCCAATGTGTTGCGTGCCCCCAGGTGCCCCCCCCAGTGGGTGTAATTGAGCCAGGTGCAGGAAGGCTGTGGGGGACCACGAGCAGTTCTCAGGACTGGCCCCTTCACTCCGTCTTGTAATAGAGAAGGACCCCACGTACCAAGAAGTAGGAGGCCGGAAGTCACTGCTCAGGGTGCTGGTGGATATCTTCTCCTCGACCCCTGGCCTGACACAACTGGTCTAACATGACATGAAGACCCCACCGGCAGTCATGGTCCGCCAGCGACCCTATTGTGTCCCTGAGGCCTGCTGTCGGGCGATCGAGGAGGAGGTCAGCCGGATGCTCCGAGACAGTATCATTGAGGAGTCCACCAGCTCCAGGTCCAGACCCATCATCATGGTGCCCAAGCCCGACGGGAGCATCTGGCTGTGCAATGACTTCCGGAAGCTAAACCAGGTGTCCGGGTTCAATGGGTACCCTCTTCCAAGGGTTGAAGACCTGGTAGAGCAGCTGGGGAGAGTTCAGTTTATTTCCACATTCAACTTCACTAAAGGGTACTGGCAGGTGGCCCTGAGTCCAGACTCAAGCCCAAGACTGCGTTCTCCACCCATGTCCACTGGCAGTACTGGGTCCTCCCCTTTGGCCTGCACGGAGCCCCAGCCATGTTCCACAGGCTAATGGAAATCGTCCTGCGGTCCCACCACCAGTACACAGCCACCTCCATCGACAACGTGGTCATTCACTCTGCCACCTGGTCCGATAACCGGCACCACCTCAGGGAGGTCCAGGGGGGAGCTCCGGAATCTGGGTTGACCGCCAACCCCAAAAAGTGCCACCTAGGACTCACGGGGGCACAGTACCTGGGATATCTCTCCTGAAGAAGGTGGAGGCTATATGTGAGTATCCCAGACCCAACACAAAGAAACAGGTAGGTGCCTTCTTGGGGTTGGCTGGATATTACAGGAGATTGTGCTCAACTTCTCCTCAATTACCTCTCACCTCTCTGATCTAACTAGGAAAGGCCAGCTGGACTGGGTGCACTGGAGTCAGGAGGCAGAGCTAGCCTTCGAGGAGTTGAAACGCAGCCTAAAGAGCTTGCCCGTCCTCCGAAACGCTGACTTAAGCCTCTGCTTTGTTGTGCAGACCGACGCGCCCAAAACAGGATTGGAAGTTGTCCTCTCGCAGGTCTTCGATGGGGAGGAGCACCCAGTACTGTACGTGAGCTGAAAGTTGACCCCCACGGAAAGGAAGTATGCCGCAGTGGAGAGGGAAGCCTTGGCCATCAAGTGGGCAGTGGACAAGCTAAAATACTACCTGGTGGAACGGCCCCTCACCCTAGTCACTGAACATGCTCCGCTAAAGTGGTTGGCCAAGGCCAAAGATTCAAACACCAGAGTGACGCAGTGGTTCCTTTCCTTGCAGGATTAAAACTTTACCGTGCAACATATCCCCCTCCGGGCCCATCGCTTACCGGCAGTAGGCTCGGAGGTGTTGGTGGGGGGGGGAGTATTGTGACGGCGGGCCGGCAGCCCGCGCACCAAAGAAACACAACGCTCCTTACACAACTGCCTTTGGTTTTGGACAGCCAGTGTGTGCATGGTGTGTGCATGGCAGAGCACCAAAACTCATCACGGCTGGTGCCCAATCATTGCCGCGGCACTAATCTACCCTCACAGAGGTGACGGGGAGCCAGTGGCCACTCTTAGGAGAGGAAGGTACCCGCGCCTTACAGCCTTACTAATGTATGCTCTATTTTTTCTTTAGACTCGAGACATCAGTGCTGACGAGTAACCACCGCCTGAGCTCGCCGATCCCCTCCAAAGCTGAGAGCGTCTGCCATGCCATCCCCACCATCTCTGGGAAGCGCTGCTACTGCCAGTTCGCCACGCACATCCATGAGATGACACCGACCTCACCGCACAGCAAAAGCCACGCCCACCTTCACCCCCACACTTCCCCGGCACTGCTATCTTCAATAAAGAGCACTTATAATTCACATTTAAGTCTCTGGGTGTCTGTGTTCAGCCCATCGGCGATCTCACATTTCTACAGCATTTATATCCTAACCAAAGTAAACCATTGTTTGTGGCTAAGCTGCTAGCTACAAACAAAGTGTGTAACACATCAACCTAGTGGGTAAACAACATTGTTCATAAATAATGTTAGAAGTGTTAAAGGAAAACTAAAAGACAATAATAATTTTGCAAAAGTTATAACTTACCAAGGTTAGCAACAGACACCAGTGACTCTACGTTCGTTTGCAGCGTGACCACTGTTGCATTGTAGCAGTCTGTAGCTCCCGGTGGGAATAAGTCAAGACACTATCCACAATCCAATTCCAAAGGTGCTGTTTCATGACTAGTTTACCCCAGTGAGCTACAGCCCATGACAACAACAGCTGATCAGATTTCCTGATTCCTGCTGTCCTGTTAAACTAAGACCACAGTGCCTGGACTGGGTGCCTGGACTCACATCCTGTTTGGCAGCATCACCATAAAAATCTTTTGTGCATAATGGAAGGACCATCCAGTATATAAAAAATCTGAGAAACAAGTTGTTTGGGTTGGTCCCCCAATGCTGTCTTCCATATTTAATGGTTATTGAAAAACATGTAGAAGAAGAAGAAGCAAAAAACACAAACTTTTTTTGTTAAAGTTCAAGTTAAACAATCATGCATGGAATATGGAGAAAACTAGCACTTGATGATCTTAAGGCAAAATTTGGAACATAATTTATCAGGCATTCAGAAATGTACATAGGTGCTAATCCATGAAGAGATTTAAAAACTAGTAATAAAAGTTTATAATCAATTTTAAAGAAAACATTCAGTGGGGTGACACTAAAACTGGTTGATCTAGTCATGATCTTGTTTTCTAGTATGTGTTAATATTCTTACTGGTTGTACAAAAGTTGTAATTTCTTCAATCAATTTCTTGGCATTTTGTAACCAGAGATAAGGTCTCATTCATGGTATATTCCTCAGATAATAAAATACAGTTTTAGTAATGTTATTAATGTGTGATTTAAAAGATAAATGAGTGTCAAAAATTACACCAAGATTTCTAACTACAGTTTTCTCTTTAGATCCAGATTTCCATGTCTGCTATATATCATCTTGTCTTTATTTAGTTTTTAAAAATTTCTATTCATCCAGCTAAAAATGCTGGACAGACAGGTTAACAGCTTATCAACATTGGTTACAGAATCTGGCATTACACATTTGTATAACTGTGTATCTATGAAAGTTGACTCCAAACTTCTTAACACCAGTGGCAACATATACAGTCCTCTCCAATAGTATTGGAACAGCAAGGCCAATTCTTTTGTTTTTTGCTATACACTGAAGACATTTGCGTTTGAGATCAAAAGATGAATATGAGATGATAGATCAGAATTCCAGCATTCGTTTTCTGATATTTACATCTAAAAAAAAAACTTAGAACATGGCACCTTTTGTTTGAACCTACCCATTTTTCAAGTGATCAAAAATATTGGAAGTGACTGCAAGGTGTTTCTTATTGCCCAGGTGTGACCTGTTAGATTGATTGCTTAAACAATTAATAGCTCTGAATGTCTACTCTTGGTTTGAGCCCTGGGCTTTGCCTGTGAAGATTGCATTTGTTGTTAAAAAATTATAAATGAACATAAAGTCCAGAGAGCTGGCTATGGGAGAAAAGTAAGTCATTTTGAAGCTGAGAAAAGAGGGAAAATTGATCAGAGCCATTGCATAAGAATTGAGCATAGCCAATACAACAATTTAGAATGTCCTGAAAAAGAAACCACTGGTATACTAACAGGTCAGCCAGATAAAACAAGAGCAGTTGAAGACAGAAACATTGTGAGAGCTGTGAAGAAAACCTCAAAAACAACAGTTAGTGACATCACCATCAACCTTCATAAGGCAGCGGTGAAGGTATCACAATCAAATTCAAAGAAGAGAGAGCAGAAATATAGAGGCTATATCACAAGATGCAAACCACTCAACAGCAATAAGAATTGGAAGGCCAGATTGGAATTCGTGAAGAAATACAGAGATGAGCCATAAAAGATTCGAACCAAGATTAACTTCTGCCAAAGTGATGGAAATACCAAAATGTGCAGAAAGAAAGGATCTGCTCATGAACCAAAAATATGAGCTCATTAGTTAAGCACTTCATGGCGTGAACTTGCATGCTTCTGGAACAGACTAATCTTTATTGTCAAGTCAAGTAATTTCAAGTGGCTTTATTGTCTGCTTCAAGCATATTTCAACGATATACAGCTTGTACAGTACACAGTGAAATGAAACAACGTTCCTCCAGGACCATGGTGCTACATAAATCAACACAGAACTACATGAGACTACACATTGCTAACACAGGATAATAGGCACAGTAAGAGAGAGTGCAGCACTGACCAGTACACAGTACTGGTGTGAAAGTGTCAGATATAACAGGTAGTGCAAAAGAATAACAATATAATAAAATGCTATGAATGTAAACATAATGACTATGACATAGTATTCAGCAGATAAGCTTATACCATATATGGACATAGCAGTTACTGGGGTAGCAGCCAGAGTATTGTAATGACAAGAATTTATATACAATATTTTTATAAATATAGTAGCAGCAAAAAAATGCAGGTAGTCAATATAGAAATGTGCAAAAAAGGAAGTGGAATGGTGTTCAGTTGAGTATGAGTGTGTGTGCGTGGGTTGGGGTCAGTCCAGTCTCTGGGTATTGAGGAATCTGATGGCTTGGGGGAAGAAACTGTTACACAGCCTAGCTGTGAGGGCCCAAATGCTTCGGTACCTTCTGACATCTGGCAAATGTCAGAAGGGTGAAGAGTTTTTGTGAGGGGTGCATGGGGTCATCCACAATGCTGGTGTCTTCGCAGATGCAGTATGTGGTGTAAATGATGGAGGGAGAAGAGACCCAGATGATCTTCTCAGCTGTCCTCACTATCTACTGCAGGGTCTTGCGATCCAAGACTGTGCAATTTGCAAACCAGGCAGTGATGCAGCTGCTCAGGATGCTCTTGATAGTCCCTCTCTAGAATATGGTGAGCATAGGGGGTTGGAGATGGTCTTTTCTCAGCCTTTGCAGAAAATAGAGGTGCTGCTGGGCTTACCTGTTATCGAGCTGGTGTTGAGGGACCAGGTGAGGTTCTCTGCCAGGTGAACACCAAGGAATTTGGTGCTCTTGATGATCTCCACAGATGAGATGATGATGTAACTCATGATGGTAGCAGCAGAATGAATTCAGAAGTTTACAGAAATGTTCTGTCCGTCAATTTACAGAGAAATGTATCCAATCTAATTGAGAGGAACTTCATCATGCAGCAAAACAATGACGCAAAACACACTGCCAGCACAACAAAGGGGAAAAAAGTGGAAGGTTTTAGGCTGGTCAAGTCAATCACCAGACCCTAACCCAATTGAGCATGCTTTAAACCTCCTGAAGAGAAGACTGAAGGGAAACAAATGAAAGAAGCTGTAGTACAAGCATCACAAAAGAAGAATGCAACAGTTTGGTGGGTCAGTGGGTCACTGATGCAGTTGTTGAAAGCAAGGGATATGCATCCAAATATTAAATGTTATTTACTTTAATTTACTTTAAGCCTATCTGTTCCAGTACCTTTTCTCACTCAATTAGGCCCCTTTTCAGTGAGTTTTTTTTTTATTTACCTGTTGAAGGTGTGCTGAAGAGCATGGTGCAAATAAATGCAAGCCCAGAGCTCTGCTAAAATTCCTCCTGTCTCCAGAGTCTTCCTTCCAGGGTTGTATAAACGTGAGCTCATGGATTGGCTCAGCATGCTTAATTGATTTTGCAACAATTTCCCAGCCGTTACAGGACATTGCACATGGCCATAATTTGGCATTAATCGGCCATGGATAGCAGAAGCCAACACTGCTTTTGAATGACTAAAAACAGTGATTTCATATGTGCCATGTCTGAGCAATCCAGACTAGAATAAAATCTTTCAGCTTTTTGTGATTGAAAATAATGGGTTCCTGTCTGCTGTACTGAAACAGAACCATGGAGACAAACACATGTCTATCGCATATTTTTCTAAGCATTTAGATCTAGTGGTTCGAGGCCACCCTCCATATGTGAGATCATTGGCAGCTACCAGCATCGTTCTGTCTAGTTCTGATCTGGTAGCAATGCACATAGTGGATATATTTGTACCTATGAGGTGCACCAAATTTTGACATCAGCTCGCACAACTCATTTGTCCAATGCTTGTGTGTTATCACTTGAGAACATCATGTTTAACTTGGCCAATGTTACTGTTTATTGTTGTAACACATTAAATCCAACTACTCTACTAACAAATGAGCTGTTATGGATACCCCATGACTGTTTGACTGGTTTGGACATTGTATCTAAACCATGTGCGGACTTAACTGATCGACCTGACCTTGCGTTTTATTTGACGGGTCATCTTGCAGCTATCGGTTGGTACTCCATCAATTGTGTATGTAGTTGTTGATGATTTTGATGTGGTTGAGACTTACAAACTTCCTTCACACCTCTCAGCACAAGCAGCTGAATTATTTGCACTCAAAAGAGTATGCATCTTGGCAGAGGGCCATTCCCTCACTGTCTACACTGATAGTGCTTATGCGTTCTCTGTTGCTCATGATACAGGTACACTTTTGAAACACCAATTTTTTTTTTACATCTTCAGGAAAACCAGCTGCTCATTACACATTGATTGCAAATTTATTGGATACAATTATACTCCTGTCTTCTATTGTTGCAAATGTAAGGCTCACATTAATAATAATAATAATAATAATAATAATAATAATAATAATAATAATCCTGTTTCTGTAGGCAATGCACATGTTGATTCAGTGGCCAAGGACACAGCACTGCACTCTTTCCTACTGGCCCTGCAGATGTCAGTCCATGGATCCCAAACTGTGATGTTGACTGTGATGATTTTTCACAGATTAACCCTTACCATCTTGTTAAATTATAGCAATGTGCAACAGTGAAAGAATTGCAATTTTGGAAATCTAACTGTGTTAGATCCCATCACTTCCATCTTTGTGCTTTCCTTTTTTGGCAAAATTGATATATGCATCAGACCATGATGCACAAGCCTTAGCAAAGTGTTTACTCAGGGAATTGATTCCCCCGGTTTAGTGCACCAGCAAAAATTTCATCAGACAGTGGCAAACATTTTGTGAACAAGGTGATTCAGCATCTTTCACGCACACTAGGCATTAATTTGCAGAGATGCTGGGGGTCCTCTACACTCTCAGAGTCATCGCAAGAAGGCGTGGCACAAACTGAGGAGGGATGGACCCTGGCAAGTGATGCTGACAACCCCGTCTGCTGTTTGAGTCACAGAGAGAGAGACATGGATTCATGCTTCACACTGCAGGAAGGTTGATCCATCTTGTGTAACCTATAGCAACGAGTAAAAGCTCAAAAGCTTTCCTGCACCAAGAGAGAACAACGAGGGAGTAAAACACAAGAGTATCCCTGCACCGAGGGGAACCGACACTGACTGAGTCTCAGCCAAAAAGGAAGACTAACTAAACAAGTGACAGAAAAAGAGACCTTTCACTGCATATCCATATCTGTTTTTTCTTGTTCATTTTTCTGGTGTTCCTTAGAACTGTACAGGTAAACAATGTAATCGTAACAGGAAAAAAGAGAAGGTTAAACAATACATATAGGCATAGACCAATTTTGATTCCATTTAGCTGGTTTGATAAACTAGACTTAGTTTGATAAAACTTTTAAATTCAGTTTACATGGCATGTAGAAATCATTGTAGAAATAGTCAAAAACATAGATTAAATGTGAAGGACCAGTTGGTGTCATTGGTTAACAAATTTTTGCATACAAGGTGGACCTGGTCCAGAATTCAGAATACACAAACACCTAACCTCATATAAATAGTTCACACATCCATGTGGTATCACAGTGGTAAGAGAAAAAGTACATGTCATAGCAGAGGATAGAGAAAATTGGATTAAAAATAATTACAATAATTGAATTTCTGTTTATGTAGATGCCATGGGTAAAGTCACAGAGATCACAATTTTCCCCATTCTGTTGTCTGATAAACTGAAGCTCTTGATCTGTATCTGCATGATTTTATGCATTGTGCTGCTGCCACAATTGACTGATTAGATAACTGCATGAATGTGCAGGTGTACAAGTGTTCCTATCAAAGTGGACAGTGAGTGTAGGTGTCACATCTAGTGAGCATAATTTAAATCAAGGAGATAAACATTGGCCAAATTGTACTTAACAGAACACTTCCTGGCCCTCTGGCCCATGCCCATTCAATGACATTCTTGGGGCAGTAATGACATTATGGGTATGTGGTATGTCGAGAAAAATTATAAAATAATTTGCTTAATCAGCTTATGGGCAGCTTAGTAGCTAGCTTTGACTATATTAGGAGACATAAGGAGTTTATGGTTTGTGTGCTCTTATCAGATCTGATCTGGTACACATTGCGAGGAAGTGAAAAGCAGTGGGCGAGCAGACAAGTGCAAGAGCAGACAGTTGAACAGAGAATAAAAGTAAAATTAAAATTAAAACCAAGGGAGTATAAATGAGCATTAAAGCTAGCTTTAGGGCAAGATATGTTAGCAGCATTATCTCTTGGTACAAGTTAATCAAGCATAAGCGGCCATACAGACCACGCATAATCTAGTAAATATAAGCAGGAAATATAAACAAGCAGTATGAGCACGAGCAGCTGTAGTTTCAAAGATGCGTTTTAATCATATAATAACTGCAGCCATAAAACAACAAAATGAGAATAAAGCAAAACTTTCATGTAGCAGAAAATAAATCTACGCGTTGTCAATTCGGTATAAAAAGAATGAGTAAAAAATAAAGCGAATAGAGGAAGCGAGGGCTTCTATATAGCAGTTTACTAACTAGGCCAGGGGTCAGGAGACCCCAACATCCCAAAACAGGATGTAGAGTCTCAGAAAACAGAAGTGTCTGGGTAACTCAGACAAGAAAAACAGGATGTGGAGTCTCAGAAAACAGAAGTGTCTGGGTAACAATCAACAAGTCTGGGTAACTGGAAATTACGGGGAAATTCTAAGACAGACGAAGACAAAAGGTCAGTAGGAGGAGATTCCAGGGAAAGTCAGAAGATAATGGGAAATGGTGGAATGTACGTAAATTAGGATAGGAGGAGTCAGAATGGTTTAAACTGAAGATAATGGAAAATTACTGACATAGGCGGACCAAAAGGGGGAGGCGCCAGCAGGCGTCTGGGTATATATGCAAGGGAATTTGGAGGACTCGGGGCACTCAACTCTCCTGCGTGAGATTGTTGTGTCACCACTACAGGTATTCACCTTCCTTGAGCTCATTGGAACGTGTTGTACTATTTCTGCAATAAAGAAGTTTGCTCCTTCTCATCCAATGACTGGCGATTCTTCATTAAGGCTAATTCTTGAGTGAGTACAATAAGTGAGATATAGGTAATTGGCAGATGTTACAGTCCACCCATTGATGTGTCCACTCAGAAGGGGACTCTGAGTTCCGACAGGTATCAATGCTTTTTTATAATTTCCCTCCAAACTTTAAATGGTCTGGATGTTGTTATCCAGCAGATGTGCTGCCAGGAGTATCTGTATTTACAGATAATCCTTGGACAACCTCTGACCTTGACAAACAGGATCTTATCTACAGAGGATCTAATCAACACTGATTAAAACATGAAGCTAGTACTGACAAGGGAAGTGTAACTAGTTTTAATGCTTATGTCTTAACTGATCCATAGACCACAATGGCTACCTCAGTAAGTTGGGCATTACTCCCTCATGCCAGAAAAGTGGTGGATTTCCAGAAAAAAAAACATTTTGATAAATTCACCTCATTCAGACAGACATTGAGGATATTAGAAGGTCTGTTATCCGACATAGATTGGTGTTAGATTTGGTAATGGCAAAAGAGAGAGGTGTAAGTAAAGTATTGCGGAAGCTTGCTTTTCAGCCTTGTTCATCAAAATCACGTGTGCACACGCACACACATTTCTGAACATCTCCTTTCTCTCTCGTAGCTCTTCTCTCTCCCTGACTCCACCCTCTATTCACAAACCAGTGCTTGACCATGCCCCCACTGCCATATTGAGTGGCAAAAGAATTTCCACTTTACAACTTATTTTCCAAGATATATTCTTGTTTTTGTGTTCAAAAACATGACTAGTGCCCACGAGTGGCCAATTTGAGTTACAGCTATTTGAGTAAATTAGGCTCCCGTCATTAGAATTGATTGACGTGTGGCAGCCCTATTGTTTAGCAATGTCAACATTTTTTGATAATTATTGAAACTCACACTGTGCTGTGCAGTTTGACACAGGCTAAAAATCCTAGGAATAGTACACAAAAGTAGGCTTTGTGTATTATACAAATTAGCAAAAAATCTAAGTGGGCAGAGTTAAATGGTTCTTGAGGCTTTGTTTGGAAGAACCAGGAATCAGTGGCAAAAATAATTTTGTTTGTAAGACACGGTTCATGAGATATGGAACAAAATGTAAACACTTGCGCTCTAGTTGTGCCACACCTGTCTCCCGTGTCCTCATTTAACTGGTAACATAGGGAGTGTCACACTGGTGCCGAAATTCAGGAGTGGGGAAGATATTCCATCATGGAGTCCTCGTCCCTTTCTAAGATCATCAAGATCCTTGTTGACATCCACCAGAGGCAACATCACGCCCTCTTCAAGCTGCACACAGAGCAGGAGCAGCACTTCCAGGCCCTTCTCCAAGCCCAGAGAGAGGATCGGCAGGTGCTATGGAGCCTGGTCCACCCGGCAGGTACTCCAGCAGCGGCCATGGCAATGGGCACCGTGGCCCTGCCCCACAACCCGCTCTACAAGATAGGAGCACAGGACGACCCGGAAGCATTTGTGAAGCTGTTTGAGCATGCCGTAGCCACATGGGGATGGCCAGAGTCACAGTGGGCAGTCTGCATGCTGCTGTTATTGTCAGGGGAAGCACAGCTCGTGGCCCAACAACTTTTGCTCGTGAGCCTGCTGGAGTACCCAGACATGAAGCAGGCCATAATGCAATGGGTCATCTGCACCCCCCAACAGCACCGTCAGCAGTTCCGCTCACTAACGCTCAGTGAGCTCGGCCACCCATTCGCATTCACCCAACAGCTCCGAGACTCCTGCTGAAGGTGGTTGCACGCCGCCAAGGACGTAGTCGACCTAGTGTTACTAGAGCAGTTCGTCACCCAGCTACTGGAAGGGATGGTGGAATGAGTGCAATGCCACCATTCCAGCATCACTGGACGAGGCAGTTCAGTTGGCTGAATACCACTTGATGGCATATCCACAAACAGGCAGCTCCTCCCCTTCTCCCTTTCTCCATCTCTCCCCTCCTCCTCACGTTCCACTAACCTCCCTCCCCCATCCTGGCAGCTCGGAAACGGGCCCCGTTCCCCCGAACCCAGTTTTCCCAGAGAGTAGAGCCATAAGAAAGGAATGACATGTTCAGAACTGTGTGTGTGTCTATGTGACCATATGTGATTTTGATGAACAAAGCTGAAAAGCAATTACATTTGACTGACTGCTAACTGCCCCAAACCCAGAAATCCCCCATGACTTTGAAATACACCCAAACCAAAAAATAAATTTAGCCCTCAATGCTTAATGCCCCAAGCCCAAAAAGTTAATATCCACATGACCTCTAATTGCCCCACATGTAAATATGAATACCACCCTAACTGCTGCTAATTGCCTTAAAACCCAAAAATAAATAACATTATGACTGTTAAATGCCCCAAAAGCAAAATAGAAATACTATTATAAACTCTAATTGCCCAAACCCAAAAATAAATACCCCCTGACCTTTTAATTGCCACAAAACCCAAAGTTAAATGTCCCCACAACTGCTAATTGGCCCAACCTCCAAAGATATTTACCCCAATGACTGCTAAATGCCCCAACACCCATAAATACTACACTAGACTGCTAAATACATCCAAAACCCAAAATAAATATACCACTGAATGCTAAATTGTCCAAACCAAAAAATAAATGCGCTGACCCTTTTGGAAATATAAATACTACCCTGACTGCTAATTTCTGCAAATTCCAAAAATAATGTCCTTGTGACCTCTGCCTGTGAATTGCCACAACAGCAAAAATGTAAAGACCCCTGTGACCTGTAATTTCCCGAAACCCAAATATAAATACCCTCCTTATTGCGAATTGCCCCAAAAGTCTTAAAAACACATGTAAACTGGAAAAGCCCTAAACCAGAATAGAAAAACACAAACCCAATCATTAAAAATATAAGTGAATTGTGCCATGTTTGTGTGTGTGTGTGTGTGTGTGTGTGTGTGTAACAATTGATTGCTACACACTCTGAGTTTTTGCAGGAACTCCGCCTTGCTAAAAACCTATTTTTGGGAACTAGTCCTAGTTTTTTGTCCCATCTTTCAATGGAGTAGAGTCTAATTTACTCAAACACCTGTAACTTATGATTCTTTGCATGCATTTGAACAAAGCTTTGAGCGTGGTCATTAATAGGGGTCAGAGCTAAGTTCAGAAAACTGTTTCTTAGGGTCTGTAAGTTGAGCTAATGTTGGTACTCTATATCATTATTCTGTTTGGTAGGTGTAGATTAATGATGAACTGGTCACTTAAAAAAACATGATCAATCATCACGAAACTTGACTAATAGGTCCCTCACACGGCCCAGAAAAAAATGCTGCATTGCCATTGAAATTAGCCACTGGGGGGCACTATTCATTTTTTTTCACTTATAAACAAGCATACCTCATGTAAACTAAGGTGGACAGAGTTTTTTTTCTCCTGATCCAGTCACTTATGAAACAAATATGTCCTTTTTAGAAAATGTAGCCCCACCCAAGCAAATTTTGTGTAATTTGATTAATATGCGACCCAATCTTTTGCAAACTTGAACAAACATGAAAGGCCTCTTCAGGACAAAGAAAATTACAAAAAAAAAAATCTTTAATGTCAAAGTGAAAATTTATTTGACATTTTCTACAAAGTAATGTCAATTAAATAAAAATATGTAATGTAATATTTTTGTGGAACCTCTTAAAATAAAGCTGAAAGTCTACACTTCGATCACATCTTGATTGTTTTATTTCAAAT
>CM075017.1:14587212-14617909 GCA_037576675.1 Pangasius sanitwongsei | reverse complement strand
TAGCTCAAACTCTACAATTCTATCAAATCTTGATTGTTTTATTTCAAATACAACTGTGTGTTTGTATATATATATATATATATATATATATATATATATATATATATATATACAGTGTATATATATATCCCTAAATGCTAAATGACCCAAACCAAACACAAATAAAAAAACACAAACACAAATATAAAAACACATGCCTGGTTGCTAATTTCCCCTAAACCAACTAAAATAAATACACCTGTAAATTGCCATTTCCCCAAACCCAAATATAAATTCCCAAGGCCACATATAAAAATATAAGTGAAGAATGCCCACTAACTGAATTGGCTAATTCCTTGGTTTATTCTGAACCAAATTGCAATTTGGACCATTTAGCTTAACTTTTACCATTTACCACTTAGATTGTTTGATTCAGAAAATTTACTTTTGAAAAATATTCCTAGGATTTTTGTCCTACGTTCACAAAGTTGCTGATCAACAGCTGTAAATTATGACTATTTGCATGGACTTGGTCCTGAGAAAGTATGCTGAGTTTTGGGGGAGGTCAGTAGGGGGTGGAGTTAGGTTCAAGAAACTGTTTCTCAGGAACCGTAAGTCTGATTGAGCTGAAACTCCATGTTTATGCTTATCTGTAATAGTCTAGTTTAAGATAAATAGGTTTCTTAAAAAAAATCATGGGCATTACTGGCCAGTCAGCTTTCAGCATCCATTTGATAGGGTTAACAATGAGCAATCACAAAACCTAAATGCTAAGTTCCTCTAGCAACCCACAAACAAATATATATTGTGCATTGTCACTCAACTTGGCCAAAAGGGGTGCATTATTCATGTTTTTAATCAATAATAAAATTGGGTAAGAAATCTGTAGTACTGAGAGTGTATAGGAGCATATGAGAGCCTTTTCAACTCAGCTATTCCTTTCAACACCTAGACATAACAGCCTCCAATTCTTCCCCTTTGGCCAACATTAAAGATTTTCTTCACAATACACTCACAGTTTCTGCAGGAATAAATCTCCTCTGAGATAAAACTTCCATATCCACATGGGGATGAGCAAGTTTCTAAGTTGTTTTTCATACAAAACAAATGTTTTTGCCACACATGGTCATATGGTGTTTTACATGAATTTAGGATTTGAATATACATCCCTTAACTGGATCATTTATGCTTATTTATTCAGCAGCACCCAACATTAGGTTATAAAGGAGCTGACAGCAGCACAACTGCTTATTTCTTTTATTTCTAGTTATGAGTAGCAGTGGTCAAAAAACTTTTTCCCCTAACCGAAGAGGCAGTATCTGCTTGCAAAATCACAGAGGTGTCCCATCTGGATGGGACTAAAATTATAAGAACACTGCAGAGTGGTGTATGTTAAATAGTAGTTAATTTGATCTGAAATTTTCTCAGGTGAAGAGAGAGAAACACTGACATGGCCAATCCAACTGGAAATAAAATCACCAAGTAGTACCAGGAAATTGTGGATTTACCTAAGTCCCTATGTTAATTAAGCCTGTACAAATAAGATTTTAGAATCAAGTATAAATACCTCAACTTCTTCAGACTGGTGGTGAAGGTCACATGAGGGCATAAGGGCACGTGGGCGTGTTGCCAGCCAGAAGGCCAACATGGCAGTCAGAGCACCAAGCCCAAACAGCACAGTGGTGGGCGTTGAACAGATCCGATGAAACAGCTTTTCCAATCCAGATATCCACAGGCTAAGCACCAGCTCCTGAACCTGCATCCTCTCAATCAGTGTTGTGCTCAGCTCTGAGAAGAGAGGGGAAAAACAGAAGCAAAAAATACTTTGAAATATGCCTACAGGAGCTAAACATACATTTCATTCTGGATGTATTAACCTAGCACATTATGCTATGTGGAATGGAGGGCTGTCCTTTTGGCCGCATTCAGACTTGGTATGGGTAACTTCTGTTATGGGTGATCGGATCACAAGTATACAGCGAAAATATAGCGTAATTACAGGTCAGAATGGAAACAGCAATGTGTCCGATACATCCCAGACATAACCAATACCAGGTTAGCAGTTTTCTTGAGAAATCAGATAGTTACTGTTTTTGAACTGTCTAGCCACACTGATGATGCATGTAGTGGGCTGATTTTTATTGTCTTTGCTTGGCCTCACTCCAAACTGGACTTCTTACTGACTCTTCTTTATTTATTGGCTTTGTTTATTGGCTAACATGTGCCTCCCACAATCCCAGACATCACAGACTTACATCTCTCAGACCTGGAAGCTATCTTCTACAAAGGCCATACTACAACTGCCTTCATCTACCCTCCACTGTTGTCTTAGTTCCAAACAGTGGTGGTAGTTGGGCTCTGGAATGGCCACTCTCCCATCCAGAAAGCTGAGTTCATCTGTGAGACCTGGATCACTAAACCATTCCATGATGTTATTGTTACCTCTTTAATCAATCTTTAAACTATTTTTAATCCATCTCCCTCCTGGTCCCCTAATAAACTTCACTGAAAAACTAGAGACTTCAACCTCCTCTCTGACAAGCTCCAGTCCTCTTGCCCTCTCTCTCTCTTTTGAACACTTTCCCTGACATTCAACAGCTGCCCTCAACAGAGGAAATGTTGTGGACTTGGTCTTTGGCCATCCCTCCCCAGCTATAGACATCAGTGTTAAATAGCAGCCACATTTCAGATCATTACTATGTATCCTTTATTTTGACCCTCCCTATTCTTACATTACATATGCAGCCTTCCCCTCCTCTTTCCTTAGTACATTTTTCTTCTCTTCTACAGAAGAGATCCTGCAAATTATATAGTCTAGCAAGCTACTTGTCCACTGGAACACACACATGGGTGCCGCAGTGAGTGGCAGCACGGCACAGCAGCCCTCTCACCTTTTCCTACTTTGACTATTTTTCTTTATTTTTATTACTATATTTTATTACATTAGCATTGCTAAAATAGATCGTATTTTGTTGTATTTATTGTGTAAGTAGGATTAACAGTTTAGTTTTTTAATAATGTGCAAGACAAAGGACACTGTGACCACCAAACAACAATGCACCATAGTCTACTCATGTGAGGAGCTCCACCAGTACTGGAATCGAACAGTTGCATGTCTGAAGGAGATCCCGGTGAAGTTAAGGGTATGGAGGCGAGGAACAAGAAGATGGAGAGGAGGTGGAGATATAACCCTTGTCTTCCCTCTGTTGTTATGGGGAATGTACACTTGCTGACTAACATGATGGACAAACTCTCGGCCCTGGTTAGCAGTCAGTGCGAGTACTGGGAGTGCAGCATTTTATGTCTGATGAAGATGTGGCTGAACGGGAAAATATCTGACTGTTCAGAGGAACTAGCCAGCTTCAGGCGGACAGGGAGAAACATAACGGTAAGAGGTTGGGTGGAGGATTTGCTGTCTTTGTTAACTCCAAATGGTGTAACCCAGGGCATGTTACTATTAAGGCAACAATTTGCACACCTGATGTTGAGCTGCTGGCCATTGGGTTGAGGTCATACTATCTGCCCTAGTTTTCAGCCCCCATTGTTTTTATTGTTTACATTCCACTGTCAGCAGTTGTGGCGCATCCTGTATCTTGCATGTCAGCATAGTTGCAGATCTGCAGACACGGCATCCCAGTGCACTTCTCATAATAAATGGAGATTTTAATTATGTTAAAATTTCACAGACCCTGACCAACTTTACCCAGTATGTAACCTGCAACACTAGAGGGGATAAGACCTCGGACTTGCTGTATGCCAATGTTAAATAGGTGTACAGCACCACCACACACACACACACACACCCATCCTGCAAATAAGATCACTATTTGATACAGCACACTCCTACATACAAGCCTGTCGTTAGGAGACAACCTATAACTACCAGGACTGTGGAGCCCTGGTCTGTGGAGGCAGAGGAGGCCCTGATAGAATGTTACAGGACAACTCACTGGGACCTGTTTCAGGAAGATCATGACGATGACATAGAGGGTCTCACTCAGTGTGTAACTGACTACATGAGGTTCTGTGAGGAGATGTTGTCCCCCAAGAAGGTCTGCTGCTTCCCCAACAACAAGACTTGGATCAGCAGGTTCATCAAAGCCCTGCAAAACAGGAAGAAGAGAGTCTTCATGGCAGGGGACACTGAAGATGCCAAGAAGGGAATACAGAAGGAACTGTGGAGGGAGCTGAGGAGGACTGATGACTGCTATAAGAACAGGATTGAGGGAAAGCTGCAACAGAACAATCTGAGAGAGGTGTGGGGAGGTGTGAGGAGCGTTACTGGCATGAAAGATGTCCAAGATGGTGCCCACCATGGCGGACGTCTCTGTGTACTCCTCCTGCAGTCTTTGTTTTTTATTGTTTATTTTTGTTTGTTTACTTATTTTTAACAGCTTGAAAGCACACATAGTGTCTGCACTGAATACATATGACAGGGAAACTTTATTGGAAATCGGAAAACAGACATTTGAGCCCATTTTCAGTCTGTCTGATCTGGATTATTTCCTCTGACCAAGCACAAACCAGAGAGGCTCAACAACACCGGAATCGAGTCATCAGCGCAGCCGGGGGAAAGAGCGATCCAAGCGGCGACAAGGCAAGGAAGGAGGGCTACAAGCTAGGCTAAAGGCTCGGGTAAACCGACCGCCTCTCCCTAGACTACTGCTAGCGAACGTCCAATCCCATGAAAACAAAATGGATGAACTCAGAACCAGGATCACATCACAACGTGAAATTAGAGGCTGCTGTGTGCTCATTTTCACAGACACCTGGCTATCGGGCAACATACCAGACTCAGCGGTTCAGCTACAGACGCACTCCATTCACCGCAGTGACTACACAGTGGAGTCTGGAAAAGATAAAGGTGGACGAACGTGTGTTTACATTAACAACCGGTGGTGCTCGGATGTGCAGACGGTCAGTAAACACTGTTCGAGTGATTTGGAACTTTTAGTATTGAAATGCAGGCACTATTATCTGCCGAGGGAGTTTCCCACTGTATTTCTCCTTCCTGTTTACATCCCGCCACATGCAAACTCCGTGGCAGTGCTCAGGATTCTGCAGGACACCATAACCACACAAGAAAGCACACATCCAGATGCTGTGTTTATCATTGCAGGTGACATTAACCACTGTAATTTACGGAATGTACTCCCTACATATAACTAACATGTTAATTTCTCTACAAGGGAGGAAAACATATTGGACCAGGTGAACAGTAATGTGAAGGGAGCTTACAGGCCCCATTTCGACAGTCTGTTCACATCTCATTGTTCCTCTACCCTGCATACAGACAGCTCCTCAAGCAAGAGTGTCATTACTCTACTGTTGACACCTGGCATATGTGGCAGGGGTTACAAAATATCACAGATTATCGGGGCAGAAGCAGGTGTGAGATCATTGACAACAACCGCATCACCCCTGTCAAATTCAACTAATTCTTTGCACGTTTCGAGGTTCTCAACAACAAACCACTGGGTATTAAACTAACTAGTGGGAGCATGTAGAACCCTCCAATCACAGTGCCATCTGCAGCTCTAGCAAAAACTCTTGGGAAAATAAACCCATGGAAATCAGCCAGACCATACAACATCCCTGGATGGGTACTCAGAACCTGCTCATCGGTGCTAGCTGATGTCATCACGGATATATTCAACATGTCCCTCGTACAAGCTTCAATTCCCTCCTGCTTAAAGAGGACCACTATCCTACCGCTGCCAAAAGACAATAAAGCATCCTGCCTCAATGACTATCGACCCGTTGCACTAACTCTAATAGTGGTGAAGTGCTTCAAGAGAATTGTCATGAGTTGCATCCAGACCATCACTCCAGACACTCCGGACCCTCTCCAGTTTGCCTACAGACCAAACAGATCCACAGAGGATGCTGTCAGCACAACTATACACATTGCCCTCACCCACCTGGAAAACAAGGACAGCTATGTTCATATGCTGTTTATTGATTAGCTCAGCATTCAACACAGTGATACCATCAAAGCTCACCAACAAGCTCTACAATCTTGGGGTACCTCCCACCCTCTGCAACTGGCTTCTGGACTTTCTTACGGGCAGACCCCAGTCTGTTAGAATTGGGAACCACACTTCCAGGTCAATAACCATAAACACAGGAACTCCACGGGAGGGAGGGAACACAGGAGGGAAGTGGCTGACATGGTGAAGTGGTGCCAGGAAAACAATTTCTCCTTGAACATCAACAAAACAAAGGAGATGAGTGTTGATCCATGGAGGAGGAAGGAGCAGCGCTCAACATTGCATATTGGTGATACAGAGGTGGAGAGAGTGAGAAGCTTCAGATACCTGGGTGTTCACATTACCAAGGATCTCACCTGCACCTGGTCTCATAACACTACACAACTAGTCAGGAAATCATGTCAGCATCTGCACTTCTTGAGAAGGTTGAGGAAATTTGGCATGCCAAGCCGAATCCTCAGTAGCTTTTTCAGGTGTGCAATTGAGAGCGTCCTCACCAGCTCCATCACAGTCTGGTTTGGAAGCTGCACAGCACAGGACCATAAGGCTCTACAGTGGGTGGTGAAAGCTGCCCAAACCTTATCTGGAACAGTCTTACCATCACTGGAGAGTCTCTAACATGCCAGAGCCATCAGGAGAGCCACCAACATCATCAAGGACAATAGTCACCCCCAGCACAGTCTTTTCACATTCTTACCATCAGGCAGATGCTACAGGAGTGTTAACGCCGGAACATCAAGGCTGAATAACAGTTTTCTCCCACAGGCCAACAGGCTTGTGAATGACACCCATCCGCTGCCTCTCCCCCCTTCACTACAGACAAAGATTACCCTTTGACTATCAGAAGTGTCAACTACCCTATCCTTCCTACACACACACCACACATCTCAATGCAAACAACATCAGAGACTACAGACTAACTGTTCTCAATGCAATAAGTAATATGGACTCATCTACCTTTACAGGACTTTGCACATGCATGTCTTCTTTATTACATTGCACACAGTACACTTTATACATGCAATAATTTTTGTCTCTTGTATTTTAGCACTATTTTTGCACTCTTGTATCTTGAATCTTGAAAAGATCAGAAGGAACAGTTGAGGGGACAAAGGGTGCCAACAAGTTAAACCAGTTTTTCCACAGATTTGACTCACCAACGCAGGCCAAACCTCCCTCCACCTCCTCAAATGTCACCATTCACACCTCCAAGATTGCTGTCCCCATTCACACCTCAACTGCCCCCTCCTACGCAGGCCTTCCTGCAGCACGACAAGATTGGGCCACGACAGAATCTCGAGTTATTTTGCCTGACAGTTAAATATATTCTAAATAAACTAAAATAAATCACATCATTTTGAAGCAAAAACTTTAGGCTACAAGATCCAGTTCTCAAAAATCTTGGGGACAAATGTTTTGAATGAGTTTTATGGCCTTATTTCAGTAACTTTTTTTGTTGTTTTTTTAATAACCACGCATAACTGTTATTTTCTCCAAAATACAAACTTGTACATATATGCTGCTCACATATTACTGTAGCCCAGTTTGTGCTGATTACAGTGTATACCCATTTATATTTTTATAAGCAAATGAAAAATGCACAAATGTCAGGGCATGTCAAAACTTCTCCAGGGCCCCGAAGCACCCTCAGACCCCATAGGGTTAATGGCCACAGCTGGCCTTTAAACTGCTTATCAGTCAATTGTCCAATAACTTTTGAGCCTGTAAACATGGAGGGACTCTGTGGCTCTAATTCCTAAACAGTTAACGCAATATTTTTGTTAAACCCCTTGAATTAAAGCTGAAAGTCTACACTTCCTTCACATTTTAATTGCTTCATTTCAAATTCATTGTGGTGGTGTACAGAGGCAAAATTACAAAAATTACATCACTGTCCAAATACTTATGGACCTGACTGTATACAAATATAACTCTAGCATATGTGCATACATTGATCTATTTTATTGTTTCTATTATTTCTATTATTTTTATTTATCTTATGTTACTTTATACTATTTCTGATGTAAAGGTATTTATGGAAATTCTTTTCTTTCCTTTGATGTTTCTCCTCCTTCTGTGTCACCTTGAATTTCCCTTATTGGGGATCAGTAAAGTTACATCTTATCTTATCTTAACCCATCCCTTCCAAAATGCTCCAGACCATCTCACAAGACTTCCTCCCTTCATCTCACCATAACTTCTGGACATGTACTGACTGCCTTCAAGACAGCAAGGGTAATTCCAACCCTGAAGAACCCCACTCTATATACATCAGACATCTGGTATAACTTTCCTTTCTAAAATTCTTGAATGTGCTTTGCACAGTTGTCTCTCTATCTTACTGTCAATCACAAGATTCTCCTATCTATCCTATTGAGCCCCTTCCCCAGAAACCCCCAAAAAACCCAAAAGAGGCTCCTCCCTGGTCAGAGGAACACCTTTCTCAGGAGGGTGGAGAACTCTGCTGTATTCTCTAGGCCTGGTTGCCCTTGGACGACCAGGTTTTTTGCCCACCGACAAGCTCTTCTGGTAAGACATAAACATTGCTTCCTGTCTCTCATCAGTCTTGGGGTCCACCACATGATGAATCTACAGCTGACACTGTAAAATTAAAAAACTTGTATGTGTTATATTCACTTGGTGCAACCCAGGGAACTGAGTGTAGGAAGTGCGCTTAGTAGAACTCTGGCATAGAGAGAGAAAGGGGGGCATGACTTACTGGACTTTCTTCAGCATGAGAGCTCCAAGGGCTCTCAGATTAGATAGCTTTAGGAGTTGTGAGAGGCACCAGTTCTTCATGCCAATGAAAAAGCTATCTGCAATCAATGTTGCTACATCCTTTCGTGGCTAAGTCTTCTGTAACATGTATAGGCAGGATGCAAGTGTGTAAAATCAGTGTGTCATTTATTGACATAAATAAAGCATTGTTTGAATTTGTTTGAAACTTTTCTATTTTGGTTGCAAGGATGTTTCTAGGAGGTTTCAATATGATCCCAGTTGGTTGCAAGGTTGTAGCTTTTTCATTGCAGAGGATATTTCAACTGGTTGCTAGGGTGTTGCTAGGTGGCTGTTATGGGCTCCTGGGTTTTTGCTATGGTGTTACTAGGAGGGCTCGATATCATCCCAGTACCTAGTAGGCTGTACCTAGTAGGTTCTGTGGAAAATAAACAGAAAATCCTTTTTTTATTTTCATATTACCTATTTTATACTGCATATAATCCATTTTATAATGTTGGTCTTAATTTGACTCGAGAAGCATCTCTGGATTTTTGCTTACATGTAAAAGGCAACTTGACATGAGAAAAACAATTGAATTGTTATCAAATGCCCTTAATTCCAATGAACAAACACATTCTATTGCCTAGACAGGCTCCAGTAAGTCTGTCTAATAAATTTAGTTTTACCAAGTTATGCAGGGGACTGCTTAAGGTTAGGAGAAGTAAAAAACTTTGGTAGATTAACAGGCAGAAGAGATGCGTGTCAAGTGTCGATAAGGAGGTCAGCCTGATCTGGTGCTGTCTCAGCGGCCTTGTGCTTTAGATAACATAAAAGGCAAATGGGTTATCTAAAGGGATAGGGAGACATCTAGTGGCGGGAAAGAGAGTTAGCGTGAGTAAGACAAATTAGAATTAGCCACCTAGAGGTGGCAAATATGACCTGCCCATGGGGTTTTTAATATCATGCACTATGATCAACTCTTCAGTGTTTTCTCTCGATACCGATCTCCTTTATTGCTTGGGTTTACCTTTTTAATAAAGTTCTTGCTGATTCTAAGTTTTGGTTTCCTTGCTTATCCTCTAACCTATATGGGAGATGGGAAAAATTCCCCATGACAGATTTGGCAAGCCGAGGTAAGCAGAGTGATAAATAGCTTCACTGCCTGGAAGCAGGTGGTTAAAATTCCTGATGTTAGAGAGCCCATGTGCAGTTCAATAGTTTCTACTCCAGGAAAGGCTTTATACGTGTTTCGCTCAGTGGGTAGAATTCATATTGTCTGCATTTGTGTGTGTTTGTGTTTTGTTGTGTGTTTGTATTTTGTTGTGTTGTTGTATTCTGTTGTGTTGTTGTATTCTTTGTTTCTGAAGAAAACTCATGTGCAGGTCAATAGTTTTTGCTCCAGTAAACCTTAAACCTTTATTCGGGTTTTGCTCAGTAGGTAGAATTCATATTGTCTGCATAAAAGGCCTTGTGTTTGTTATTGTGTTGTGCTTGTTGTGAGGTTGTCACTGTATTGTGTTGAGTTGTCTTGGTTTTTGGGTTGCCAATGTATTATGTTTGTTGAGTAAAAGTCTGATGTGATTCTTTAGTTAGAATGTTGACTGAAAGCATGAGCAAGTGTGTGAGAGTGAATGACTGGCCCTACTTGTGTGTGTATGTGTGTGTGTGTGTGTGGGTTGAGAGAGAGATGCTAGCTTAGGGGAGTGTGTGTGTGTGTATACCAAGCGCTGCATTTCCTGTTCAGGGATATTACAGCAGGCCCAGTAGAGGGTGCTGTTTACTTTCTTGTCCTTTTTCTTTTCTTTTTTTTTCATTTTTTTAGGTGTCCGTTTCTTTTTTTTTTTTAGAATGCTTGTGTGTGCGCGTGAGTGTGAGAGAGAGACGCTTATTTATTTTTTTTAAATTATTTTTTTATTGTGTTAATTAAATTTGTATAATCAGCAGAGAATTCTTAGCTTCATTTTTGATGTGCAATTAAATTTTTATTATTTTAATGGGCTAATTAAATTTGCACAATATTTTTAGCATATTTGTTTTTGAGTAAGTTTTGTACAATAAAGGCATTGTTTATTTGCTATCAGATTTTTTAGCATTTTAGTAGGTTAATGCATTGTTTATTTGATATCTGAATTATTGACATTTTCCAGTTTGAGTAGGTTAATAAATTTTTTATTTGCTATCTGAACTCTTGGCATTTTTCATTTTGAATTAATGCATTGTTTATTGGATATCTGGTTTTAGCATTTTTCATCTTAAGTGAGTTAAGTAAACATATGTATATGTATATGTATAATCAGTACCTTGTTCATTTGCCAGCGGAATGTTAAGCATTTTGAGTGTGTAACTTAAATTGTATAATCACTGCATTGTTGCTGTTGGATATCTGAAAGTTAGTATTTAGCACTTAGGGTGTGTTACTTAAATTGTATTAATCAGCACACTGTTTGTTGGCTATCTGAATTTTAAAATGGGTACCTATATGTGTGTGTGTGTGGGTAGGTGTGGATATCTGAAATTTACGCTACATAACTGTGCATGTGTATGTGTGTCTGAATGGTAGTGTGTGTAAGAGTGTGTGAACCTGATTATTGATGAATCGTAAATTGTTGCTATAAGATTACAGTCTGCTTAAGTAAAAGGGTTTTACTAACAGCTGGGTCATACTCACAGCAGTTTGATAAAATATAAATTTGTGTGTTAAAGGATTAGAGAAAATGTCATTTTTATTCTTTGTCTTATTGCAATTTTTGGACTGTAGGTGCTGTTTTGTGGCTGGTTATGGAAATATTATTATAATAGGTCAGTAACATCACACAGAGAAATAGAATTAAAAGAGTCCACTAGAGGACAAAGAACCCATTTTTGTATAGAAAAAAAAACTTGTTTTAAGGACAGAGTGGAGGAATATCAGACATCAGAGGACATAAATAGTAAATTGTGGAGACTTACTCAGTGGTATAATCTGAGAAAATTGGACAGGGAACCTAACTGACATCCTGGACACTTTACTGCAGAGTGAGGTTGGCACTAAGGTCAGATAATATCAGCATCAAATATAGATTGTGGTGACATAGTGGATGAAGACAGTGACCCGACACATTACAGACATTCTAGCTTATGATATCCAACGCCTATCCCCTTCCCACTTATAGGTGAGATCTGTCTCGCCAAAAGACTTGTTAGATGAAAAAAATGGGCAGGCTATAGAAGAAAAATAAGAGAAACCATAGAAGACATTTTCTGTAAACTAATTTGGCAAGATTCCAACAGATAAATAGACAGGGCGTGCTTAAGCTTAGGGAACAATGAAGACCCCGTTGGAAGAAGTTTGTGCTAGCCATCCCTCAGAAGAGAAATATAACACTAAGCAAAGCAAACAATGGACAGCCAAGATTAAAGGTGTTCCCAAGTGGCCTGAAAATGGCACGTTTGTCCCCTCATGCATCGCAGAATTTGAAAAGTATATGAAACAAAAACACCTCAAACCAGGAAATGCTGAGGACAAGCTAAGAGTTTTACAGTTCTGGAAGGATAAAGAGAAAGGAGAGAGGCAGCAGAACAAAGACACTCTGTGGGAAAAAAGGAAATTTGACAACTTAAAAAGAGAGTTGAGGAAAAGGCAAAAGAGGTGGAGTCTTTGAAGCCAGACGCACCAGCTACACTAACAGGAACACCTCGCATATCCCCACCTCATTATAAGGGCATCTATCCACTGATAAAAGAAGAAGAGGGATTAGAACTGGAAGCAGATATGATGTTTAAAGGCATAGTAAGAACTGTCCAAGGCTGTCCACCCAGAAGAGAAGGAGGAAATCTAGTCACTGCTTGGTGGGAGGGGTGACGTGAGATTTAAGGAAAGTCAGCTGGTCGCTAGGGTGTTGCTAGGTGGCAGTTATGGGGTCCCAGGTGGTTGCCAATGAAGCTAATAATTAAAAATATTTGTTATGGTTGAGGAAAGGTAAATTTAATAATAAAAAAGTTTAAAAATGCAAAGCAAACAAAAAAATACACAATATTTGGTTGTCACCAATTCACAGCCGATTAACTCTGGTTCTGCCTCCCTGGGACTCTGGCAGCAGGAGCGGTTTCTCCTGAGAGGGGTGCGGATGGGGCCGCCTCCTGTGCGCAGAGAGGTGGTAACCACAGATACTTCTCCGTCAGGGTGGGGAGGACTGTGGCAGCATCGTGGCTTTCAAGGGAGGTGGAGCCCACAGCTAAGGGGATGCCATATCAACCTGTTGGAACTATGGGCAGTGTTTCTCACCCTGAGACATTTCAGGCAGGTACTGTCAGGGAGACATATATTGGTGCGAACAGACAGTACCACAGTAGTTTTTCTGATCAATCACCAAGGTGGAACAAGGTCTCGGTCATGTCTCCAACTGACACAAGTGTTGTTGCTATGGGCATACAGACACCTCCTGCCGATCAGAGCGATGCATATTCCTGGTCACAACAACAATGTGGCAGAATCCCTCTCTCGCCGCAGCCTGAGGTCAGGGGATGTCCCGCAGGGAAGTGATTCTGTTGATCTGGAAGACATATGGGACGGCATCAATGGACCTCTTTGCCAGTGCGGCAACAACATATTGTCCCCTATGGTTTTCAATAGGGCAAGAGCAGGGGGCATTAGGTCAGGATGCCCTAGTGGCCAGATCTCCTGCTATATGCTTATCCTCCTCTTCCACTTGTCTGGCCTGTCCTGAGACATGTGCAGGAGAGACAGCACAGGTTAATACTAATAGCTCCCCAATGGCCAACGATGCCATGGTTCAGTCTCCTGTTAACCATTACAACTGCCCCACCTCGATCGTTGCCATTTCGGAAGGACCTACTGTCTCAGATGGAAGGGAAGATATGGCACCCATTCCCAGAGAGGTTGAAATTGTGTGTCTGGCCCCTGGGGCTGAGCAGGTGCTCTCAGAGTGTTCAACTGGAGTCAAGAAGACTGTCTTGAATGCCAAGTCCCCAAGTATGGCAACACGTATTGCATATGCTAACAAATGTAGGCTGTTTACTTCCTGTTGTAAAGACAGAGCTCTTAATCCATGTGATTGCCCTATTAGTTTGATATTGAATTATTTACAACACTTGCTGGACACAGGGCATACCCCAGCCACACTAAAGGTCTTCGTGGCAGCTATAGCAGCGTACAGGGATCCTGTGGGGGGGGTGTCAAGTGGCGTGGTTAGGCTTATAGTGGCATTTCTTGGAGGAGCTGTGCGCCTTAACCCGCCAGTACGGGTAACACACACTCAGTGGGATCTGCAGGTCGTGTTTGATAGCTTGTGTTCAGCACCTTTTGAGCCCCTCGAATAAGCTCATATTAAGTATCTTTCTATGAAGACTGCCTTCCTCTTGGCCATAATGTCAGCCAAGAGGGTCAGTGAGTTGCAGGCCCTCTCAGTGAGTCCACAATGCCTTAGATGGGGCCCTGAGGATAATCATGATATGCTTTGGCCAAATCCAGCTTTTCAGCCCAAAGTGTTATCAGCACAGTTCGCTAACCGCCCCTTTCAGCTTGCAGTGTTTCATCCTGCTGATGAAGCTCCTATTCCAGCACTGTGTCCAGTATGAGCTTTGCGGCAGTATGTGTCAACAACAGCATCGTGGCGCACCACCAACCAGTTGTTCGTCTGTTTTGGTCCCTGTCAGAGAGGTGCATCCTTGTCTAAGCAGGAAAAGGAATGTTTTTTCTTAAGAAAAATAGAATGTTGGCTCTTTGAAGCCACCATAATAATAATAATAATAATAATAATAATAATAACAATTGTACGGGTGCAAGGCTTATGGCATCTTACACATCATTACGGAAAACTGGGAGGAGGGACCTATTAACAGCAAAAATGAAAATCCACACCTTAAGTCACCTAACACAGAAGAATTTGTGTGATCTCCTGAAACCGTGGAGAGAAGTGGTTTCTATGGTTCTGGCGATGGTGGTTCCTGAGAAAGATTGGCTACAACCAGAGGTAAGTTTAAAAGGTTCAGCCCAGTTTACCCTGGTCCCCTGTGGAGACCATCTCTCACTGTTCCAGAAAGCACATCTCTCACTGTCCTAGAGAGCACAGGTTATCAGGCTGCAAGGAGATTCTCTGATGTGTTTTTGCTTCTACCCGGTCTCAAAGACCTAATAGAAAACCACATCGAGACTCCTCCAGGAGTGGTGGTACATAGCCTCCCCTATCGTTTACCCAAACACAAAAAAATGTTGTTTGGGAGGAACATGGGAGTAATCAGGGAGTCCCACAGTGATTGCAGCAGACCAGTGGTCTTGGTGCCAAAGGCTGACAGGTCGATACATTTTTGTGTGCACTTTAGAAAATTCAATCTGGTGTCTAAATTTGATGCATATCCAATGCCACGCATTGATGAACTGCTCAATCTGTTAGGTCAGGGGTGTCCAATCTTATCCAGAAAGGGCTGGTGTGGGTGCAGGTTTTCATTCCAACCAAGCAGAAGCCAAACCTGAGTCAACTGGAAGCCAAGGTCAATTGATTATACAGATAGAATCAGGTGTGGCTCCTGCTTGATTGGAATGAAAACCTGCACCCACACTGGCCCTTTGTGGATAAGATTGGACACCCCTGGGTTGGGTGTTAAGTACGGTATCTGGGCTTCCACTTGGACCATGGGCAGATGTGTCCCCAAATTGATAAGAAAGCAGCAATTGCAGCCTGCCCGAGACCCAAGGCCAAAAACAGTTGTAAGACCATTCCTGGGGCTAGCTGGCTATTATAGTATGCTTGTGCTTAATTTTTTGGACATCACCAGCCCGCTGACTGACCTCACTAAAAAGGGAGTGCCAGATCCAGTCCAGTGGGCATAGCCATATGAAAGGGCTTTTTGCTAGGTAAAAGCATTTTTGTGTGGGAGCCTGCTGTTACATTCTCCTGACTTTTCTCTCCCTGTTGTTCTGCAGACTGATGTGTAGGACAGAGGGCTGTGGGCTGTTTTGCCCCAGGTGGTGGAGGGGGAGGACATCAGCCGGAAGCTCTCAGTTAGGCAGAATACGTACGGCACCAGCGAGAAGGAGTGTCTGACCATCAAGTGGGTGGTCCTCACTCTCCGGTACTACCTACTGGGGTGCCCCTTTACCATCTGTTCTGATCACGCCCTGTTCCAATGGCTCCAGCACATGAAGGATGCCAACATGTGAATCACTTGGCACTTTAACCATTCAAATTCGGGGTCAACCACAAGCCAGGGCCACAGGTGGTGGTGCCGTATTACCTCTCCTGCCAGGGGGGCTCAGGAAAAGGAAATCACTGGAAAACAGGGCTGCTGGAAAAAGAAGTGATTTTTCATTCAGAAATTATATCAGCAAATAATTACAGTGAGTTTACTGCATGTGTGCTTTGAGTGTCCTTTCAGGAAAAAAAGACAACACCCTGAACCAGAGAGAGACAAGGACAGAGCTGACAGAGGTTGCACATAACACACACACTTGCTGTTGTGGGAAGCCCAGGTCGCGGCACAACAGCTGGAGTACCCGACAGTGAGGAAGATGGTGGGGGTATGTGGCAGAGGGGGTGTGGTCCAGTGTCAGCTGCAGACAGAAAGGAGGAGAGTTGAACTGACAGGTAATGCATGATTCTCACCTCTGAGTTACTATACCCTGTGGGTTGCTTGTTTGTAAATGTGCAGTTGTACAGCCACCTTTCTTTGGTGCTACTGAAGTGCACAAACAGACCAAAAATGAGCTTAGGTTCCTGACATACCATAAAGGAACAATCCCAGAGACAGGATCATCTCTCTCTTGCTGACATCATCAGCAAGCTTATTTGTTGTGAAGAAGAGAGAAATAGTTTTTGACAGTAGTCTGTGGAGGACTGAGAAGATAAAAAAAAATAAGACAGTGTCCTTCATCCAAACTCAACCACAATGCTATTGGCACAATATTTTTGCTGTTCTACAGAACAACCAGAAGAGAACTCAATGTCCTGCATGAGAAACATTCCCGGTTTGAAGTATAGTAGTGCTGACAGCATTGCAAAAACACTGGACAACAGGGCTGCTGGAAAAAAGAAGTGATTTTTCATTCAGAAATTAAATCAGCAAATGGCAATATGCAAACCATAACTTCATTCAGCCCAAGAACCAGATCTTCTATCCAGTATGAATGACTAAGCAAGCTAATTGTTTCAAGAGAATAGATGGATTCAATCGGCAGGTAATGACCGTGTGATGATTCTCACCTGTGTTTGGTATGGTGAGTTTACAGTGAATGTGCTGTGATTGTCCTTCCAGGGAAAAAAGACAACGCCCTGACCCACAGAGAGACATAGACAGAGCTGACAGAGATTGCACGTAACACACACACACACACACTTGCTGTTGGGGGAAGCCCAGCTTGCAGCACAGTAGCTAGAGTACCAGACAGTGAGGAAGGTGGTGCTGCAACTGGTCAGCCAGACCCCAGAAAAACATTAACGATGCTTCCAGTGTGTGTGTGGGTGTGTGTGTTTTGTCTGAATCCTGTTATGTTCTCTATTTTTCCTGGAACAAACAAAGCACACATAAGTAAACTTGTTGTTATCATACACAGGAGAGAATCAGCACACATTACCTGCTGGTTCAACCCACCTCCTCTTCATCAGCAGCTGATGTTCAACCACATCCCCGCTTCCACACACATGATCTGTGTGAGCTATATGGAGCTATATCTGAAAGCATATTTCTTTTCTAAGGTAGAAATATGGTTTTATTGGAGCTCAATGTTTAGGTCAGACTACTAGAGCAAACCATTGATGAAAAAATATTGCCTATTAGTATCATGTTAATAAACTTGGTCTCAAATGAACTTGCTCTTTTTTAAGTTCCACAAACAGGGTTGCCAGGTTCTGTGTGTTACGTATTGCAGGTATATACTGCAACAGTGGTGCACTGCAAAATGTGCACTACTGTTAACTTGCGTCCCACAAAAAAGTCTGAGGAAAAAGAACAAACATGCATCTACCATTTTCTATGCTTGAATTTTGGGTTAGCCTCAAGTCTTTCTGTGAAGTTTTTGAGTTGCAGCTGGGATGGGAATTTTGATTAATCCTGGCAACCCTTCACAAAAGATTCTGTGAATTGTCCTTTAAAGCTGCCCATTAAAGTAAAAACGTTTTGTCTTATGCTATCCACACTTATTCTTAAAGCTTTTTGGCAAGCTTTTTTAGAAAAAATAATAAAGCAACCGAATACTCCAAATACATGAATACAACCGAATACATGAATACTTGACATTCATGTTCAGGAGCTCTTGCAAACATCAACTGTAAAATACTGCCATGGCCAGTGTAGTGAATAAACTGTAAATGCAGGAGCAGCCTTAAAAAGAACGCAGAATATTTGTGTAATGAGTCCATTCAGGGCATGAGCAAGAGGCAAAAGAAAGGCTGAGTTCAGCTGAAATTTAATATAAATTCACAATCTTTGAAATCATGAGTGATAGAAAACAAGGGTGAGCCATGCTTAAATGAAGACAAGCTTTACTAAATAGTGGGCTCACTAGCTGTCTGAGTGCTTTCTTTTTGTCCTTTGATCTTCATTTCTGATCCTACGCATGACAGTAAAAATACTCCTTGGGATCTCAGTCCAGATGCACATGTGTGGCACCACAGAAAAAAACAGCATATCATACAGATTTTGAATGTTGACAATGAAACAGCAGTCAAAGATTGCAATACCTGAAATGTTAAAACTTTTTCCACTCAGAAAAGTACAAGCATGATGGAATGCAGTCGACACTGGTCAACATTAGTCTTGACATTATGTTATATAATGTTTTGTTTGAAGCAGTTTGCAGTGGTAGTTTTCGAGAAGCAAACATATGTGAAATACTGGCTTAATTGTTTAATGAGGCCTGTCAGGTTGAGTAGGATATTGACTCAGTACCATTTAGATAGAAAGATCCATTTGCATCTTCAAATTTCAAGTTTTTCTTTTTTCGCTATTTATGTATGTCATTGAAAAATAAGTTATTGTAATTGGAAAAAAATAATTAAATCAGTCAATTATGAAAAAAGACTCAATTCTAAATATATTAGTTTATTGCAGGTCTACCTCTGACTCATCCACTCTCCCCATCTGCAACATGACAGCAGCAATTAGGCTGTTCTTCCCAGGCGATTATGGCCTACTAGTTGAGATCACTGAGACATATGAGTAAAAGTCTCTATTCTCTTCTGTCACAGCATGCAGATTTATCCATTCCATACAGATTCACTTAACTCAACACTTGATTTGCTCATACAGCTCTGTACTCTAACAACAGTCTCTTTCAAACAGTAAAATTCAGCCACCATTTGATAATTTCTAAGCAAATGTCTTCAGTATTATTGCAATTTTTTTTTGCGATTTTTCTTTTTTGTAATTGCACACTAACACCTAAAAGCACACACTGTTCCATCCCTGTTCAATCACTGTGGAAACCTGCATTAAGAGGTGAGCAATTTCATTTAAGATTTAAACAGCAGTTACTTACAGAACTGGAGACAGAGATGTCCGCATATGTCTTGCATTTAGCAAACCTGTGACAACGTCCTATCTTTAGAAGATTAAAGCTGATAAGGAGTGCTGAGTGGCAGAAAGAGGGATAACACCAAACGCAAAATTAACCCAGCCTTGCTGGCCACCGTATCACACCACGCTCAGCAGATGCAGTTCTCACCCCCTCCCCCTCTATAATCTGTGCTGCTCTCTCTATCCTTGGCTATATGATATACTGGAAGCACATCAAGAATGCACTTTTATAAACATACTCAGATACCAGATCTGCAAACAAACATAACATGAGTGGCACAACTTTTGAAGTAAGGGCAATTTATCACTCCACTCTAGACTAACTGGAAAGTATTTGATGAATCCTTAATTTGTTTGAAACTGTTAATCAAGTCACAACAGTTCTTAAAATGTCCACCAATATAGAAAACCTCCCCATAGCAAACTTATTTTCTTTTTCATGCCACAGTAACCCTGACAAGATTCTCATGTTCGTTTTTACTCCCAGAACAGAAAATTGACAAGAGCACATGATAATGGTCAAATCTGTCAGGTTTCTTTGAATGAGTCTACAAGCAATTGTGGTGGGCCCATGGGCTAAATCAAGCACTGGGCATGGTTATTTTGTGCAGATCACACCCTTCTGTATTTTGCAGAATACAGAGAACATGCAATTCATTAGATACTTTTACACTAAGTATCTAAAAATATTAGCATGGTCAGTTATTTTTTTCCTTTTTTGTGTCTCAGCAATTCAAACTGAAGTGCAATACCGTGTCGGATGAATTCCAGGGTCTCAACCTCTTAATTAATGAGTAGGGATCAAGTTCTCTGTCTCTAGTTCTACCTGGCTCGTTGCATAATTGGTACAGTGCAGTACCACACGGAGAATATGTGTGAATGTATGTGTGTGCGCGTGCAAGGCCTGTGCGAGTAAGACCTAATGCTGCTCGCTAATTTTCAAAGAAAGATAATCGAAACCGGTTGCTCAAACGGCTTCTAACGACGAGCTTGCATTCTGGTATGGGTTTTTCAGAACCGCTATTGTGTGGACAGCTCCCGCCAATCAGACTCAAAGGTTCGCGACATAAACTCACATAAATTCACAGTGATAAATTCAAATATTTATAATATATTTTTTGTTAATCCATTTATTTCTGTAAAGCTGCTTTGGGACAATGTCCATTGTTAAAAGCGCTATACAAATAAAACTGAATTGAATTGAATTGAATTAAACGGCGTCTCCCCACTATCGTTCAAAAACGCCGTATTCCACAATTCACAAAGTGCAGCACATTATCTTGCGCATTTCACGATGGGCATGGTTACTACCAAGTCGTAACCTTTCTTCGTATGAGAATAAATTTAGGGCGGGCAGATACAGTCTACATAACATTGTACGTAGGTTATTCTATGCCGCTTTACACGGCTCGTTCAATAAGCTGCACTATATTAAACGGAGCATTAGTGGACGTCTCCCTAATATCTAGTCTAACTATATATGAACTCGTGTGTGTGAATGATTTTTTAATCGATATTGTTTCCATCGATACATTTGTATAAAGTTATTCTCTATTATATGGCATCACCGCATCGTCTTAAATCCTATGCGTCTCCACCTTTCAAAGAAACGCAAGTGCTCTGATTATCGGCAGTGTCCCTACTACAAGGTCGTGAAATAACCGAACTTCATAATTTCACACTCCTAATATCCAGTGTCGAATGAATTCTTGCAGTATTAATAAGCGTCAGCCATTACTTAAATGAACATTGTTTCTAGACTTGTGAATCACGGTTAACCCAGGGTCGTTGTCTAATACACCCATATAAAATTCAGATACTGAATTTACCTAGTATGATCCAGAGGGAGCCTGCCACTAGAGCAAAGGCGAACATGGCTGGTGTCATTGAGAGCGCAGTCTCAGCAGCATGCCGCTTGTGGTACAAGTCGCAGCTGCTAACTGTGAGATTACACGGTACAATAAAGTAGAGCTGGAGCTCTCACCAGTGGCACTACTGTGTATTCTCATCCCCTTAGGTTAATGGGGAGAAGGTTAAAAGGGAGACTGGGAAATGTGCATGTGAATATTTTTAGACTGAGTTAATATGAAAACAAAAATCGATGATTAAGAAAATTGGGAATATTGATTCATTTGTAAGGGTTAGACGGGGTATAGGTTCACTGCTGAAACAGTACAAACCTCTATAGATTACAATATAAACACATTTACCAATAACCCGATGAATGCTACTGCCCTGCCTGACTGCCATCAACCTCACTGCTTGACCTGTCAAATAAACAAGAATGGAAAGACATATCAATATTCTCTGATTACAAAATGAGGAAACATGAATGACCTACTCTTATTTTAAGTGCATAAAAGCTGTTTTCTAAACAAGACACTTTGGCTATTCTCTCTTTTTTATATTTATTTTTATTTATGCACATTTCTTGACATTCACAAAAACAAAATTGACTTCCCAAACTAGGGGTTGCAACCCCAAGTGGGGTTGCTTGATTTACAAATGGAGTTGCAAGAGAAACTCACAGTCTTCTTTTGTTTCATTCATTTGTTTTACAAATTAATATTAGAAATTTTGAAGACTGTATGAAGAAGATTCTTTGTGCCAATACTTTTGTCACATTCAGACAAGCCACATTTAAATTAATAGGGTACATGTTATTTTAGTTTTTTGATTATCCTGACACTGTACTAGTATAGTTCAGCAACAAAATCAGACAAATTTCCAAACCATCTACCTCTGCTAAACAAACTAGCATTGTGTTGCATCGCTAGTCTATCTGCATACATACAGTGGGGTCCAAAAGTTTGAGACCACATTGGAAATCTGGGATTTTTTTTTTCATTTAAAATTGGAAATAAACAGATTGTTTTAGATTTTTTTAAATATTTAAAACAAAGAAAGTAAACATTCAATATCTTGAATATTTAATATTCAAGATTCTGCACTGTTTCAAGGGGCCCTATTTAAATGTAAGCAAATTTGTGATATTGACTATGTTAACTGCTAACTACAAAAGGTCAGATTTTCCTCATGCTTAATGTCTTCTATTGAAGCATGTGTTCAGACAACATTCAGATGGATTTGATCTAAAATGGATCATAAGGTTTTGCACAAACTTGTGGAGTCCATGCCAGCTTGAGTACACACTGTCATTAAAGCAAATACTAAGCAATTGATGCAAATATTTCAAACATTCTACTTTTCAGTTGTGGTCTGTTGTGGAAGTTGTGGTCAATAATATAATTTGTAATGAAAACTCTTGTATTAAATTAGAAAATGTTGCAAAATAGAAGCAATTTCACTAGTAGTCTCAGACCTTTGGACCCCACTGTATGTGTGGCTTGTTTGACTCGTGTGCATGTAAAAAGTAAAAAATAAAACAAGCATGGAGCTTTGTAAAAAGTCACCAGTCTCCCCAGTCCTCCTTTCCACCCACACACCCCAGAGTTCTAGCGTTCAATTCAATTTTATTTATAAAGCACTTTGTGGAGGCAGGGGCATGGTCAAGTGCCGATTTGTGAATGGGGGGCGGAGCCAAGAGAAGTGAGTGGTAAGGACCTACACCTGTGTGAGATTTCTCTAACATGTGTTCTGTGTTTCAGTGAGTGGCAGTGAGGATAAAAGGGGAGAGATGAGAGCCATGAAAGAGAGAGAGCGTCAAGCAGCACAGAGCCAAATGTGTGTCTAGTTTGCTTCAGAAAATAAAATCACTGAAAAGTGAAGACAGAAATAGAGAGCCACAAAAATAACGAGCCACATTTGAGTCGTCCCAAGTTTGACTCCCATCTCCTCATTTCTGACCCAGAATGTCACACTGCAGAATGTCACACACTTTTAACAATGGACATTGTCACAAAGCAGCTTTACAGAAATACATAAGTTCCAGATATAAATTTTAAATTTATAAATTTCCAGAGGTGACAGTGGCGATATGCGGAAGAAAACTTGAGAGGAAACAGACTTAAAACGGAACCCATCCTCATCTGGGTGACTCCAGATAGTATGGTTATAAATAATTTCTCTTCTATAGCTGTATACTATGTAGTCAGAAAGTGCAATTATGTAAACAGAACTTATGAGCAACTTATAAGTATGAACATCAAAATCAGTTCTGAATTCATTATAGTTTTGACTTAAAGTCTATTGTATCGAACTGAAGTTATTAACTATTCAATGACGGAGAAGAGTGCAAATTGTCCTTAGCAATTGCAGTCCTAAAGCAATCCAAGGAAAAACATCCACAGCCATCTTTTTGGTTTCTTGTGGGACCATCCACAGTAATCTTATGGTGATCTTTAGGCTGTCCATATGGGGCCATCCTTAGCAGCAGTGAGTGATGTTCAGGTGACGAGAACTGCAAACAGAAGTATGGCATCAGGATGGATCATGCAGGTCTGGAGAGTAGAAGGAGTAAGGATCACTGATATCTCAGGAGTAATGTGTAGAGTGAGAGAGAGAGAGAGAGAGAGAGAGAGAAGAGGGAGGGGAAGAGAGAGAACACAGATTATTAGGTATGTTCTTGTCGTGTAATGGTTAAAGAATTCGAACAGTGGTGCCAAAAGCAGAGAGGAGGTGACAGACGCTGTCATGGAACTTTCTCATTATGGTCATTATGTCCCTTGCCAGCCTCCACCGGACACATCAGGCTCTCCTCAACCTGCTGCATGCACCGCAGCAGCAGTTCAAGGTGAGCAGAGGGCCAAGAACTGACGGATGCTTCAGGTGCTGCTGCCACCAGGGAGATACAATTCTAGTGAATGGATGCCTGTCTGCAAGTGTCTCAGTCGGTGACCATTGCACTGCCACAGACCTGTACATCGGCTGTGCTGGGCAGAGCCTTATTTACTGAACTGTGTCTACAACTATGTGATGGCTGTGTCAGCTCATCCCAGTGTGCACACCCTGTCTCCACTGTAGCTACAACCCTCAAAACATGCTGGGATGTGCAAAAGGATTTGTACATCGTGCCAAGCTTCAGCCAGTTCAGCAGAAACTGAGGCGCTTACTTTTCTCAGCCCGCGATGAGGTGCCCAAGGAACTACAGAAGTTCGTACAACAGGATGTAATCGAGCATGGGGATACATCTTTTGAATGCAAAAAAAGACTTTTATTTTGACATAGTAGTAACGCACGCCGGTATGGTTGTATAACGTGCTTCCTATTTCCGCTGTGTGTATGCACGCTTTGTAAAGAACATGGACTGCATTTGACTGCATTAAGACAGCCGCTCTTCCTGAAACAACGGTTAATCTAGCCGCTCGTGCAATTGTGGGGCGCAGCTTTTAGACACTTAGCGGTAGTAACACCGAAAGCGGAAAGCGAGCGCCCGCGAGCTCCTACACAGCCAAAGCAACTTAACTTTTATACAAACTGAAATTTAAATAAATAACAAAACCAACACACAACAGGTCACAGTATTTGAGTATCCAGGGTAAATGTTTTTATATTTGCGCCTTTACTTTTAAATAATGGACAAAATCGATCAAGGTTATAGAGACGGTATAAATTATTAAGGCAAATAAAAATAAAAACATAATTTAAGAAACGTTATTATTATTATTGTTGTTGTTGTTGTTGTTGTTATTATATACAAATATTATTATATAAAATACAATAATATAAAATATATATTAATATAATAATATAAAATATTATAAATCTAACCATGGACACATTTTTAAAAAATATAGATGGATCATTTCACAGAGGAAGTCTCTGACACCAAAAATATTAATATTTCTTTTATTATATTATTAAATATTAATGTTTACTTATGCACTGCTGAAATAAAATTGACATTTCAAATCTCAAACCCACTCAAATCAGTATACAGTGACCTACTCTATGCTTAAAATAGAAAGGAATTAATTTAGAAATATAAAGTAGAAAGTAGAATTTTACTGTAGAAATTTAAATGTATTGCTCTTCAAAATCAGTGAATCTATCAATGTAATTGAACCTGGAGGCTATTCTGATTCATTATAAAAGGGACATTTCAAATTGGTAGACAATCAAACCCAGTCACATCAGTTCCCAGCAAGCTCCTCTATGCTCACAATAAAGATGAATTAATTCTACTGTAGAATTTTTAAGTAATTGCTCTTCAAACTCACAAGATCTGTCAATATAATTGAACTAGGAGGCTATTTTGATTCATTATAAAAGGGACATTTCAAATTGATAGATGACAAACCCAACTGATATCAGTTCAGAGTGAGCTCCTCTATGCTCATAATAAAGATCAATTAATTCTACTGTAGAATTTTTAAGTAATTGCTCTTCAAACTCACAAGATCTGTGAGTATAATTGAACCAGGAGGCTATTTTACATCACTGATGATGTGTCTAGGGCGCACCTGGAAGGTGTGTGTCAAAACCAGTTTAGTCTGGCAGCAGCCAGTGACCTCTGGGAATAGACCAGATGACTACCACGAAGAGAGTGGCAACAGCTGGAGAGACAGCTGACAGCTAGAGAGACAGCAACCGGGGCAGGGAGGGTTAGCTTCCCAAACTGCAGCACCCGTGAGGGGGTACCCACTAATAAGCTACGGAAAACCGTAGCAGAAGAATGAGCATCTCAACAAGACGGACTCACAGTTATTGACCCAAGCTCATGGACATAAGACTATGAGTGCAGTTTGTAAATGCAACAAGGTCTGCAAAAACCTGCATGACCTTAAGATCCACCAGGCCAGAATGAAGTGCTTGACTGGTACACAAGTGATGCAACGCACAGGTCAAGTACCTGGTGAGACGCAGGAGGAGCCCAGCCCGGAGTCACCCCACAGTGCCCAGACCCTCCACGCACCACTAGGCCGTTTCTAATCCAGGCTTTCAGAACAACGTAAGGTTAAGTGGCCCGCCGCTAATAAGGAAAATGAGTGGCGCCAGCTTGATGAGGACATGGACCAGATTCTCCAAGTAACAGCCAGAGGGGATGCTGACCGGAGACTGCACACAATTCAATACAATTCAATTTTATTTGTATAGCGCTTTTAACAATGGACATTGTCTCAAAGCAGCTTTACAGAGCATAAGAAACAAAAAACATGCAAACAGAAACAGGCGACTGAGCAAGCCTGAGGCGACAATGTGCTCAATAATTATCAACATAGCCACTGAGAGATTTGGCCTGAAGGAGCAGCTTCCGCCCAGTGGTTCTGCGAGACAAAATCGTCGGGAGGAGAAGATCCGTCAGTTGCAGCAGGAGCTCCGTGTGCTTAGAAAGCAGTTCAAGCAGGCAAAGGAGGAGGATAAAGCTGCCCTGGCTGAGCTCCGGAACATCACAAGGAGTAAGCTCACTACCACCTGTTGAGCTGAGTGGCACAGAAAGAGGGGCAAGGAGAGGGCTCGCAGATGGGCAGAGTTTATCGCAAACCCAGAGGGTGTCTGGATTCCTAAGGAGAAGAACTCAAGTAACATCGAGCAGTTCAGGGTCATCTCACTCCTCAGCGTAGAGGGGAAGATATTTTTCACTATTGTTGCCCGACGCATGACGGAGTTTCTCCTGCAGAATGAGTACATTGACACCGCTGTACAGAAAGGTGGAATCTCAAAAGTGCCAGGCTGCATTGAGCACACAGGAGTTATCACCCAGCTAATCTGGGAGGCTCAAGAAGGTGGCAGTAGGCAGTGCTGTGGCTTGACCTTGCCAACGCTTATGGGTCAATCCCGCACAAGGTGGTGGAAACCTCACTGATCTGACCTCATGTTCCAGAGAAGATCAGGGATCTCATTTTGAACTATTACAGCTGCTTTAATTTGAGAGTCACCTCTGGATCAACAACATCTGCATTCCATAGGCTGGAGAAAGGAATAATCACAGGGTGTACTATCTCGGTGATTTTGTTCGCCTTAGCTATGAATATGCTAGTTAAGTCAGCAGAGGTGGAATGCAGAGGCCCACTTACCCAGTCAGGTGTGTGTCTGATGGTAACCACAACATCCGTACCAGGCTGCAGATAGATCCTCCAAGGCCTGGAACGCCTCATCAGTTGGGCCCAAATGGACTTTAAGTCAGCTAAGTCCCGATCCCTTGTGGTGAGGAAGGGAAACGTAACCTATAAGTTCCATTTCTCCCTTGGAGGAGTGCAAATTCCATCAATCACCGAGAAGCCAGTTAAGAGCCTGGGAAAAGTCTTCAATGGCACACTTATGCCGAGTTCACACTGCACGATTTTAGACCGATTTTTCACTCGCCAACAGGTTTTGCGAAATCGCCGACAAATGCCTGAAATCGGAGGCAAATCAGTGCTCGTTCACGAGAGTGACAATCACGCAATGTGAATTATCAAAGACGCGATCTGAGAGAATCGCCAAAGCGTCGCCGACGCTCGTGAAATATTTGGCATGCTAAATATCTGGACCTGTCGGCGATTCAAAATCCTGCTGTGTGAAATGAGTCCTGACTGAAACAAACAAGGGGAGGACAATATCAGAAAACACGGCTTCGGTGCCGGAAAAGGCTCCTTCTCTGTCTATTTGGACCCAGCAAAAGGTGGATAGGACGTTGGGCTACTGATCGGAAGGTCATGAGTTCGATCCCCAGCACCGCCAAGCTGCCAATGCTGGGCCCTTGAGCAAGGCCCTCAACCCTCAACTGCTCAGTTGTATAAATAAGATAAATGTAAGTCGCTCTGGATAAGGGCGTCTGTCAAATGCTACAAATGTAAATGTACAGACCATTTGGATTGCGGGGTACCATTTCCAGTCTCGCGCGAGAACTCTGTTCTCACGTGCGATCTTGCGTAATTTCCTTATCACTTCTCGCGTGCGTTTGGTTGTGAAACGTAGTTTGCGAGCCAGAGTTGTCGGCGATTCTTTCTATTGTAAAGTCATGCAGTGTGTAACCTCCTGTCACCGATCCATCGTGCAATGTGAACACAGCAGCAACTGAATGCTGAGGGCCCAGGACGCAGTCAACCAGGCTGAGGCGCGGCTGCAGCACAGTGTACTGGTGGGGACAGTGGCGTCAGGACGCACAGAGCTTGGCTGTAAACATAAACCTCGATATGACAAGGCCCGGGGAAAGGACAGGTGTCAACTGGTCCAAGAAGAAATCTGAGCAGGGGTGAAGGAAAGGCGCATTAGTAGGATGGTGGGGATGCAACAACAAGGGGCGTGGACTCGATGGGAACAAGCGATGGGCCAAAACATCTTGTGGACTGAGTTGTGAAAAGCAGAGCCATACCGGATCCAGTCCCTTATCCGCTCAGTCTACAATGTCCTCCCCAGTCCAACCAACCTCTTCTCCTGGGGTCTGAAAGACACCCCTGCATGCCTCCTATACCAAAAAAGAGGATCCCTGGAGCACATATTAAGCTGCTGCCCTAAGGCCCCACCCCGTTATCGGTGATGCCATGATCAGGTGCTAAGGGTAATCGCTGGAACTATCAGCCCAGGGATCTCTCTCAGCAAGCACCAGCAGCCAGCACAGCATGCAATTGCATTTGTTATGGCTGGAGAGAAACCATCAAGGAGCAGGAACCCAGCAGGTGGACTCCTGGCAACAGCTCGAGACTGGCAGCTAAAGGTTGACCTGGGAAGGCAGCTCATTCCCAGAAACTATTGCCACGACCATGCTTAGGCCTGATATTTTCAGAATCATCAAGGCAATGGTTCTACTGGAATTAACTGTGCCCTGGGAAGACCAGATGGAAGAAGCATTTGAACGGAAGAGGGCCAAGTACGAGGAGTTGGCAGGCGAATGCTGTAACAGGGGATGGAAGACCCACTGCCTCCCCATCGAGGTTGGCTGCCGAGGTTTTGCCGGCCAGTCGTTATGCGGGGCCCTCAAGCTTTTGGGAATCAGGGGACTGCACAAGAATAAAGCATCAGGAACATCATGGATGCTGTTGAGAAGGCATCAAGATGGCTGTGGATCAAAATGGGCGATGGACTACACAAGCTACCTAGACACAAGTCGGGGACTGATCACCCCGGCTGAGTCACCTGGGCGAGGGTGTATGATGTTGAAAAACCTGAAAGACCCGAAACACCCGATGACCCCAAGTTACATCACTGATGATGTGTCTAGGGCGCACCTGGAAGGTGTGTGTCAAAACCTTTTGATTCATTATAAAAGGGACAGTTCAAATTGGTAGATGAAAAAACTCAATGATATCAGTTCACAGCGAGCTCCTCTATGCTCACCATAAAGATCAATTAATTCTACTGTAGAATTCTTAAGTAATTGCTCTTCAAACTCACAAGATCTGTCAGTATAACTGAACCGTACAGTAGAATTAATTGATCTTTATTCTGAGCATAGAGGAGCTCACTGTGAACAAATATCAGTGAGTTTCATCTACCAATTTAAAATGTCCCTTTCATAATGAATCAAAAGAGCCTCCTGGTTCAGTTATATTGACAGATCTTGTGAGTTTGAAGAGCAATTACTTAAAAAATTTACAGTAGAATTAAATTATCTTTATTGTGAGCATAGAGGAGTTCACTGTGAACTGATATCATTGAGTTTTTTTATCTACTAATTTGAAATTTCCCTTTATAATGAATCAAAATAGCCTCCTGGTTCAATTTATATCAGATCGTATGAGTTTGAAGATTACTTACTTAAAGACTGTACAGTAGCATTAACTGATCTTTATTTTGAGCATACAGGAGCTCACTGTGAACTGATCTGAGTGGGTTTGGTCATCTACCAATTTGAAATGTGTATTTTCTAATGCTTCAAATTAGCCTCCTGGCACAATTATATTGACAAAGAAGCAAATACTTTAAAATTCTACAGTAAAATTATTTCATTATTATTGTGACAACAGAGTAGGTCACTGTGAACTAATTTTAGTGGGTTTGATCATCACTACCAATTTAAAATGTCCATTTTATAATGAATATAATGAATCAAAATAGCCTCTTGGCCCAATTATATTAACAGATCCAGATATTATATTTTGTATATTATAAATATATATCCAAAGTACAGTACATTAACGCTTGCTTTCCGCTGTCGGTGTTATTACCGCTAAGTTACGAGCTACGAGCGGCTAGATTAACCGTGGTTTCAGGAAGCACGGCTGGCTTAACCGCAGTTGCATTTGTGTGATGTTTTTTTCTTTTTCACTGTACAATGTGCGTCTCACATGGAGCATCTACAGGCTGAAAGAGAGGCTTATAATCAGATAGCAGCACAAGAGGTCAATTACCCTTCAACAGACTGTATTATAAGAGAACCGCGTTGTTCACCTCGGGGATCCTTTAGCCAAACTGCTAATGAAATATTATCTTCATCTCAAAATGACTTGCCTTCCCTTGTGCAAGCCTTGCAAGATAGCATAAACTTGAACAGACTGCCAGTTCAGCCTTTATTTATTTAATGGTGATCCCAATCAGTATGTTGAGTGGAAGGCCTCCTTTACATCACTGATTGATAGGACGAGTATACAGTCAGGTCTGGATGTATTTGGACAATGATGGAGTTTTTGTGATTTTGCCTTTATACACCACCACAATGGATTTGAAATAAAACAATCAAG
>CM075017.1:14573834-14585777 GCA_037576675.1 Pangasius sanitwongsei | reverse complement strand
TTTGCTTAAAATGGCTATAATTCCTAAATGGTAAATGCCATATTTTTGTGGAACCTCTTAAAATAAAGCTGAAAGTCACACTTCGATCACATCTTGATTGTTTTATTTAAAATCCATTTTGGTGGTGTATAAAGGCAAAATCGCAAAAACTCTGTCATTGTCCAAATATTTCCAGACCTGACTGTATCTGCTGCTTATCTAAAAAGAGTTTGTGGATGTTTCAACAAGTCAAATCTCAGATGGCACCATCTACAGGAGTGACGACGAAGCTTATGAAGATGCCTGGAGTAAATCAGATCAAAGACACGGCCAGCCACTTGTGATACACCATGCTTTTAGACAGAAACTTGCAAATTGGTCAAAAATCCAGTCGAACTACTCTGTTGGTCTCAGAGATTTTTCAGATTTTCTTAATACCTGTCAAGATGCCATACCTCATGTTGTAGGCCCACAGATATTAAATGACTGTGAGGAAAATCAGAAGTTAGTCCAAAAGTTACCTGAATGGGTTGCCTCACGCTGGAACCATCAGGTCATGCAAACCTTGAGAGACAATAAGGATTTTACTTATTTTAAAACCTTTGTAGCATTTGTTTCATTAGGAGCAGAGATTGTCTGCAATCCATTCAAGTCTTTCTATGCCCTCAGCTGCCAATCTGCTGAGAAATGAAATTTCAGAGAAACCAAGGGAAATAAAGCTAATGTTTGTAACACTCAGACTGTTTTGGGGAAAGATAAGAAAAGGACCACAAAGAAAAGCACAAGATCTCCCTGTATATTTTGTCAAGATCCTAAACATCAGCTTTATAATTGTTCTGAACTGATGACTAAGACATTAGAGGAATGATAGTTATATGTCAGGGAAAATTACAGACCTTTGAAATCTTGCCATAATGCAAGAGATTGTCATCATTATCTCCCCTGTGATACATATAAAAGAAAACACCTTCTTGCCTTCACAACAACAGTTAGGTCAAAAGGGAAAGACTAGTTCCTGTAACAGCTTCTGCTCAAAGATCAGAAAATGAGTCTACATCTGCACTATCTCTTAGTGTGGCCAGAAAAGGATCATCCTATCATCAAGCAACAATGCGATTGCAGAAAAATTTGTTTAAGCTTTGCTTGATTCACAATGTGATGCAACCTTTATTGACCAAGAAATGAGTAATATCTTACAAGTAGATAAATTTCCCGTGAAGATAAAACTTCAAGACTACCATGACTAGAAAGGATACTATAGTGAAGAGTGAAAGAATTTCAGGACTTTGTGTAAGAGGTTACAGCTCTGCTGAACTCCCTCCTGTGTATACTAAAGATTATATTCCAGTCAGTCATGGACATATAGCCACATGTGAAACAGATAAACTTTACAATCATCTTTTTGCAATTGCTGATAGGCTGGAGTATTGCTGGACCTTAATTAGCCCAGCTTGATTCTTCTGGCTTCACTAGTTTTTGTCACAGACTCTCTGTAAAAGAAATTCCTCTATTGACTCCAGCAGATGCCATACACATTCTAGAATCTGATTTTAAAGATGCTAATGACAACAACCCTATCTCAGGATGACACCACCTTTCTGAATAAACTAAGTGAAGGTATAAGGAGAAACAGCTCCAGACTCTACGAAATGCCTCTACCTTTTAAATAAAGACCTAATTTGCCAGATAATAGACAACTTGCCCTTATGAGGCTTAACTGTTAAAGTATCAAAGGTACAAGGAGCATTATGTGAAATTCATGGAGGGTGTCAGTGAAAGAGGAGAGGCGGTGGAAGTTAAAGATAATGGGTGTGAAGGCATAAAATGGTATAAATGGTTCATCATGGTGTCTATCACCCCAAGAAACCAGATAAGCTAAGAGTCGTTTTTTTATAAATGATCATCTTTTTTCAAGGATCTGACCTGACGAACAACCTGATTGGTGTTATCCTCAGATATTGCCAGCATCCTGTTGTCTTAATATGTGATGTTGAGAAAATCTTTCATCAGTTTAATGTGAATAAAGCAGAAAAATCCAACTTGCAAATTGTTAATTCAGATTAAAATTTTAAGTCAAGTGGACAGATTTTTTAGCAAAATGTTGAGTTTACATATACAAACTATTTAACTGCATTTTGTCAAGGATTGTCTTCTTTTCTAACTAGTTTCATTACGGAAAATAAGCAAAATAAATGCTCCTAAAAGACTAAACTCACACTACAGCATGTGGTGATAGTTGCTAAAGAAATAGCCAGCTAGTTAGCGAGCTTGGTAGTTCAATCACCCTGCAAGCATTTGAAGAGTATGTGTCAAAATATACTGTTAGAACTATGGTTATCGATTAAATGAGTGTACAATAAACATAGAAGTAAATATATATAAAAAATAAATATAGAAGTGGATAATGTGTTATAGACAGTGTTAATTTCATTAACAAAATTACTGATGAAAAAGGCTTTTATTTTAATTTTAATATAAACATACTGTAAATAAAAATACACTGCAAGATATTATCAATGTTGATAGCATTTTTTAGAAGAGGTATAAAAATGTAGAAACAATGTGGAGAGCCTATGCCTAATCCACAGTCAGATGTTACTGTTAGCACTGTTCCTGTAATTCCTTCTGGACCTGAAACAAACTCTTATTCAGAGTCTGTGGACTATATAGGGCTTGAGCGCAAACTTGAGTTGTTGATCCTTTATATGCAGACAATTTTGCATATTTCAAAAAGTGCAACTCGGGAGATATTAAGTTGGATCAGTGATACTGTTTCATTCTCCAGGTAAAGCAAAACAATTCATCAAGGATATTTTAAGAAAATATGAAAGCTACATTGATGAGTCATTGGCAGAGGAGCTTGCTGAATTGATATCAGCTGAAGCACTGAGGAGCTCAAGTAATTGATCACACTCAAGTAATTGATCCTGTGGAGTACCATTTCGACACACTACACCAAAACACCTTTGTGTATGTCTCAGTGTTGAGAGTTCTTGACATTTTACTCATCAGAGCAGATGTCTTGGAAAGGGCTGTTTTTTTTGTTTAGGAGGATTTACCAGGAGAGTATATATCTACTGGTAGCATTCAGTATTACAAAGAAAACCTTCTATTAGGTCTTCAAAGTGACTGCATTTCAGTGGATGTCTACATTGATGATTTTGAGGTTGGCAATCCCCTGGCACTTTGAAGAAGATACACAAGATCATGGCTGTTTACTGAGTACTAGATTGTTCCATTTGAGTTATCAATTTGCTTGACAATTTACTGTTCATACCTTGAAAACAGTTGTATTAATTCCTTTCCTTACAAGGACTCAGACAGAGTAAACAAACCCCGAGTAATTTACCAGTCAAGCTTTTCAAAGAAAACTATAGGTGGGAATGGGCATGAGAATTGGGCATTGTTTTGCTTATTACCATTAATGATTGGTAATCTTGTACCTGAGTCTGAGCCTACTTTTGATGGACTTGAGAGAGATAGTGGAGTTGGTCATGTCAGTTGAGTTCTCAGAAGCAACCATGTGGATTTTAGAACACCAACAACTACTCAGACAAATGTTCCCAAACCTGAAATTGCAACTGAAACACCACTACGTGGAGCACTACCCGCACTTGATTTCCTGCTTTGTAAAGTTCTGGACAATCAGATTTGAGGCCAAGCGCATCTATTTTAAAAGTATGGTGAATGATACCCACAATTTAAAAAACTTTCCACTCACCTTGGCAACTAAGCATCAGCTTCAGTAAAAATTCTCATTTTGTTTCTTCTGCATAAGAACGTCCTATATATTTGGAATGACATGAGGCTTAGCAAATTATGAAAGTTGCCATTTTTGGGTGAACTATCCTTTTAAGTCATCTAACATGTTGGCATATAGTTTAAGTATTGCCCTCTACTTGATGTACTCAGATCTTGAACTATCAAAATTCTTATTTTTATAGAATATGCAGCTGCATGGTATGTTGGCCCCTTATAATGTCAGGAAGTTGGATAGTTCAGAAAATCTTGCTTCAGTTCAACACTTGAAAAGTATTCTTCAAGAAAGGCTCAAAGTCAAGGATGACTTTCTGATTCAATTTGAAGGTCCCGAGTTAGGAAATGAACTCTGCAATATGACCAGTATAACAGAGCTTCCACCAGATAGAGCAGTGCTGAAGATTCTCCAAAATGCACCTGAGGAATCAGAATCAGAGACTACCTCCATTTCCTCTTTAGACACTGCCAGTATATGCTCCCCAACAACCAGCTCAAACCAGAGTTCCCCATCCATGACAGGCATTGTGACTAGCTATGACTAAAAGGGAGAGCCAGAAGGTAACACATGAGGGCACCCTGGGACATAAAGCGGGCAGCCACTCCCCCGTCAACAAACCTGAGTAAACACGTGAGAGTGGGGGGCGACAGTACCAAACATCCCATTTCCCCACAACACTCTGTGCCCCTGAACCCGCTAGATCTGCTCCTTTATCTAAGAAAAAACTATTCACAAAAGGCTTGACTAAACAAATATGCTTTCAGCATAGTCTTAAACACTGAGACTGTGTCCAGAACACTAATTGGAAGGCTGTTCCATAACTTTGGGGCTTTTTAAGAGAAAGCTCTACCCCCTGCTGTAGCTTTCACTATTTGAGGTACCAACAAACACCTTTTGATCAAAGTAGGTGTGGCAGATCATAAAAGACCAGAAGTTCACTCAGGTATTAAATATTAAATGAACAGAATTTTACAGTAAGTATGTTTGACATACAATAGTTTTTGCTTGTCAGTGAAGTCTAAAATGTTACTACATTTGATATTGGCAACAGTGAAGCATGATCTATCACAGGGTTCTTCAAATCCTGCAAATTAGCTCCAACCTCCAAACTCATCTGCCTGTAATTTTCTAGTAATCCTGAAGACCTTGGTTAGCTTGTTCAGGTTTGTTTGATTAGGGTTGGAGCTAATCTCTGCAGGACAGTGGACCTCGAGGCCCAGATTTGAAGAACCCTGATCTATCATGTTGGTACAGGTGTACAGTTGGTATGTGTGAATAGATTTTATCCAGATATGGAATTACAGTGTTCAGTTTTACAAATGAACAGTGTCATAAATGTCTCTCTTGTGATGAAAGCAGTAAGTGACTACAGCTCAGAAGAAAAGGAATTACTGTGTTCAAGGGAAGGATGTGATGTTACGTCAGTTTGTAAGTACCATGAAAAGAAATTTAGGGTATCCCCTAAAAAAAAAATTCAGACTGAGACTCAAAACCTTCCCATTATAAATTGACCCTAATAGTGGAACTGTGAGCAATCTTGAGCATTACATTAGGAATTAAGTTCTAAGTATAAGGAACAAGATTTGAGATTTGTGAAAATGTTTATATATATACACACATACACCTTGTAATGTGTTCTAGAGATCAGTTTTTGTACCAAGGAGCTAAGACCATCCTGAGCTGAGATACTGAGGTTTTTGTAAACAGCTGTATAACCAAAATTTGTTGTGTGCCATGACACAAAGTTGGCCATCATGGTTAAACCAAGTGGAAAAAAGGAAAAATAAAAACTGGTGGTTTTGCAATGGCAATACATAGAGGTAAACACTCAAAAAAAAAAATTAAATCAAATTAAAAATGGTCAAGCAACCATCTTTACAATTATTGGACCACTTGAGATGGACTGACCCAGTTATATTGTTATTTACAGGCTTAGTAATCAGATTGCCTGGTTTTAAATTTGTGGAGAGATACATTGATCTAGCAGCACTAAGAGCTTTCCTATAGCTCTGGAGGCTCTCCTTCCATGCTGTTTGAAATACTACCATTTTAGTTTGACGCCATTTACGTTCTAATTTTTGAGTGGTCTGTTTTAAGGTGTCTGTGTGATCATTATACCAGGGTGCTAGTTTTTTCTCTCTAATTAATTATTCTTTCTAATAAGTGAGGCTACAATATCTAGAGTGTAGATGACGTTGACTCTAAGCATTCAGTTTCTTGATCAAGTTCTGTGGGGTCAGTCAGTGATCCAGTCATAGTTGATAACTCTGAGAGATTACTGATAAAACTCTGTGCAGTAGCTGTCGTGAATGTACGTTTGACGTGGTAGCATGGCAAGGTGCATATAGTATGACTAAGACACAATTTATAAGAGATGAGATAATGATCTGAGATAACTTCAGACAGTGGAAATGTGACTATATTTTCTATATTTAATCCGAATATTAGCATTAGATAAAGAGTGTGACCACCATTATGAGTGGGTCCTATTACATTCCGAATAACCCCTACTGAATCTAGAATAGACACATTCGCTGTTCTCAGAGGGTCATCTGGATTATCAAAATGGATTTTAAAGTCTCCAAAAATTAATGCTTTGTTTAAAGAAACAACCAGGTTTGAGATGAAATCCGCAAATTCACAAAGGAATTCCAAATATGACCCTGGGGGTCTGTAAATAATCATATCGACTGGGTAGACTTGTTTCTTTGTGACTACATATGTTAGTATAAAGAACTTCAAATGCATTGAATTTATGACTAGGTGTTTGTGTGATGTCTACATTATCATTATAAATAACTGTGACACCTCCTCCTCTGCTGATTAGATGTAGCTGATGTATATAACTGTATCAGGGAGGACTAGCTTCATTTAATGCTACATACTCATTTGGTTCAATCCACGTTTCTGTTAAACACAATACATCAAACTCCTGATCAGTAATAGTTTCATTAACAGTAAATGCTTTAGATGTAAGACATCTAATATTTAACTGTCCTAGCTTCAGATCAAAAGTACTGGCTATGCATTCAGTATGATTAAATCTTTATGTTAATTAGGTTACGTAACTACATTTCTACATTTTTGTTTAGCTCAGGGAACAATATGGTGGAACCTGTGTGACGACTCAGTGCAGCTAGCAGAGTGTCAGTTTAGCCTGCTTGTCCTGCTGAAAAACTACCTTTGAAGACCTATGTTTGTCTAAGACCCTAAGATTACCTGCTGTGTCTGGCACCCTGGCTCCCGGTATACATCTAACTAGTGCTGGTGCCCCTAAGGTCCTAGCTAATATTGCATGCCATAAGATAGAGTCTCCTATAACTATTGCTCTTTCAGGTTTCTCAGCGGGTGCTTCATTGAGGAGAGCAAACCTGTTAGTGTCTGTTAGTGAAGCGGAGAGGAGTGGTGCTCCCGAGGGCGAGCCTTAGTGCTAGCTTTGGCTTCGTGATTATACCGCTGAGCCACCCATTCACCCTGCCGTGAGGGCTCTAATGCCGGAGTTGGGGGATATCTAACTCCGTCTAAGGCATCCAGACTTTCTCCTACAGAAACTACACTGCTCTCACTAACCCTGTCTAGCATCTGGATGTGCACCTCTAATGCTGCAGTCTTCTCCTTCAGAGAGCTAACTAATATACAATTATCACAAATAAAGCTATTACTAACCACAGAGGAAGAATGACTAAACATCCTGCCCACACAAGCTGAAAGTTGAGTGTTAATCGTACCTTAGTTGGAGATTTGTTGTGATTAAGTTAGACGGATTGACGTGGATGGCCTTTGCTTGCTGTCTTTAGGCAAAAAAACAAAAGCTTTCTTCGAGAAAATGAAAATGCGTCATAAGGGGAAAGTGAAAAATACGACAAATGAAAACAATAGCACAAAATTATTGAGTAAAAAAAGAAAAAAATGGTATAGTTTAAACCATAAAGATAAATCTGTTATAGTCAAAAGTAGTCATCAAATAATCTTCTATCAGCCAAGAGGCCAATAGAAGAGGCAGTACCCCAAATTCAAAAAGTGTTATTATACCAAACCAAAGACAATGGAAAATTACTGCTTCACAATATTGTCCCATGACACTGAAAACCTTGAGATGGAGACATTCCTCCTTATCTCAAAACTGAAGACAGTACAGCACACAATCATAAGATTAAACAATAAGATAACATAGCATGAGTAAAGAAATAATAAGTAAAATTAATGTGATATGAAAGAATACATAAGAATATATATGAATATAGAAGATATAAACAAGAAATGAAGCACAACACAAATGTTAACTCAATAGAGCAAAACATACATTTGTGTTGTGCTTCATTTATATATATATATATATATATATATATATATATATATATTCATTTATATATTCATAATCTAAGGATCTAATTTGAGTTTTAAATGGCAGACTGTGTGTATAGCTTCAATAGAAGCTATACACACAGTCTGCCATTTAAAACTCAAATTAGATCCTTAGATTATTCACGTTGAAGTCAGTTGAAGTCTCTGATGTTTAGAGGTCAAGTGTGTGCAACATTGTTAGCTTATAATTAAAGGAATAGTTCACCCTAAAATGATAAATCTCTCATGTACTCACCCTCAAACTTGTATAATTTACTTCTGTGGAACACAATGAAGATATTTTGAAGCATTTATGAGTTGTTTTTGTCCATACAATGCACGTAAAAGGACATAAAGGCAGCATATATACAACTCTAGTCGATTAAATCAATCTTCTCTGGAGCAGTACAGTTGGTTTTGGGTGAGAAACAGATCAAAATGTAAGCCTATATGCACTTCCTTGTGCTCTACCCATGTGCATTTTTAGGTGAACTATCCCTTTAAATAATATAAAAAGTGTTGTTAGATTCAATCAGAATGGCCATGGATTCCACTGTGGACGAGTGCCACAGGTAATTGCAGCAGTGCTGATATGGAATCTATCAGCACAACTGCAAGTGTGTTAAGTGCTTTTATACAATAGTCCTACAAACAAGATCTGTTATGGCTTGCCGTAGGGGTATATATTCAGTTTTATCAGTTTTAGTTCTATAGCTGAATTAGAACAAGCTTCAAAACATGACCACCTTTACGTTTCATATAAAGTAACATGAGCACATGTTTTAGATGATGTTTAACTCTCTGTGGTCCAGCAGATTTCAATCCCTCAAAAATTTGTTTTGACTCTGATTTTATGCTGCTTTTCACTGCAGGACATGGACCCAGAAGATATTCACGCCATGAGCATGAAGACGGGAGTCTTAACTGTCGATGAAGATGTTGCCACCATCCACTCATACCCAAATATAAGGTACCTAGCTGTAGTAATAGAGGAGCAGATTGTGCTGGAAGATGTAAATGACCTTCCCACTGCTTCTGTTCTCATCTTTGGCTTAATGTATGCCCTCAACATGGACTATCCTAAAGAACTAAAATACACTTTTGAAACAATTTAAAAAGTGCCTTGACTCCCAGTGCTCAGAAAGGGTCCAGTCCTTCAAAAACAAACTGTTAATGTTCAAGTAGCTGCAAGCCAGTTGGGTAATCATGGGCAAACATTAATTTTCCAGTCATTCCAGTTGTTTCAATGGCTGTACCTGTGGCAGTAAACAACATTATTCAAAAACATTATGCATTATGGATGTACCAAATGTAATAGATGGAGCAACATGAAAGGATAAAGTGGCAGTAAAAGCAGTATAACATATAAAAAAGGAAATCTTTTTGAGTTTAGCTTCCTTAAAATTTCATATGAGGTTTGTTGTGACTTCTGAATGTTTTAGGTCTTTGGAGTATTGTTTATTGCTGCAAAATTATAAGAATATTGTTATATTACTTCAGCACTTTGAGAACAATTTTGTGTTACTCAAGTACTTTAAGAGCATTTGTGTTGTATTACTCCAGCAAGTGTTGTAAGTGTTCTTAAATGTAAATTATACTAAATGCAGTAGACGAGGGTATAATGTTTTTGCCTCTAGTTTGGTGCATAATCTAGTTTTCTGTTAAATTACTTTAATTGACTGAACTTTAATTCATCTTGTTAAGTGGAGTAGAACTGTATCACATTCTAAATTCTATTCCTTTTGAAAATGTGCCATTTTGCACAATGTCAATAAATATTTTCTGTACTGATGACAGTGTTATTTGTATTTACAGTACAGTATAGTAATGTACTCCCTGCATTTGTAGTCTTAAATGATGTGAGGGTCATACAAGAATCTGGGTGAGAAATCTGTTTGTAAGTTTTAAAGATAATAATAATAATAATAATAATAATAATAATAATAATAATAATAATAATAATAATAAAGGTTGGCTAACAGGTTTGCTCTCCTCAGTGAAGCACCCGCTGAGAAACCTGAAAGATCTCTGGTTATAGGAGACTCTATCTTGTGGCACATGAAATTAGCTAGGCCTTTAGGGGCACCAGCAGCACTAGTTAGGTGTATACTGGGAGCCAGTCATAGCAGGTCATCTTAGGGTTTTAGGCAAGCACAGGTTCTCAAAGATAGTTATTCATGTAGGAGCTAATGATATATGCCTTCATCAGTCAGAGGTTACTAAGAGTAACACCGTAGAGGTGTATAAATTAGCGAAGGCCATGTCCGATGCTGTAGTATGCTCTGGCCCCATCCCAATGCCAGCGTGACAATGTTGCTTACAGCAGGTTATGGTTGCTGAACTGCTGGATGTCCAGGTTGTGCTCCGAAAACAATATGGGCTTTATATTAATTGGAGTAGTTTTGAGGGCAAAGCTGGCCTGTTAGGGTGAGACAGTATCCATCCCACTGGGGAAGGTGCTGCTCTCATTTCTTGTAGCATAGCACATAGTCTCAGAACAGGCCTAGTTAATCTGTGCAATCCAGAGCCAAGGCCAGGGAGCAGACAAGCAGGCTAAACTGACTATCTGCCAGCTGCAATGAGTCGTCACTCATGTTCCAACATATTGAGACTGTGCCTGTTCTCCAAGCTAAACAAAATTGTAGAAATACCCAGAAAGTTGGTTTAGTAACCTAATTAATATAAAATTAAATCAAACCGAATGCACAGCCAGCACCGTTGATCTGAAGTTAGGACTGTTGATTATTAGATCTCTTACATCTAAAGTTCTTATTGTTAATGAAACTATTACTGATCAGAAGTTTAATGTACTGTGTTTAACAGAAACATGGATTAAACCAAATGAGTATGTATCATTAAATGAAGCTAGTCCTCCCGGATACAGTTACATACATCAGTCTCGTCTAACTGGCAGAGGAGGAGGTGTCACAGTTATTTATAATGATAATCTAGATGTCACACAGAAACCTAGTCATAAATTCAAAGCATTTGAAGTTCTTTATACCAACATAACATATGTAGCCACAATAAATAAGTCTACCCAGATTCTGCTAAAGATTATTTACAAGACCCCCAGGGCCATATTCTGAATTCCTTTGTGAATTTGCGGATTTCATCTCTAACCTGGTTGTTTCTTTAAACAAAGCATTAATTGTTCATTTTGATAATCCAGAAGACCCTCTGAGAACAGCGGTTGATTCAGTAGGGGTTAATCAGAATGTAATAGGACCCACTCATAGTGGTGGTCACACTCTTGATTTAATACTAACATTTGGATTAAATATAGAAAATGTAGTTATAGAATATTTCCACAGTCTGAATTTATCTCAGATCATTATCTCATCTCATTTAAAATATATCTTAATCATAATATATGCACCTTGCCACCCTACCACATCAAATGTACATTCACATCAGCAACTGCACAGAGTTTTATCAGTAATCTCCCAGAGTTACTAACCATGATTGGATGACCATCTGATCCCAAAGAACTTGACCAGGCAACTGAATGCTTAGAATGCTTAGAATCAACGTTCCACTACATGCTAGATAGCTTAACATGCTAGGTAGCTTCACTTAAAAGAAAAGTAATTAGAGAGAAAAATCTAGTACCCTGGTATAACGATCACACACACACCTTAAAACGTGAACGTAAATGGCGTCAAAGTAAATTGGTAATATTTCAAATAGCATGGAAGGAGAGCCTTTTGAGCTATAGAAAAGCTCATAGTGCTGCTAGATCAATGTATCTCTCCACCCTATTTGAAGACAACAAAAGTAATCCTAGATTCTTATTTAATACTGTAGCAAAATTGACTAGGAATAAGACCACAATAGAAACATGCACACAATCATTATATAGC
>CM075017.1:14534604-14560691 GCA_037576675.1 Pangasius sanitwongsei | reverse complement strand
TTCGTCCTCTGGTCAGGGATGTCCTATCAGTTGCCGATTGTTCACAGGACAGTTGAAATCCAGCAATCAGTAAACAATTGGTAATTAACTTGGCTCTGCGAAGCCTGGGAGCAGGATTCCTAGCTTTATGTCTTCTTTGCTTTCCTTGCCTGTTCGCTTCAGATCCTACACATATATAGGATTATTTGTGATACTTGGATGCAGACACTTTGCAGTCAATGACTGCCTGAAATCTGGAACCCATGTACATCACCACATGCTATTTCCTCCCTTGAGATGCTTTGCCAGGCCTTTACTGCAGCTGCCTTCAGTTGCTGCTTGTTTGTGGGTCTTTCTTTGTCTTCAGTAAGGGAACCACGCTCAGTTGGGTTTAGGTCATCAGACATTTAAGAACATTTATTTTCTTTGCTTGTTTTGGGTCATTATCTCTCTGTACTGTGAAGCACTGTCCTGTCAGTTTTGCAGCATTTGACTAAATCTGAGCAGAAAGTATAGCTCTATATGCTTCAGAATTCACCTGCTACTTCTGTCAGCACTCACATCAATAAACATGAGTGACCCAGGTCCATTGGCAGCCATACATGCCTATGCTATAACACTTCCTCCACATGTTTGACAGATGATATGGTATGCTTTGGAACATGAGCCCTTCTTTTCCTTCTCCATAATCTTCTCTTCCCATCATTCTGGTACAAGTTAATCTTGCAGCAGAACTGGTCAGGCTTTTTTTTTAAGAGGTTTTTTAGCAAAGTCTAATCTGGTCTTTCTGTTCTTGAGTGTTACCAGTGGTTTGCATCTTGAGGTAAACTGTCTGTATTTACATTGATGAAGGTGTCTCTTGACTGTAGACTTTGACAAAGATATGCATACCTCCTCTAGAGTGTTCCTGACTTGTCTAGATGTTGTGAAGTGTTTTTTCTTCAACAAAGAAAGAATTTAGCATTCATCCACTTTAGTTTTCTGTCTTCTTTTTAAGAATGTACCAAATTGTTGATTTGGCCACTCCTGACTGTATATCATTAAGGTCAAAAAGTTTGGCCAGTGTTGGCTCACCTGTACATTGTCGTCAGTGGGCCAGGAAATAATTTGCTTCTGGGTTAGCTAACTAAACTTTCTTGTTGTTCTCCATTGCACAATGATGAATGAACTTTGAAATTTGCCAGAGACATTGTGAATGTTGGTATTATTCAAAGTAGCCTACCGCAGTGAGCTTTACCAAGTTGTTCAGTTTCAAATTATGACATTGATAAACCACACACGGATTTAGCAGAGAATCCGAATAATATTATTATTATTATTATTATTATTATTATTATTATATTAGCCCCAAGCAGCAATCTGCAGGGGCCAAGCACCACATGCAGATCACACCAAAGGTAGCTAGTTCTCCCCAAGATACATAGAACAATGTGATTACCTGATGGCCACCATGTTTTTGAAGTAAACTAGTCAACAGTAAAAAGGACTTACAGCCTGAGAAACAGTTATTAGACTCAAACCCTGCCCCCACTGAAATCTGTAAGATGTTTTCTTATATGACTGTTGTTCTGAAGGAGCGTATCATGACTCACTCATGCATGTAATCTTTACATCTGATTATTTTACAGTCAAAATCAGTACCTGTGTTCTGTGCAGGTACATTCTGGTCATGATGCGCTCTGTCTGGAAAAAAATATTGTGTAGAAGAACACAGTTGATCTTACAGATTCTGTTCTATTTAAAATAAGTTAAGAAAATTGGCATCAAACTTACATCTTGAGGCAGATACAGAACATGGACTGACCTGAGTAAAGGTCAGCATTTTTGTCAGACATTTAACTTATGGCTAAAATAAATAAATAAATAAAATAGCAGGGTTAATATGTGGAAAGTTAGATGCATGCAATTATTCCAAAACCATGGCATTTCTAATTGGTAATATTAAAACATAGGTAAAGGCCTCATATTTTGTATATCTTCTCATAAATCTTCTTAGCATTGAACATTAGAATGAGACGGCCTAGTAAGTCCGCATGGCTACGTCATGAAGGTTTCCGACCCCCCAGCGGTCATGGCGCAAAAACTTTGAAAAGAGAACAAGTGCTATTGTTATTTCAGCCATATAGTGAAACGAAACAACATTTCTCCAGGACCAAGGTGCTACATAAGACAAACACAGAACAACACAGAACTACAGGGACTACATAAATTATACGTAAAGTGCACAAGTGCAAATGTGCAGACAGCACAAGACAGTACAATGACTACAACGCCGACCAGTACGCAGTTCTGTTTGAAAGTGACCTAGTGACAATAGTGCAAATATTACAGAGTTTGATATAAATAGCTGAAGTAGGGTAAACATAGTAGTATTATATTATGTGTAAACATAATAGTAGCAGCAGCACATAATTGTAGCAGCAGCAGATGAGACATATCGTACCTGTGCTGATCCTCTACTTTGCAGAAATGGAGAAAGCCACCACAAGTTGCACTTGTCACTTTATTTTCAATTTCAGCACCTGAACTGCAACATGGCTATACCCAGATAGCAGTAAGTTATATAACCTTCCAGAAGGAAGAAAAAATAATAAGAAGAAGAACATATGCATAGAGCACCTCCTACTGTTCCTTTTACAGAGCACACATAAGAAAAATCTTTCTGCACTTATTACACTTCTGCTTAACATATAATATTAACATTTAACAGCTTGAGCTAAAAATCATATATTCAAGCTTAACTTAAATCATTCTCTTTTACTTTCGCTAGCAGTGTAACGTATGAGATCTGCACTGTATGAAAACCGCCACAAAAATATAATGGTATTACGTAACCCTGTAATATGTTGAGTGTTTATTTTTCCAGTACCAAAGCCATAACAGTAATGCCATAACATTTTCATAAGTACTATTAATTTTTTTGGAATTGTAGTATTGTAATACTATTTTAAAATAATTTAGGAAAAATAGTTTTTAAAAATCTTTATATTAACTGACTTTATATAATGCAATACAGCGAATGCGAATCATGACAACTGTCTGTGGTCTATCAGTGGTTTAAACATTGCACATTAAGCATTTAATTTACAACAAAACAAAAGTAAACATGAATGCCTTCATCTCCGAAAACATTTTTGGCCTTACGTTTCATAACAAACTCAGGGCAGCTCAGTGCCGACTCGTGTCCCACCATTTTTGTCCCGTTAATTTCGAAATGTGTGCAAAGGATTGTGGGTGATTGGAGGACACGAAGGATACACTGATGCATCCTTCAAAATCTGCCGAATGAAGGCCACGAAACGAAGGCTGCCTTCCAAGGATCCTTCAAATTGAAACGGCCTTCGATGGGGCTTGATGACGTGGCAACCGAGATATGCAGCCTTACGTTTGAGAAACATGCGAGGTCTTCACATGCTGACGGTGTAATTGACCCAGTGCGCATGACATGATATGAATAACAGCGTGGCTTTATATTAATTAAATACAGTAACACAAGCCATAAAAACATCAGTTTATATTCTTTAAGTCAGCACTTAAATTTAATTACAAAGTAGTAGCAGAATTCACCATAATAACATACTAACACCACCGTATTATGCATTCGGCTTAATTCAAGTCAGACAACAATGAAAATAACATAGTCATATTTCTTAATATGCACATAAAACACACCTTACTGAAGGTAAATTAACCAACTGCTAAGTAAGCTTAATGAACTAAATGCTTTTTTTAGTGCATAGAAAATTTATTGCATCTTGAATACAAAATATGTTGTTTATTAACATTTTAATGTACAAGATGAAAGCATAACGCACCCATAGTAGTTTTATAAAACATTCAAAAGCCAAAAACATTACTGAAATCTTTATTTTATTGTTAGGAATCATGAGTGTTTTACTTTATTTACAAGTGATGGGGAAAAGAATACATGCATCAGTACTGAATGTGGAAGAAACTGCCATGAAGAGGACACTAATACAATGAAGACGTAAAGCGCCTGAAAACAAAGGTTTCTTCCTTTGCCGGAACAATTCAGCACCCTTTTCTATTACTGTGATTTTAGCTCTAAATTTTGGGTGGATATCTATTATTGGCTGTCAGATTATTATTAATTTACTTCCCTTAGTTTTACAAGATATCTTGTTTTTCAAGATTAATCTGAATCCCTTCATTTCTGACCTAGTGAACATGGTCAATTTGTTGGGTAAATATCACATTGACACATGTAAATGGAAGAAATGTAAACCCTTTACTTTATTTATTTGTGATTTTGTGAAAATATTTCAGAGTTTTAAGTACATTAAAAAACAAAATAGAAAGAGGGAATCGGTATGCTCCTATGTGTTGAAATATTTACTGTTTTAATGTAGTCTGATTAGCATTTTATGAGTCCAGCTCATCTCAAGTCTTGTGCTTAATGAACTAAACCCTCCTCTCTCAGTAGCACTGAGTTTGGTGCTCATTAACTCTGGCGCACTCTGATTGGTCAAACCAGTGAAGCCCATTTAAAGGGAATACATCCTCTTTAAAACACACACTTACCTCACCTGAGAGCAAACAGATTTCCATCTCCTCCTCCGCCTTTCCTGGTGATGTATGCACACACACACACACACACAAACACACACGCCTCGCTATAGCGCCACCATTAGGCCAAGCAGATTAATCTCTCTTGCCTGAGTAAGGAGCTACGGTTTGGTCTGCACGATCAGTTTTAGAGGAGGGGGATCTGTGGGGGACAAGCACCGTGTACAGACTGCACCACAGGTAGTCACACAGACGACTAAAGTAACCATAGATGAACATACTATAAAAAATTCGTGACAGTAGCTTAATGCTAAAACTGTGTGAAGTGTGTTCTGTAATGTGACTGGCTGATGGCTGCTATGTTTTAATGTAACCTAGGCAAAACCTGATTGGATTTATTGCCTGAGAATCAGTATTTGAATCTAATCCCACCACCTATTAAAACCTGTAAGATGAACTGTTTTCTTATACAACCATTGTATTGTAGGAGTGCATCATGTCGCAAACACACATGCAAAGAACACACATGCTGATTGGGATTTTGAAAAAAAAATTGATGCAGTTTTACATGCCTGTCCGTTTAATAATCATATCATGTTTCAGAAAATGCGAAATAATTTAAAACTTGTTAAAACACCGGTATGGTTAAACACACTGGACTCAAGCAGAATGGGCACTATTTGCCCTTCTTTTTCCTAGAATGCATGCACATAATTTTGGATAGCTTCACATACAAAAAAACACAGATTTTTAGATAGATTGTCTAGATTAGGATCCATATAATCCAGGGGTTTTAAATTCAAATTATGCCCTACATCCATAGACTTCCACCTCTCTCTCTCTCACTCACACACACAGAGCAAATTTTATTTCCATATGCAAAACGGCTGATGAGATATATGGGCCAATTGTTATGAAATTTGAGGGGTGGCAAGAGAGTGTCCTACTATGTATTGTAAAGTTGTAAATAAAAAAAAAAATAATAAAAAAAAAAGTTTCACTAACCCATATTTTACAAAAGATATGCTTGTTTTTATATGCAAAAACATGAACAGAGCCCCCCAGAGGCCAAGATCAGTGAGACAATATCAATTATTATTAAGCAGCTCCATAAGCAGCAAGCTCTGATGCACAGTGTGTTCTGACACCTTTCTATCATAGCCAGCATTAACTTCAGCAATTTGTGCAACAGTAGCTCTTCTGTGGGAATGGACCAAACAGGCTAGCCTTCGCTCCCCATGCACCCCATCAGTGAGCCTTGGGCGCCCATGACCCTGTCACTGGTTCACTGGATGTCCTTCCTTGGACCACTTTTGGTAGGTACTAACCAATGCATACCGGGAACACCCCATAAGACCTGCTGTTTTGGATGCTCTGACCCAGTCTCTTGCTGTCACAATTTGGCCCTTGTCAAAGTCACTCAGATCTTTATGCTTGCCCATTTTTCCGGCTTCCAACACATCAGCTCTGAGAGCTGACTGTTCACTTGCTGCCTAATATATCCCACCCGTTGACAGGTGCGAGATCATCATATATAATAATGTTTATCCAAATAAAAAGAAAATTTGATGGTTTAAAACAAATGAATGTTTTTTTTTTGTTTTTTTGTTTTTTTAAAGATACGCTGTAATAGTTTATAAATGATAAAATGATAGAATTGGTCCTTTGGTAAATCTGTTTGTCAGTACCCCTAAGTCAGAATAATGAAATATCCTACCATACTTTTCACTTTTTCCCCTTCTTTACCTGATCCCATCTGCAGCTACTGAAGCCTCTGATCTTTAGACTGAATCAGGCACAGAAGGGCAAAAAGTGAAAAGTACGGTAGGAAATTTCATTATTCTGACTTGGGGGTACTAAACTACTGCAGTTTATCTTTTTTTTAAAAAAAAAAAAAAAAGATAAACATTCATTCATTTGTTTAAATCCATCAAAATTCCTTTTTATTTGGATAAATATTTAGTTGTGGTGCAGATGTATTTAATATTTTAGTGAATCTGGATTATTTGTTTTTTTCTTACCACTATCAATAACAAAGCACACTTGGATATATGGATTACTTGGATGTATTGGATGTTTTATCACATGTGCTCATCCATCAGTAAACTTGCTCATCCATGATTTCTGCAGAAATGCAATGTACCATGAGCATTTGTTTTACTTATTTGTGTGTTTCATGATGGCAGCAGGGCAAGGAAGGGTTATAATATGCATATCCTTGTAATATTATATCTCGTTGCAGCAACAGATGTGTTTTGAACACTAAAACTGATCTGGCTCTGTTAATCCATTATAAACCTGACAGATCTTGTGACTTTGAAGAGCAATTACTTTAAAATTCTACAAAATTCTACTAGAATTAATTGATCTTTATTGTGAGCATAGAGTAGGTCACTGTGAACTGATGTAAGTGGGTTTGATCTTTGGCCAATTCGAAATGTCCCTTTGATAATGAATTAAAATAGCTTCCAGGCACAATTATATTGATAGATCTAATGCTTTGATTTATAATAATAATAATAATAATAATAATAATAATAATAATAATAATAATAATAAAGGTTATTAAAAGGTGTTATTTTAAATTTATTTTTATTTGGCTGAATGCTTTATAGCGTCTCTTTAAATTAATCGAATTGCCCATTTTTAAATGTAAACTTTTAGCCTGTATACTCATAGATATTGTGAACTGTTGTGTGTTTGTTTTGTTACTGATTTATTTAAAATGGTCGTTTTGTAGAAAGTTAAGTTGCTATGGTTTTGTAGGACCTGGCGAACACTCGTTTTCCGAATTCGGCGCTATTACCGATAAGTGTCTAAAAGCCGCGCCCATTAAATTTTACGTGAGGCTAAATTAACCGTGGTTTCAGGAAGAGTGGCTGACTTAACCTCAGTGAAGCTTGGAATGGCTTCAAAGCTTTTGCCACAGTAAGGGCAAAACATTTCAATTTGTGAAACAGAAGAAAATAACTTCATTTCATTAAGCCGTTTTTTGCTGGACTAAGATAACAACATACTGAAAAGCGTAGTTCCTTTTCACTTTGATAGTCATACCCCATGTCCAATCAGAAACGAGCACGTGATGTTCAGTGAGGCCCTACCCTGTCCGTTTTGAGTTCATGTTGTGTTTTTTGGTTTGACTGTTGTATTTTTGGTTTGTTAAAGTGTTTTGCACTTTAGGGCCACCCTAGTACGGACTAGGCAAGCTGGCAGAGAAAGTTCGTGAAATTCTTCCAAACACCGAGGGCAGAGACTGCAGTGCTGCTTAAGTCCACTAGATGTCCTCAGCGTATCAAATATTACTGTTTGTCTTGATTAGTTCAGCCTACAATAGAAGCTTGTAAGATGGCATGTTGATATACTGTATACATACTGTTGATATACTGGGAGTGTTTTACACGGCAGAGGTGCTTTTTTTTTTCAGCACTGGATGTTCTCCTTGATGTGTATGTAAATCTTTAGTAAATCTTATGCATTGGTCAGTGTTCTCTCTCTTGCAAATATTTGTGCACCTGTAGACTACTAAACTAGTAATGAACTAGAACGTAATTGTGTTTGTCTGATGCTAAATGCATATGTTGCACAAATTATTAGTTAATTACATGCATCGGTGCATGGCACGCATTAGGCTAGTGCGCAGCACGCATTTTACGCGTGCTAACTTTTCAGTTTTATGTTATGTAGAATACAGTCTAGGAAAATTGCTTTATTCAGCTCAGTGTGATTGCAGTTTCTTTATAAATAGTAAAACAGTTCTGCGCCGTTTTTATTGCGTTTTGCATGAAATGTGATTGTGTAAACTTATTGTCATGGCTTTGGAGAAATGTCCCTATATGTTTGGTACTGTAGTAGTTAGCTTTGTTTCATGTTTTTTGTTATTTAGCTCACAATTTTTCTTGTTTTCTCGTAGGATTTAAGACGCTGCCACCACTCCAGAGGCATGAAGCAATACACGAAGGATAAGCAAAGTGCAGCTTCAAGTTGTTTGAATGGCTATGCATGTGGCTTCACTGTGTACCAGGGGAGAAGATACTGTATACACTGCTTGGCAAAGAAGAAGAACAGCAAAGCCATTTTCAAACGCAGGTCTTGTGATGTGCCACTTTGTGTGACTGCAGACCACCTATGCTTCACAAAGTGGCATGATCTGAACCTAAATCCGAAATTGCACGCCAGTGTGTGTCAGGTGGATTTTTTGTACTCTTTTTACAAGTTCATAATTGCTGCAGTTCATGTTCAGTCTTGCTGCTATTTAGTGTATATATATTTTTTGCCTCCTAAAATTCGACCCCGTGCCCCATCACAGGAGGTGGTAACAGCATGTGTTTCACGAAATGAACAGTGTGAAAGATATTACTAACTGAAAATGCTAACTTTGTAGTTGTGTTGGCAAAAGAGGTTCTGGTAAAAGACTAAAAATGCAGAGGCGGACTTAGCACTAGGCAAAGGTAGGCAACCGCCTTGGGCTCCCAGAAGCCATGGGCCCCCTAAAAATGCAAATTATATATATTTTTAAATAATAATACTAAATAACATGCTGAAAATTTAAATATCGATGTTAAAACACTGAAACGAGGGCCCCCAAATCAGTAAATTCGCCCCCGTTAAAATGACTACATTTTTACCAGTGGACCACTGAACTGCAACTATGAGCAATGTAAACTCTTCAGTTTGTCTTGTCAGGTCAAGATTCTACTGCTGCCCCATGAGAAAGAACTTCTAAGCATAGGTTTAGATAGATTGTTATTTTCAAAATTAGGAAATAACAGATTATTTAACCATGATCTATAATGGTACATGTCTCTCCTTTAATTTTAGTGATTAATCATTAAATATGGCTTAAATATGGGGCAATAAGATGTAAATAGGATTAGTTAAAAAAAAAAAAAAAAAAGGCAGAAATGACCGATTTTTTTTTTTACCCAGTTACATTATTATTATTATTATTAATATTATCTTATCTGAAAAGAAAGTCTTAGGAATACTTTAATTTTTTAAGCTCTAAGTGTTAAAACAATTGAATAACACTGTTATATTTAAGATTATTAAACAGTTGTGTGTGTTTGCATGTGTGTATACAGTATATAACAGAAGTGAGTACACCCCTGTGCAATATCACTTAAATGTCAAATGATTCAAAATTGTATCACCTTTCAATAATTGCATTATTTTTAAGTTGACTAGTAGAGTATTTCCTCTTATGAACAATCAAAAACAAATACTTTAGAAAGACTATATTGAAAATACAGGCCCCAAAGTAGAAATTTAATGCAACAAAAGTCTATATATCTGTGATCACTGACACACAAGTTAGAAAGCCTGTGATAATTGAAACAAAATTGAGAACACCTGTGATTTTCCATTAGCCTAATTGCATGAAGGTGATTATGAAATGAACACCAAACCTCAATTTTGGACCTATGGGCTATGTATTTCTGCATGTCTGCATCATGGCTCCACATCGAAAGAAACTGCCAGAGGAACTGAAAAATCTGATTGTGAGACTTCAAAACGATAGAAAAGGATATAGAAAGATCGGTGATCAAATAAAAATCAGTTGAAACACAGTTGCAGCAGTAGCTCTGTAAAACAGATGGGCATGTGCTTCAGACTTGGCACAGGGGTTATCAATGGAAATCGGAGTTTCTGTGACAACTCAGACAGTGTGAAGGACCTTGTATAACGTCAACCTGTATGGACGGCGTCCAAAAAAAAAAACCCTTGCTTGCTCTTTGGCACAAAACTGCTCGATTAAACTTTGCTAAAGAGCATAAAAAGAAGCCTGATGAATATTGGGAGCACATTCTTATGTCAGATGAGACCAAGATAAATTTGTTCGGCGTAGATAGGGTCCAGCATGTTTGGCGTGAACCTGGCCAGGACTACCACAGTGAATGCATAGTCCCGGCAGTGAAGCACGGAGGTGGGAATGTGATGATACGGGGCTGCATGAGTGCCAAAGGTGTTGGGGAGATGAAGTTTGTGGATATACCAAAATGCTGGCTGACAAGATGACTCCCAGTCTCCAGAAGCTTGGCAGAAGAGGAATATTCCAGCAAGATAACAATCCAAAGCACAGTGCCAAAATCACACAAGAGTTTCTAATGAAGACTTCGCCAAATATGTTGCCTGACTTGAATCCAATAGAACACCTTTGGGGGTTTTTAATGAGAAAGGTAGAGCAGCACAACCCCTCCAGCAAAGAGCAGCTGAAAAAAATTGTCTCTGAGGAATGGCAGAACATCTCTCCAGACTTTGTGAAAGTCTCCATGCAGAGGAGGATTGAGTCTGTCATCAAAAATAAAGGTGGATATAGGAAGTATTTAAAAATAAAAAGTATTTTAAAAGTATTTATTTGAATTTCAGTAATGACTTCTGTTGTATACTGTTGATATATAGTTTGTTGATTCTTGATATTTATGATTGTTGTTAATCTGCTTGTTCTTTGTTCATTTGTAAATAAAAAAAATTTACTGTATTATAGATCCTTTATTCTTTGTGATGTTTTCCTAGTTAAAAGCACGTACTGTAAAATAAAGTAGCCCATGCAGCCCATACAACACCCAGACAGTGCCCACATACAGCCCATGCAGGACCCTCTATGTATCCTTGTTGCTGGTCCATAATACAAAGGCCCTACATGTGGCCTATGTGGGCCCCATCACTAGCCCATATGGGGCCACCACGGAAACTGTGGACAAAAGATGTTGGGGCCCAGCTTGGCTGCCCCCATTGGCCCCAGTTTTAAGCCCATTTGGGACCCATATGGATCCTACATGTACATGTTGGCTGGGTAATTACTTACACGGTCAGGTTTACAGAAAAGCTCTCAAATTAAACCGACTCAAGAGCGCCCTCTACAGCTCTACTAAATTACATGCCATTTCCCGGAAAGACTATGGTTTCTTACTCTGACCCAGCTCTCTGGGATCCTTTTGACGCTGTAATGAATTCATTTAATTCAGTGTCTGGTGCACCATGCTGATATCTACGTTAGCATAAAACTCTTGATAAATTTTACGTGAATAATGAGGAGCGTGGCGCATTTGAGAATTTTCAGCATTCTTTGTATATTTTAAAATTTAAATAGTGTTTGAAAGCTTAAGGCGTGTTGTATTGTTTTGTTTTGTTTAATGTGTCTTTTCATTCATCTTATTTTTTATTTTATTGTTTATTTATTTATTTAGGATTGTAAGGAATTACAATCCCAAATCTCTCACCCGGCTTTATTTTTGGACCAGAGTCAAAAAAATTGTGTGAGATAAATCCATTCGTATTTAACACAAAAACGCAAGCCTCTTGTTGCTGTTGGAATAGTGTGCCTGTCTGCGTATGCCGAAACCACAACACTGTTACAATCTCACGTAGCATGCATAGCTCACAACGGCGTGATTTCTCGGAAATCACCCCACTTAACTTTGAGCGCGCCTGTATTTCGGTCACACTGCGCGTGCGCCGAAAGCTGCCAAAGTCTTGGGTTGGGAAAGCCCCCAACGCCTATAAATATAAAGACGCACGCTTCTTAGACACAAACATAGTTTACAACCGTTACGGAGAGCAGCTTGCTCTAAACCAAGTGGAATAACTTTCCTACAAATCGTCTTTCCTTCATTTCATTAATCATTCCGGATACTCAGTAAGTATTCCTTCTTTCATAATCCTTGTATGTGCGTGTATTTGTGTAACTTGAATCTCACAAGAAAGATACATACTTCTGTATGTATAACTTTCTGATATACCGCATTTTTTCACCGTTAGGCATGGTTTTTGTAATTTAAAATGTGCATCAATGCATAGGGCAGTTACATTTAGCTACATACTTTGCTAATATTTACATTTACATTTGTACTGTTGTACAAGCTATATTTTCCTTTCCCACTTATGTGTTTTATATATTGTAGTTTGTTTTTTGTATCCTTATTGTATTTATTTTATTCCGATTTGATCATTTGTTTAAGCTCTTGTGCTGTGTGTAATAAACTTGGACTGGACTGGATGTATTTTGTAAATAATGAGCTTGATTTTTCACAAGCTAACCAGGAATTTATAGCTCTGTAGGATAGCATAAGATGTGCGAGAAGCGAGGTCCATCCACGTAAATTATAAACAGCTTCTATGCCACTGTAAAAAGTGTAATAAGAACTGTAGGAGCTCAGGCTTCTCACTGTGTTTGTCCAGGAACCATGCCAGTGTCCAGAATGCGCATGCGGCCCTGGTTAGAGGATATGATTGACTCGAACTCAGTCGCTGGACTTGTCTGGGTAGATAAGGTAAGGTGGAGGCACAGTTTTCCCTCAGTAATTTATTGCATGCTGCATGCTTTTGTTTTTGCCAAAAGTATTAACGAATGAGGCATTTCATAAAACCATCCGAACCGCAATCAGAGTGTTGTGGCTTTTTGGGCTGCTTAGGAGAAAAAGATGTTCTCCATTCCTTGGAAGCATGCTGCTCGCCATGGATGGGAGATGGACAAAGATGCCTGTCTATTCAAACAGTGGGCGATCCACACAGGTGAGGAGCCACTCCTAATGTCAAACAAATCCTTGTTTTTAAAGTAAAAACAAATAGCTTTTTACAGGGCGCTTATAACATTGACTATGCTTGCAGGCAAATTCAAGCCAGGAATCACTGAACCTGACCCCAAAACATGGAAAGCCAACTTCCGTTGTGCAATGAACTCACTGCCAGATATTGAAGAAGTGAAGGACAAAAGCATCAACAAAGGTTGTGAAGCTGTTCGTGTCTACCGCATGCTTCAGGTTGTCAAGAACAAGAGCAAGAGGTCATCTAAAAGCCAGGAGAGCAGGAGGAGGAAAAAGGTAAGGAGCTAGCATGCCATAGCATCATGTTATCATGTCATAAAGAACAAAGAATGAAAGAGGACATATTTAAGTATTCAAGCAATGAAATCAAAGCACATACTCAATTTCTATTATGTGGGAAAGGGGAGGAAGATGGATGCAGACATGGCATCAACTGAAGAGCACCTTTATACCCACAAACAGCAAGACATGATCACTCAGGAGAACACCATAGACAGCACTGAAAGCATGAGTAAGTTACCTCCAACAGCCAAAGCTCAATTAATGTTGACTGAAGTAAAGTTGACTCTTGGTACCATACTTTTTTTTCTTGTGACTTTTCTTTCAAGACACAGCAAGCCCTACCTACGATGTGCCTGACTGCTCAGGTTATGAAGTGGAAATCGGCCCTGATAGCACAAACGATATCTTCACTGGCAGGTTTCACCAGTTCCAGGTTTCACCAGTTCACGTGACAGGTAATAAAAGTAAAAAAAATTTTTTAACTTTATTTTGTTACTTAATATTCTGAAGTGACGTGGTATTCATTGTGTTTATTTTTCTTTCTTATTCGCAGACTATGAGGAAAAAGCTATTGTTGAGGTGAGTCTGGATTTAATGACATACCAAAATTTTGTCTCTCTGTTGTGCTTTTTCATTCTCAGGAATACCCTGTTATGTATCAAATTATATTATTATTGGCATTTCTGCAATTGTTTGTAAAAACCACTGAGCAAAGGGGCAAGCAAAACCCAGCCAGTTACAAATTCTGTGTTTTGCTCCTGCAGATCACACGGCAATTGGAGCTTGATAGTTCACAGTGGCTACAAAGCAATAGCAGCGGAAAGGGGTTCCTGTGCAATGAAGTAGCCATGACAGAATCTTATCACTGTCCAGAGAGCCAATGGAGTGATACTTCAGGTAAATAAATGTTGCATTTAGCTAATGAGTGTAGGATGTATAGCCAGGTTTTCTGCCAGCAGGATTATTCATTTGTTATTCAAATATATCTATCTAATGTCCTTTCATGAAACTAGTTTACATGCCATTACCTCAAAACTATTGTGTTTTTCTTTCAGGAGAGGAGCTTGAGCTGCGTTTTTACACAGAACTGATACCAGGACTGCCCAGTGAAGATCTCTTAAGCTACACAGATATGTCGAACAGCATGCCTCACACAACTGGCCTTCCACAAATCAGCTGCCTACTCTGAGACCTTCTTCTTTGATGCTTAGTCTGTACATTATCACATTACCTCACATTCTAGGTCTTCCTTCTCTGACCATGAAATCAGATCACCAAAAGCCAGTCTTGTGAGAGCCACTTAAGCTTGATTTTGTATGGTCATCAACAGAGAACACTGTTGACAGATTTCTGTTTTAGCAGCTTTCTGATGTGTTGTTCTCAATTGTAAAGGACAATGGCTTGTATAAATATGTTCAATGTAATTTACTGTGACATTTGGCAGGTTCCGTTATCTACACATCAGGGTTTTAATGGATTTTCCTCTTAAAACTTTATAGGATATCTAGAATGAATTTTTAAGCTCTTGTGCGCTTTGAGTGAAAACTCTTCATGAAATATGTATATAGTGTATAAATGAGTTTATAATAAAACAAAGTGAAAATTGTAAGTTGGAGGACTTTTCCATGATTTCACAGTACCACTGCAATATTTAAAGATACCCATTTTATTATTATATATTCAAGACAATATTCAGTTTCATTGGTAGTACAGAGTTGGGTCTGGTGTATTCTTGAGAATGTGATAATATCAAGCTTAATTTAACTTGAAAGACATTCCTTATATTATAGTGGAACTGTTTAGGAATCATCTAAGGGTGTGCACTCCTAAACATGTTCCATTGTAACCACAGTTAGAATATTCTACTGACTATAAAATTGAATTAATATTTTGGATCATATTGGATTTGTTCAAAGTACAATCGACAATTACTTACACAGCAGGTAAATTCCAGGGTCCCAGGTTCAATCCTGAGCTTGGGTTACTGTCTGTGTGGAGATTGCATGTTTTTCCCATGTCTCTGTGACTTTCCTCTAAGGTCTTCAGTTTCCTCTCACCTCCCAAAAACATCTCCACGTGGGTTTCCTCTGGGTTCTTTGGTTTTCTGGATTGGCTATGCTAAATTGTTCATAGGTTTGAATGAATACGTGTGAATGTGTGTGTGCTCGATGCCCTGCCACAGAATGATACAGGGTGTATTCCCACTTCCAGATAGGCTCTGTAAGCACAACAACCCTGAACAGGATAAAGTGGTTGTTTAAGAAGAATGAATTATTAACACCCCTGATGAAAATTAGCAAACAAGAATATGTAAAATTAAGAACACATGCAATGAGATATATTTAGGCTTGGGGCTAAAATATCCTAACATTTAGTAAAATTCATGAAGATTCATGAGTTATCAATTCATCACTAAACAGCCACAAAGCATCAGTGATCTATACCTATATTTGACAATGTGTAGCAGGCTCTTTTATTTATTTGCAGTTCCCCTTTACACCAAACATGCTGAAGGTGTTCATAGCATTAAAAGAATTTTTATCATCTGACTACAACACACAATTTCAGCTGTAGTCCCATTGACCTTTGGTAAATGTTGTGGCACTACATTTTGTGGGTGGCTCTCAGGCAACTTTCTTGCAATCATTACAAATAACTCATTAAAGAGATGGAGTCTTTAGTGCGATTCTAAAACTTTGATGATTGGAGTCTTCTTTCACTCCCTCACCATCTTCCTTGCTGTGTATGGGGGCATTATACGCTTGTTTGTGCTTGCTGGCATATTTTAATGTTCCAAAAGTTTAAAACATTTTAATTATGACAATTTCTTAATGGTATTTTTAACTAGGCTTAAAAATACCTGTGTCTTTTTGCTTTTCCCAAGGGCGACAGATGATCAGCATTTATTTTAAATATTCTTTAGGGGTGTCAATAATTTGTCATGTTTTTGAGAGAAAATATTAAATATAGAGGGGTTTTTTTTTTGAGAATTGTTTTCTGCTAAAGAAAAGGCAAGTAGTTTCTGAATAATTCATATTTATTTTATATAAACATTTTGGCCTATTCTTTTTGAAGGGTGCCAATAATTATGGAGGTGATTGTAGCTATTCAAAAATACCTTTAAGAGTGAGATTGTTTTTAATAAAGAAGACATTTTATTAAATTGCGCTACTTAACAGTAATACAATTTGTTGTTGAATCACACTAAAAACTATATTATTTTATTAAATTACCAAATGTAAATTTATAATGTAATAGAACTGAGTAAAAGATCATTTGAAAATCATTAGGCAAACTGACGAAAGTAGTCTGACAATAAGTAGACTGATGAAAGTAATATTCACTTGTCATAACTAAAATGCCACCATTAAGATCTGTAAGTACTGTATATCATAGTCTGTCTTTAATACATGAATTTGCATAGCAGTAACCTTAGAGACGAGTTTTATACTTATTTCAATGGTGTGTCATTACCCAAGCCTGTCATAAGTTTAGGAAGCTTGGTGGCTACTTTATTGGCTTGTCCAGGGTCTAAGGTTCAACAATCCATAAAATAATTCAATGTATTATCTGTAATACTGTTTACACAAGGTTTTATACCAGTGTAAATACATCCATCTCTCCAAGTCACATTTGACAACCAAAAGCCCATCATATTATATCAAAATCCTTGTGATCCATGACTCCCATGGCTACAATAAAGCAATCATAGAAGAGACCCATAGTGTTTTACAACAGGACCAAATAGTTTATTAACAACTTTTACAGATACTGTAGCAGGACACATTAATTTAGGCAGTCTAAATAATTCTAAATATAATTATTAGGCAGTCTAAATGTACATCTTCTTTTAAAGAAGCCTCCCTCTGAGTTTAAGGACTTTAGAAATGGTGTTTAAGATCATGATTTTCAATGTGGCAAACATTTTTGTGTGGGAAGAACAATTTGAGAAACAAGACACAAAAGTGGTTGTTAAATATTATGATGCATTACATATTATACATGATACGTGAGCGAGTGAGAGACAGAGTGCAAGACCGCTTCGCAAGAGTTTGCAAGACACACACACATGTACCCATGCCAAGAAGCGTAAACTTGAACCTGGCTCTGCAACTCCTCCCCTTGCTATCGGGGGAAGCCCAGCTCACTGCCCAGCAGCTGCCACTGCAGACACAGCCAGAGTATTCAAGGGTCAAGGGGGCACCTGAGGAGTACTGCCAATGCTTCCAGTCACTGTAGCTCCCCAAGATTGGCCGCCCCTTCAACTACGCGCAGCAGCTGAAGGACTCCTGTTGCTGGTGGTTGATGGCAGAGGATTGGGACGCAGAACAGATCATTGAGCTGGTGGTACTGGAGCAGTTCATGGCCCGACTCCCAATGGGGGACAGCGGAGTGGGTCCAGTGCCACCAGTCCCTGGACAAATCCGTGCAGCTGCCGGAGGATCACTTGGCAGCGGTTCCTGGTCCAAACATCTTTTTTCTTGCTCTCTCCCTCTCTCTCTCTCTTTCTACTCCCCCGGTTCCAGCTCCCCGGAACGGACCCCAAAACCGTCCCCCCAAACCCGGTTTCCTCCCTGTTGTTCTTCCCCCGCTCCTTTTATTCAAAAGCATAAAGTGGAGGCGGCAGTTAGTCCTTGCCTCACCCATCCACTAATTCTTGGGACAAATTGGCCAGGGTTTCAGGTATTAGTGAGGGAAATGTTTGTGAATGGGTCCTACAGTAGCGAGGCACGATGTGGAATGTGCACAGCGTTGGCTGGGGAGGCTTTTCCTGGGCTGTCAACGTCAGCTCCGCGTCAGGGGCACACGGAGGGTGGGGATGGCTCCACCCCCCACCCTTGGCAGGGATTCCCATAGAGGATTTCCCCTTGGAACAGTTGCGTGACGAGACCCAGGCATGTCTTCGACCAAGTAAGAATAATTGATGGTCCACAAATTCACCCACCGTGACTGTATCAATTTTTTTTGTATGAGTTTGTGCTTCTTTATCTGTCATAGAATGTAGAGTTGCTGCTGGGCTTTCTTTGTAATAGAATTTGATGTTGTTGTTGATGTTGTTGAGGTCCTGTGACAGAAAAGTGCCCAGAAATTTGAATGACTCTGCTGTGCTGAAAACTGAGACATTCATGTCCAGTTTGAAGTGTGGTGGCATTTTCCACCTAAAGTCAATGACCATCTCCTGGTTTTCTGTGTGTTGAGGTCCAGGTTGTTTTGGCTGCAGCAGGTTCTTAGGCATGCTTCCTCTTGTCGATAAGTGGACTCATCATTGTTGGAAATGAGGCCGGTCAGAGTGGTGTCGTCTGTGAACTTGATAAGTATAACAGATGTTTACCAGCGATGTGACAATAATGTGAAAGTAATGTGAAAGTAATAATGTAATTTCCCACATCGGCACAGTTGATGTACAAAGTGGAAAAAAGCATGGATGCCTCCACATAAGCGTGTCTTTTGTGCTCATAAAAAGCTACTTTAACTGCACTTTTACAGTTACAGGGCTAAGTGGCTACTGGCACTGTTTTACTATAATGAACTTCATGCAAGATTTTGGACTGAAATTGCAGTACAACAACAACAGCTGACATTAGCAAGTACCTTAGCAACAAGCTAGACAATGGACAATAGCGGGTAATATTAGCAACAACTAACTAACATTATAAATCTTATGTTGATCATTACCTACTCAAAACAGCCATTAGTATGGTCAATGTTATAGATTTAATCAAGTGCTGTGTCTATATATTAATAGATCTAAAGCCAATACTGCTACAGACTAATTTAAAAGTAGATAAATGGTACTTTAAACTGTTCACAGTGTGTGCAGCCATGTACATTTGATGTTACACCATAAACAGGGAAGGAATTGTTGGGGGGCCCTTGTCTTTCAAACCAGCAGTAGAACTGGTTTATCTGGTTGGCTTCACAGCTGGGTGGCTTCTTTTTGTAGATTTTGAAGACCTTTCTACACTGAGGCGCAGTCCTTAGCAGAGAAGTGATCCTTCAGGCTGTATGAAAATGCCTTCTTTGCAGCTTTAATTCCCTTTTGTAGGTCATACTTGGCTTCCCTGTATGCCTCAGAGTTGCCAGACTGGTAATCTTGCTCCTTGTCAGAGTGAAGCTTTCTCAGTTCTGAAATGAACCAGGGCTTGTTATACCTCACCACTGTTTTTGTGGAAATGCACACTTCCTCACAGAAACTAATGTATGAGGTAATAGTGTCTGTGTAGTCTTGTATGTTATTTGAAGCAAATTTGAAAGTGTCCCGATTTGTTTGTTCAAAACAATTCTGTAGCTCCTCCACAGCTTCACTTAAATCTGTAATTGCTGACAGATCACACTGAGGGGTGAATATTTATCAATTAAGAAGTTTTTTAATCTAATAAATATGAGGACATCTAAATATTTAATTTAATTTTATTTCTGTTGAGAGTCACTTTAAAAGGACAGGGGGAAACTCTAAAATATGCTTATATTTGATTGCAATACAGAAAAAAGAGAAATTATCATTGGAAGTGAATACTTAATGGAGGCACTGTAAGTGAACTTTGACATGTGAATTTATGAGCCTCCTTGCTGTGGGCCAGTAGAATACAAGAAGGTGAGGGTGTGGGCTATTCAGTAATAAAAAAAAATATAAATAAATAAATAAAAACGGAGATGCTGCTAAATATTAAGTAGTGGTCACTCCAGATTTTTGCCTTTTTGTTTTCTTACTGCTGCTTGGTGCACATCCATACGTTCTTTTCAAAGTGGTCGAGCGTCAGCTGCGGACGGAGAGGAGGCGGGTTGAACTGGCAGGTAAAGCGTGATGTTTCTCAACTGTGTGGTCATGGGGAGTTTACTTATGTGTGCTTTATGTGTCCTTTCAGGGAGAATGCCGTGAACTTGAGAGAGGATGACAGAGCTGATGGAGCTCATGCATAAAACACACACGCACACACACCTATATCTACGCTCATCATCCACTTTATTACGATCACCTGAAGACCTGCACATTCATGCAGTTATCTAATCAGCCAATCATGTGGCAGCAGCGCAATGCAAATCATGCACACACCGGTCAAGAGCTTTGGGTAATGTTCACATCGAACTTCAGAATGAATAAAAAGTGTGATCTCTGTGACTTTGATAGTGGCATGGTTGTTGGTGCCATATGGGCTGGCACTGGGCCCAGCACTGACTTTTTCATCAATTTGTGCAGTAGCTCTTCTGTGGGATCAGACCAGACAGGCTAGCCTTCGCTCCCCACACGCATCAGTGAGCCCTTTGGTAGGTACTAACCAGTGCATACCGGGATCACCCCATAAGACCTGCCGTTTTGGAGATGCAGATGCCACTGTAATGAAATAATCAATGTTATTCACTTCATCTGGCAGTGGTTTTAATGTTATGGCTGATTGGTGTATATTTTAGAAATACATACATATATACTGTACGTGAATGTTCATTATGGATTAAAATATATATAAAATACCAAAATTCCATTTTAGAATGGTTAGGTACATTCAACACAATTGAAGTCAAGCTTTAATACTATTGTTTGTGCAATTAAATATACTAAGTAAAAATGTTTCATTTAAACACATTTTAAGTGTATTAATTATTTGTATGGCTGAAATTACACTAAAGAATGCTACATCAAAATCATGTTTAGTGAATATTACAGAACTTTACTCCACAGAATAAAGCATCTGATTATGTACAGTGGATACAAGAAGTCTATACAACCCTGTTAAAATGTCAGGTTTTTGTGAAAAAAATAAAACCTATAAATTTAAGTGAAAACAATAAGAATCATTTTAGGAAAAAAAAAACAAGAAAAAAAAAAGTACCATCACCTGGTTGCATATGTGTGCACACCCCTAAACTAATACTTTGTTGAAGCACCTTTAGATTTTATCATGGCATTCAATCATTTTGGGCAAGAGTCAATCACGTATTGACTTAACAATATTTTGCCATTCTTCCTTGCAAAAGCATTCTAACTCTGTCAAATTGGCTGGGCATCTCTTGTGCACATCCCTCTTCAGGTCACCTCACAGATTTTCAAATTGGATTTAGATCTGGTCTCTGGCTTGGCCATTCCAAAACCATGATCTTGTTGTGGTGAAGCCCTTCCTTTGTTGATTTGGAGGTGTGCTTTGGGTGGTTGTCATGCTGAAAGGTGAAATTCCTCTTCATCTTAATCGTTTTAGCAGAAGCCTTAAGGTTTTGCACCAAAATTGACTGACATTTGGAGCTATTCATTATTCCCTCCAACCTGATTAAAGCCCCAGTTCTAGGTGAAGAAAAGCAGCCCCAAAGCATGATGCTGCCACATCCACGGTTCACCATGAGATGGTGTACTTTTGGTGATGTGCTTTGTGTTTTTGTGCCAAACATACCTTTTGGTATTATGGACAAAAAGTTCAACTTTGGTCTCATCAGACCAAAACACATTAATCCATGTGGTTTTGGGAGATTACTTTTTTTTGTTGCAAACTTTAGCTGGGCTTGGATGTTTTATTTGGTTAAAAAGGCTTCTGTCTTGCCACCCTACCCTGAAGCCCAGATATATGAAGAATTCAGGAGATTGTAGACATGTAGACAGCAACCAATACTTGCCAGAATTTTCTGCAATTCTTTTAATGTTGATGTAGGCAGCCTCGCTGATCAGTTTTCTCCTGGTTTTCTGATCAATTTTAGAGGGACGTCCTGTTCTTAGTAATGTCACTGTTGTGTCATATTTTCTCCATTTGTTGATTATTATCTTTACAGTGTTCCATGATATATCCAATGCCTTGGAAAATTTTTTTGTAACCCTCTCCTGATTGATATTTTTCAACAGTGAGATCCTGTACCTGCTTTGTAAGCTCTTTTCAGCCCATGGCTTTTCAAGTTGGATGTTACCAAGAAGATGTCAGGAAAATCCTATAGGAATGGCTGTACATTATTTGGGGTTAATCAGTCACTTTAATTGATGGCAGGTGCATATTAATTAGTATTTAACATGAGTTTGAATTTCACAATAAAAGTGAAAAAGGTTCTGACATGGTTTAACTTAGTTTAATTTTTTACATCACAAAAACCTGCCATTTTAACAGGGGAGTATAGATATTTATATCCACTGTAGAGTGACTGGCTATATCAACAGGTGCATTGATGATGTCAGTCACAAAAACCATCACCACATGTGCCAACTAAAAGCTACTGTTCACAGCTGAGGTCTACAAACTGCTGAAAACCTGGGATGCAGCATTTAGAGCAGGGGATGAAGCAACCTCTCTCGTGGCATCAGGCTTGTGAAATGTAACCACCCAAAGAAAATCAACAGCCACTTCAGCAACACCAGAGATGTTCAGCGCATGTGGCAATGTATCCAGGCCATCATGGACTACAAGATTCCACCACATGCCGCTGATGCTGATGCTTCCCTCCCAGACGTACTCAACTCTATCTATGCACTAAACACTCTGCCTGCAAGGACATCCACCCCTTCCTCATATGACCAGGTACTTTGCTTGTTCCAGAGCTAGTGAGGAAGACGCAATGTGGGCGAGTGCTCAGAGACTGCATGGATCGGTTGATTGATGACCTGATAGATATCTTCAACAACTCCCTAAACCAAGCAGTCATCCCACAGTACTTTAAGGCTACCACCATCATACTGGTGCCAAAGAAGTCTGCAGTGTTGTGCCTTTATAACTGCCACCCCATAGCACTCATTCCAGTTATCATGAAGTGCTTCCAGCAGCTGGTCATGAGTCACATCAGAATCAGACTCTCCACCCCCTCTGTAGTTCAGGTAGCACCCCAACCATTCTACAGAGGACATAATCTCATATGCTCTTGATCCACCTCAACAAGAAGAACACTGAGGTTAGAATGCTGTTCAGAGGCTTCAGTTCAACATTCAATACAACATTCAACATTCAATACATCCCCCAGCAGCTGATTGGAAAGCTGGACCTGCTAGACCTGCCCCTGTAACTGGATGCTGGATTTCCTCAATGGGAGACCACAGTCAGTTTGGGTCAGCAGCAAGACCTCCAACACCATCAGTCTGAGCAATGGCCCCCTACCCAACCCCAAATCTCTCTTAATATGCGGAATTCACCTAGTTACTGCATCAAACATACAATCACATCAGCTACCGGACCCAGCTTTATTAATAGCTTTTTTGGGATTTATTGACTTTAATTGGTTTGCTCTGAGCCTACACAATTCAATCAAGTGACTGAATGCTTAGAGCCAGCGTTTCACTACACCTAGATAATTTTGCCTACTTTCTATAATGGGATGTTCAACAAGCCCATATGGGTGTGACTGGGTGTGATTGGTCAGGTGTCCACATACACTATATGGACAAAAAGTATGTAGATACCTGGCCCTTACGTGCTTGTTGAACATCCCATTCCAGATTTAACCCCACTTGCCATTATAATTACCTCCACTCTTCTGGGAAGGCTTTTCACTAGATGTTGGAACATGCCTATGGGGATTTTTGCCCATTCAGCCACAAGAACCTTAATGAAGTCCGGCACTGATTTTGGGTGAGGAGGCTTTGTGCGCAGTCAGTGTTCCAATTCACCGCAAAGGTGTTCAGTGGGGTTGACATCAAGGTTCTGTGCAGGCCACTCGAGTTCTTCCACACCAACCTTAGCAAACCATGCCTTTATATGCCTTGGTTTGTGCACAGAGGCATTGTCATTCTGTAACAGGTTTGGGCTAGGCCCCTTAGTTCCAGTAAAGGGAAGTCTTAATGCTACAGCATACAAAAGCATTATAGACAATTATATGCTTCAAACTTTGTGGCAATGGTTTGGGGAAGGCCCACATATGGGAGTGATGATTAGGTGTCCACAGACTTCTGGCAATATAGAGTATGTCATCAACACTGAAAACAGCCCCCTGTGTTTTCCTTAGCATAGATGTTTATATAGTAATAAAAGAATCAACATCAAACAAACAGATTAAATGAGTATATATTAAATGGCATCAGATTAAATGTAGTTAGAGTATTAGCCACATATTGTTACTTACTAGCAGTGCAACACTAACATTACCTTGATGACTATGAGAGTGTTTGACCCTCAGGTTTGTTTGTGGTAGCTATGTAAACTTGCCACCAAGGGAAAGTGTCCCAGGTTGTGCAGATTATTGTAGTCAATAGCTAACATCATTCATCTGTCAGCAAGATTTCATGGTATGAAAATCATGAAAATCAGGTTGTATACATGTGGCCCATTTACTGTAATAAATCATTCATAATCCAAAAATGGCCAATAAAATCATCAGCTGTTCAGTGCTATAATAGTTTAGAGAGGCAATACAGATGTAAACTACAAATGGTTTTTCATTATTATAACAGTATGCACAGATGTATTATTTTCAGTGAGCTTGACATTATTTATTCTTACACAGCAATTAATTTCATTATTTATCTAAAAGATTTTGAGGTCTAACTGATGTGGTAAGCTAGAAAATGAATTTAGTATAGATTTGCATGTTAATAGTTAAAATTATACAGTATACATACAGACATACAGTCAGGGCCAGAAGTATTTGGACAATGACAGAGTTTTTGTGATTTTGCCTTTATAAACCACCACAATGGATTTGAAATAAAAAAAAAGATGTGATCAAGATGTGATTGAAGTGTAGAATTTCAGCTTTATTTTAAGGGGTTCCACAAAAATATGGCATTTACCATTTAGTTATTACAAACATTTTCAACAAAGTACCTCCATTTTCAGGGGCTCAAAGGTATTTGGACAAAGTGACATAACTGTAAATATACCCATAATTTTAATACTTGGATGAAAATCCTTTGCAGTCAATGACTGCCTGAAGACTGGAGCCCATGTTCTCAAAACCTAAGTTTCCTCCCTGGAAATGCTTTGCCAGGCTTTCACTGCAGCTACCTTAAGATAAGATAAGATAAGATAAGATAAGATAAACATTATTGATCCCACAGTGGGGAAATTCACTTATCACAGCAGCTCACAGACAGTTAAAGTGCAGAAAGAAAGAAAAGGAAGGAAGAAAGAAAAGTTAAAACTATAACTATATATACACCTTAGGAATAATAAAAGAAATACAATTATATAAAATTATAAAATATTGCACATTTGAACATCACTGTAATGCGGTGTTGTAAGAAATAAAATTATATAAAATTATAAAATATTGCACATTTGAACATCACTGTAATGCGGTGTTGTAAAGTCTGACAGCCACTGGTATGAATGACCTGCGTTAGCGCTCCTTCCTACACTGGGGGTGTAGCAATCTGCTGCTGAAAGAGCTACACAGGGTCTCCACAGTCCCATACAGGGGGTAAGAGGAGTTGGTCATAATAGATGTCAGCTTGGCTAACATCCTCCTCTCACCCACCTCCTCCACAAAGTCCAGTGGGCAGCCCAGGACAGAGCTGGGTCTCCTAACCAGCTTGTTCAGTCTCTTCCTGTCCCACTCTGTACTGCCTCCCACTCAGCAGACTACAGCATAGAGAATTGCGGAGGCCACCACAGTATCGAAAAATTTCCTTAATAATGTCCTGCAAACTCCAAAGGACCCTAGTCTCCTCAGCAGGTGGCCCTTCTTGTACAAAGCATCAGTGTTATCCACCAGTCCAGTCTATTGTTTAGGTGGACACCTGGGTACTTGAACCTATCCACCAACTCAATGTCCAATGGTCACTGGTACAGTCAGGTCCATAAATATTGGGACATCGACACAATTCTAACATTTTTGGCTCTATACACCACCACAATGGAT
>CM075017.1:14505622-14526597 GCA_037576675.1 Pangasius sanitwongsei | reverse complement strand
ATGGGAGGCTTTTTTAGATGTTTTCTGGCAAAGTCTAATCTGGCTTTCCTGTTCTTGAATGTTACCAGTGGTTTGCAAACCCTCTGTATTTACATGAAGGCGTCTCTTGATTGTAGATTTTGACAATGATACACCTACCTTCTCCAGAGTATTCTTGACTTCTGCTGATGTTGTGAAGGGGTTTATCTTTGCCAAGGAAAGGATTCTGCAATCATCCACTTTAGTTGTCTTCCATGGTCTTCCAGGCCTTTCAGTGTTGTTGAGCTCAGCAGTGCTTTCTTTCTTCAGCCTAACAATGGCCTCCTTCACTTGCACTGAGATCTCCCTCATATTGGTAGCTCCAGTCGAACAGCTACCAAATACCAAATCAATACCTGATATCAACTCCAGACCTTTTATCTGCTTCATTTGTATTGAAGTAACGAGTGAATGGACCGCACCTGGTCAAATAACATCTTGTCAGTCAATTGTCCAAATACCTTTGAGCCCCTGAAAATGGAAGTACTTTGCTTAAAATGGCTGTAACTCCTAAAAGGTAAATGTCATATTTTTGTGGAACCTCTTAAAATAAAGCTGAAAGTCTACACTTCGATCACATCTTGATTGTTTTATTTCAAATCCATTGTGGTGGTGTATAAAGGCAAAATCACAAAAACTCTGTCATCATCCAAATACTGACCTGACTGTACATACATACAGTATACATAAAAGACATCAAAATGTTTAATTTAATAAGTTATATTTTTGGAAATAAAAATGATTGGCTGTGTCAACAGTAGCTTATTTTAATATCAAGATACACCGTACAATATACAATATTCATCCATAACATTAAAACCACCTGCCTACTATTGTGTAGGTTCCCCTTGTGCCACCAGAACAGCTCTGACCCATTGAGGTATGGACTCCACGAGACCTCTGAAGGTGTGCTGTGGTATCTGGCACCAAGACGTTAGCAGATCCTTTAAGTCCTGTTGCGAGGTTGGGCCTCCATGGATCAGACTTGTTTGTTCAGCACATCCTACAGATGCCCAATCGGATTGAGATGTGGGGAATTTGGAAGCCAAGTCAACACCTTGAACTCTTCATCATTGAAGAATAGTTATGGCTTTTCATTATAGCTCTTCTTGCTTTTCATAATAACAGTATGGTATGGTATGTAATTTTATGAAAACCTCCAGCTATTGTGAATTTATTTATTTATTTTTTTATATTTAATTCACAATTGTGAATTGTGGGTAAGATGTTTTAAGAAAGGGCTTTTGTGGTATGTAGTTGAGGACCGAACATTGAAGGGACAACACCTGTGTATGTACATGAAGCTTCAGTAAAAACTATTCCTCTTCTCCAGGTTTGTGCCTGTTTGCATCTTTATTAAGATGAAAATCAGAAAATTACTTCACAATCCATCAATTGGCATAGTCGGCAGGACATGACGGAGATCCAGTGAGTGTTTTTCAACAGGAAACAACAAAGTGTGCACATCACGTAGATGGAACATCTAATGCCTCAGGCCATATCAAAGTAACTTGTGATGTGACGTAAAATATAATAATAATAAATATAAGAAAAGTTTGCAAGCAAGGTTTTGGAAGTTTTGGGTTGGTGAAATACTGCATGCATAAGAAAAATCTTAAGCTTAAGTGAGAACGCTTCCTAGTGAAGATTCTGGATTTGGTAGTGTCGAATGTTGAATTGCTGTGATGTGGAGAGAGCTGTGATCTGCAAGTGATACTGCAAAAGACATATATTGGATTATATATGTAAATGAGTAGTGAGATACTGCTCTGAAGGTAGTCACTTAGAAGAGATCTCTAAGTCAGAAGAAGGTCTTGAAAGTGAATTTCTGCAGAAGTATAAAAAGTATGATGACACGTTTCTGTCTATGTTTGATGGCTACGTCTCTGTTCTGTTTTATGTTATGTTTTTATGTTTCAACTGTGTGTGAGTGAAGACAGTATGTCTAAAGTGTGAATTCTGAATTGACCAAGGGACTAAGAGTCATGGTAGAAGAAAATGTTAAGCCTAACAGCATGATCAGCGAGGTTGATATGGTGAGTGAACTCCATGACATTGTTGAGAATGCAAACAAATTGCTGTGAGTTGAAAAGAAGTTATCTCAGAAATGCGGTATAGCTCAAAAATCATTGTGGAACATGGAAGAAATCAAGAATGCATATGAGAGAACAAAAGCCACTGCTAATATGCAGAAACAGCTCAAGAGAACCTTGGTGGTTTTGTCACATATTCTCAGGCACAAAGAGATCCAGACAAATTCTGAGATGGACAGAAGATTTAAAGATTATAAAAGTCGCTTATCAGCTTTGAGTGATGTTAGCAAGGAGAGGAACATGCGAGAGGGCACTGTGAAGGCTATTTATGGGTTATATGGGTTATATTATATGCTTTTGGAGTGGCTCATGATTTTAGGCAATTGTGGAAGAACAGAGGTTTCTTGACTGCTGCTGGAACTGAAATAAAGAATGGATAGCTGGTCCAAGAACTACTGACTGAACTTTGCAGTTACCAAAAGTAGTGTCCATCATTAAAGTCAAAGCACAAACGAAACAAAACACAGAAGAACAAAAGAAAATGCTCTAGCACACGGGGCTGTAACAATAGCCACCACGGAAGGGGTTAATAAAGCTGCAGACGATCAAATGACTGACACAAAGACAAATCTGAAAGCTCTATAAGCATTAATTTTGACTGACATCAAAGAACTACAAGATGAATGTAGTCAAGAGGAGAAATGGTCCTCAATGGAAAATGGAGTAAAAATGCATGACAATGGACTGTAGAAGATGGTCTTCAGATTCAGAACCAAATGGTGGAACCCAGCGTTCAGGAAAGTACTCTCTGAGTTAAACAGATTTGGGAAGAGAATTGGATGTATACATACCTGAGAGCTGAATTGGATGTATACATACCTGAGAGCTGCTCATAGCTTTGCACAAGCCATGAGAAGAGAGCAATGTTGGATTTATGGCCTTCTACCCCGAAGTGCTGAGATTTATCCACAAATTAGCATTTCATTCTCCTTAAGAGAACACATTACTATCCTCAAAAAAGTACCAATATTTCCAGCCAAATTTTGCATTCCATCTCAAACCAGTGACAGCTAGTAGAGATCCCATTCCATTGTGTGCCCAAATGCTTAATCTGTTTTGTAAATGAAGGTAATGGTCCACAAGTAAGCCGAAGTTATTGTTCTCATTATTTGCATTATGGCTCTCCACATGTTAAAATCATTACAGGCATACACACAGGTTATACAACTTTCCCATTAAAACATGGACATTCATTTAATCACTTATATAATCATTTATCATTGAGGACTGAACAGTGAATGGACAACACCTGTGTATGTATATGATGATCTTCTCCAAGTTAGTGCCTGTTTGCATCTTTATTAAGAAAACAATCAGAAAATTACTTCGCAATCCATCAGTCATATCCTTCAAATCATTCCTGAACAATTTTTGTAGTGTGGGAGGGCGCATTAACCTGCCAAAAGAGGCCACTGCCATTAGGGAATACCATTGCCATGAAGAGGTGTACTTGGTCTGCAACAATGTTTGGTAGGTGGTACATAACATACACATGAATGCAAGGACCCAAGGTTTCCCAGCAGCACATTGCCCAGAGCATCACACTGCCTCTGCCAGCTTGCCTTCTTCCCACAGTGCATCTTTTTGCCATCTCTTCCCCACGTAAGCAACGCACACACACACCCGGACATCCACATGATGTAAAAGAAAACGTGATTCATCAGACCAGGTCACTTTTTTCCATTGCTCCATGGTCCAGTTCTGATGCTCACGTGTCCATAGTTGGTGCTTTCGATGGTGTATAGGGGTCAGCATGGGCACTCTGACCAGTCTGCAACACGCAGGCCCATACACAGCAAGCTGCGATGGACTGTGTGTTCTGACTCCTTTCCATCATAACCAGCAATAATATTTTCAACAATTTGTGCTACAGTAGCTCTTCTATGGGATCGGACCAGACAGGCTAGCCCTCGCTCCCAAAGTGCATCAGTGAGCCTTGGGCCCCCATGGCCGTGTTACCGGTTCACCAGTTGTCCTACCTTGGACCACTTTTGGTAGGTACTAACCACTAACCACTGCATACCATTTTGGAGATGCTCTGACCTAGTGGTCAAACCATCAGAATTTGGCCCTTGTCAAAGTCACTCAGATCAGTACGCTTGCCCATTTTTCCTTATTCCAACACATCAACATTGAGAAATGACTGTTCACTTGCTGCCTAAAATATCCCACCCCTTGACAAGTGCCATTGTAACGAGATAAACAATGTTCTTCACTTCACCTGTCAGTGGTTTTAATGTTATGGCTGATTGGTATGTGCTGGCTAATATCAATATCTGTTGGTTCATTCTTCAGATGAATAGGGGATATTCCTAAACCACAATATTGCCATGTATGTGCACATCTCAGTTTACTCCATTTTCGCTTATATCCCAAGATACTGCACTCTATTAACTGATGTTCTTAAATTCTAAAAATGTCTTATAATGTTTCACATGGAATGAACTAATTCAGTTACTCAAGATAATGAGTTAAAATGTTGAATAATAAAAATATGGCACTGAATTCAACAGGAACAAGGTGAATTTCAAGTATGACAGCTTTTAATGTGCATTACATGGCTCAGTGCTTGATTTACAGGAAATGATATGAGCCTGTCTTCTCTACAAAATGTTACTCCCCAACCCAAACTCTACTCACTTACTCCAGTTGTACATGATCCTGGAATCTCACCCACTGCCCAGAGTGACATTTTACACACTTCATTCATTTCTCAGGTTTAACAATAGCTTTATTTTTTATGCTTGTCAGGAATGTTTTTGATCATCAAGTCTTCAAAGCTGATCATTTATAAGGTGTAATTTCAGGTAGCTACTCTGCAATTCTGATTAAGCTGCAACATAAGTAGTATCTGAACTGTAGTACAACACCAGTATACAGAATGTGTAAGTGTTATGGTAATTAAGCTACATAAGATAGGATGAAGCTACATAAGATAGAAAATAGGATGAAGACTTAAATGAAAGTTCATAAAAGTTGATGTAGCAAGCTTTGATAGGTTAGATGCCTAGCAAAAAATGGACATGTACAGAATTTATCTGTATAGATTTCATTTCATTACATTTATTAACAGACAATTGGGAAACTTCACCTGGTAAAATTTATATTAGCTATGTCCTAAAACAATATATTGACATAACTAAAATTGGATTCCAGGCAACATAAGGTTACATTTATCCAAATATGGAATCTGACATAGCTTTTTGTAATGTCAAGGAAACTTCTAAATTCCCAGGTTTCCAAGACCTGTCCCACTGTCAGACAAAACACCCCCACCACACACACACACACACACACACACAGAGCCATAAATTTGTGCCTTCAGAAAAATCACACAGGTTAAATGACTCACAGAGATTGGTTGTTACCACCTGTTTTTACCTCAAACACCAGCATTACCAGCAGTCAAACCTAAATTTAAGGTTGGAGACTTTAAAGTGTTAAAAAACAACTTTACACCTTTTGTCTAGTCTAGTGTTTATGCCTGCTTTTGCAAAATCAGAAAGAAAGCAGCTAAAAATATCAGAGCAATGCAATATAATCTCCTATTAAATGTATGATGTCAGAGCATTTTTAAAATAGCCAGTGTGCTACCTGCCAACAATCTTCAAAAATAAATCTTTAAGCATGAATAGAATAAAGCATGCATTGAACAGTGCAATTTGTCCATATCTCTGATCTGCTTCTAAATGAATCCTAAACGAGCAACTGCAGCTGTAAAGCTGTTCCTTCCCAACTGTCAGAGATTCACATGCCCCCAGACTAGTGGCTACTCTAAACACTGCCTGGATTTCTTGTAAATCACGTGACTTTTTTGCAAGCAGCAGTACTGCCACATGATCAAGTGGCGTCGCTACTGAGGAGAAATGAGTGCATTTACAAGAAACTCCCTTGGCAGAGCTGGAAAGCACCCAGGTTCCCTGGATGTTTTCCCATGACTATGTATGAAATCCTGTGTTTGTTCATAATGTCTTGATTGGGTTCAGTACAGTGCAATAAATGTAACAGTACATATCTTAAACTGCATGTAGCCAGTACTCATCCAGAAAACAAGGATAGATCATTTACACCTCGCTCATCTAATTGTATGTGGTATATTTAGTTTGTCTATTCCTAGGACAATCTGGCAGCACTTTCTGTACTGAATTTGAAATTCTGTTCCAAATTTACTAACTATTCATTTTTAAATCAAGTGAATTCCCACAGCTATACAATGCAGAAACAAAACTGCCATAACAAAACTGAGTTGCAGAATATGGTGTTGTACATATCAACTGTGTCTGTATATATAAATTATTTGAAATGCTTCTCCACACAGACACACAAAAAATAATGTTATGGTGCCATAACTGAAACAGGGAGTAGCAGGTGAAGCTATTTAGTTGTTTACTCATAGAACAATTTGGTGCTAGTATCATGCCTAGCTGAACTATATTACTGGCTTTCAAACAGCAGAAATTTAAGGTATAATTGATGAATGAATGGCATTGTTAAATAACAAGAGTTAAGTGGTCCTTACATAAGTCAGCCATTTCAGTCTAGCTTGACCTTAGAACCTGTTGAGTAATCTCTGTGCAGTGGCAACTCCATTTTGCATACTATACTATTGTATGTGTGCTAAAAGCATTTCCTCCTCCATAATAGAAAATACCTTACAACCTTGTTTACACTCTAAAGAAATGGTAATGAAGTGATGAGTCTTTATTGCATTTGATGAAATCAAATTACAGTGAATTACAGATAATCAATAGATACAGTATAAATATAATTAATGACACTGACATTAAACAATTGTGGGAGCATTCTGCATTCAGAATCACCCTACTGCCAATGCAATGTAAGCATTTGCATTTCAAGTGGATGTCTACAAAGCAAATGCAGCTACTGACATCTTGTGGCATAAAGTAGCTCTGAACATTATAGCAACCTCGACAATTCATTTAGTGTGGCTTCTTGTCACAGAAATCATATTATAGTTTGTCTTTTTAGTAATTTGTTGTAGTTTTTACATGAATATTACAGGTTTGCACATCATGTTTATGATACTCCTTGAATCAGTCAAAGAGTTATTTCTTCTTCTTCTTCTTTCGGCTTTTCCCTTCAGGGGTCGCCACAGCAGTCAAAGAGTTATTTGTTGTAGGTTATTTCATGCAAGGGATGCAATCATTGGGGAAACCAAGACTCACTGGAACCCCATGGATGATTTTTTTAATAACTTTTTAATTTTTTAAGAATTTTCAGATGACTAAGTTTAAAAAAAGTGAACTTTAAACATCTGGGAATGTAAGGAATAGCAAGGTTTAGTACAATGCTGCATTAATGTGATATTTTGGCTGTATATTGTATTACATGAAGCATTATACTGTTATAATACACTGTGCACTCTTTCACTTATTTTCAGCATCATCGACTTCATTTCCCTACTGAAAAATCCAGTCTGTCCAGTTACCTGCTGCTAAAACACAGGCTGACGTGGTTAAGCTGGTAAACCAGTTTTGCCAGCTGGTAAATTATTTTCCAGCTTCCTTATTACTTGATTGAACTGGTCAATAAATATTTGAGATTTTCTGATTGCCTTACTGTTGTGTTATTTTGAACTGTCTATGATGATGCAGTAGTAGCAGTAAATCAGGAAACCGTTTTTATCTCCCAGCTTGACTAGCTCAGCCTGTGTTTTTGGCAGATGGTAACTGGTTAGACCCAGCAGAATTTTTCAGCGGGATTGTTATAGCCTATATGAATAAAAAGTATGCATTTTCACACTATTTAGCATTTACAGATTAGATTTTTGATTTTTAGGCTACCTTGAAACTAACATACCACAATACCATGCCTTTTCTATCAACTACGATGAGCGCAAAAACTGAGTGAAGTCACTGAACCTTCACTTACCTCACAGACATATCGCCTATCTTCATAAAGTTAATCTAAGAGGTTATTCCACATTTTCCAAATTAAAGCTTAAATGACCACAGAAAATTCATGTCTGGATTAATTCTCTTTCTATCAAGCACTCTTTTGTACTTTTACTTTCACTTTAACATTTAGAAGAGGGATCAAAGCATGAAAAGAAAGTGATTACTTACGTACATACCTGTAATATTTTTGGAATGGAAATCCAATCTGCTGACAGGTTAAAGACATGCGTGATGGTAACATTCCAGTATGAACTGACAATAATTAAAGCATTTAGTAAAGAATAACTCATCAGAAAGTAATTAGTTAACAAATGACTGAGTTAACTACTAGACTACTAACATACATTATTGACTAGACTAGCAAATTACTCATAGGTAACTGATGCATTTAGCATTTTTGAAATGAAGGTAATTAAGGCATTGCTCAGTGTGTGTATTATCAGGAACTAATGTTCGTAAGCATGCTGCTATTGTTCATCCTTCATGCTAAATGTGGTATAATGTCATAGTGTCACAGTGCCACATAAGGGGATATATTATCCTGCCGATAACAGTGTATTCATATATTTTGATAGAATTTTTCAAACGTGACTTTCGGAGTGATGAGGCAGTGAGCGGACGCGTGGGGGGAGAGGGGCTCCGGTTAAACTTTTCATATTTGTCTAAATTTAAAGAACTAAACAACACTGTGGTTTGACCGACTTACACCTTAGTAACTAGACACCACTTTATAAAAGAGAATCGCTATATAATGAGCAAGCTGTGCTGTTCTATACAAACGGTTTGCGTTTAGTCTAATAAAAGTTGCAGTTAAGTGCCCCCTTTTGTTCAAGGTTAGGTACTGCATATAATGTTGTTGGGTCTTTATACGATGACATCACAAGTGTGAGCCAGGGTTTTCAGCAGTAGCAGGGAAGAGCATGTAGTTGTGGCTGTTATTGTTCCTCGGTTTAAGTTGATCCGAAGGCACATTCGTTTTACATTATACATTCAACAGTAAAGCTAAGAAATGAATCCTCGACTCTGTTGTCTTTGGAAGGCGTTATCTGACTGCCAAATCAAGCAAGGTGTTTGACACAAAGGGCAGAACAGTAAAACGAATCTCTTCAGTGACCAACTTCTAGTTTCTGACTCCACGGCGGGGAGTAAGCCAGCTCGTAAGGTGATCTTTCTTCTACAATGTCCAAGTCAAGCTCCGGGTCTGGATCTCTGAGGCAGGCATCAAATGCATCATGTTCGTCGCGTCACTCACGTGGCTCATCAGCTGTAACCACAGCCACCGCAATGGCTAGAGCAGAGGCGGAAGCAGTTAAGGCGGAAATAGCATTTGCTAAGAGAGAAAGCGAACTGAAAATACAACAAGCACAGCTTGAGGCATCATTAGAGACTTTAAGGCTGGAAAAGAGAGCTGCTGCGATACGAGCAAAGGCGGAGGCCTTAGAAACAGCTGCAGAGCTAGAAAGCAGAGGGAAATCAAGTGTAATAGAGTTACCTATAGAAGACACCACAGAACGCACACAGGCCTACATATCAGAACAGACGGATAGTGTTGTGGATTCACAAATGCTAGTACTGGATGGGCCGTTTTATGATAACGGAGGCATAAGCGTTTCAGAAGTGCAACAAACACAGACAACTGAATCCCACTCGCAGAAGGAAGGTCAGTGTACCTTTTATGCCACACCACCCAAGTCTCAGCCTGTTGATGCAGAGGGTGTGCAGTACCCTGCCATTTCGCAATCCACGGATAAACGCTTTACAGTCCCGGTTCAGCATGAGGCGTGTTCCCGATTACCTCAAGACATTTATCACCGACAGTCTGCAGCGTTTCAAGGCAACCAGGAAAGGCACTGAGCTGCACTATATCAAGGCGATCTATATGCAAATAATCAAGTGTCTGATGTCGTCAAGTTTATCGCAAGACGTGAATTAGTGTCTACCGGCCTTACGCAGTTTAACGATCATCCAGAGACCTTTAGAGCATGGAGGGCATCCTTCATAAATGCCACTAAGGACCTTAACCTTTCACCTAGCGAGGAAATGGACTTGCTGGTAAAATGGCTGGGGTGTGAGTCAGCTGAGCAAGCAAAACGGATCAGAGCTGTCCACATTAACCATCCATTACAAGGGCTCAGTCTGATCTGGGACAGACTTTATGAAACCTGTGGCTCGCCGGAAATGGTAGAGAGTTCTCTCTTCAGGAAATTGGAGAGTTTTCCCAAAATATCGAACAGAGACAATCACAGGTTGCATGAGCTGGGAGATTTGCTCATGGAGATCCAAGCAGCTAAGCAGGATGGGATCTGATTGGTCTTTCTTATCTAGACACATCACGTGGAGTAAACCCAATAATACAGAAATTGCCATTCAGCTTACAAGAAAAGTGGCTCACAGTGGGATCTAAATACAAAGTGGACTACAGGGTTTCTTTTCCACCCTTCAAGTTCCTAGTAGACTTTGTATGTCAGCAAGCTAAGATGCGCAACGATCCAAGTTTCTCCCTTACAACTGTACAGGAAGAGTCTCGCAGACCAAACAAACCTGTTTTTCCTAGAGCTGTCATGACACACAAGACTCAGGTATTTTCTGAGACTCCATCAGGTGCTAGTGAACCCAAAAACAAGGTAAACCCAGCAAAACAGTGCTTTCTGCACAATAAGCCTCACCCTCTGTCCAGATGTAGAGGATTCAGGATGAAACCTATAGAAGAGAGGAAATCATTGCTCAAACAACAAGGCATATGCTTCAAATGTTGCAGCTCCATTTTACACATGGCGAAGAACTGTGATCAGGTCGTTAAGTGTTCAGAATGTGGCAGCATTACCCACATAGCAGCACTCCATCCAGGCCCAGCACCATGGATGATTGATCCAAAGCCTCCTTCGTCAGAGGTTCACAAAGTGAATGAGGACGTGCCTGTGGAATCAGAAGTTTCCTCAGCTTGTACAGAGGTATGTGGAGACAGTCAACTCCCACGCTCATGCTCCAAGGTATGTCTCATCAAAGTATTTCCTGAAAACCACCCAGAGAAAGCAGTCAAAACATATGTGATACTAGACGACCAAAGCAACAGATCGCTTGCAAGATCAGAATTCTTCAATCTGTTTGGCATTACAGAGTGCAACATAGCCTATACTCTCAAAACATGTGCAGGCACAGTAGAAACGGAAGGCAGGCTAGCACGAGGCTTTCAACTGGAATCCCTTGATGGAAGCTTAGTCTTACCTTTACCAGTGCTCCTTGAGTGCAGCAAAATTCCAGACAATCGTGCAGAAATCCCTACTACAGAAGTGATTAGTAAGCACAGGCACTTAAAACATCTTGCAAGGTACATTCCAGAGCCTGATTATCATGCTCCCATTCTTCTCCTATTAGGCAGAGATATTATCAGAGTCCACAAAGCCCATAAGCAAGTGAATGGGTCACGAGATGCTCCCTTTGCGCAAAAGTTGGATTTAGGATGGGTAATTATTGGGGACATGTGCCTCGGGAAAGTTCATAAACCTACCTTTGTCCAAACTTATCACACCAGCATTCTGGAGAATGGTCAGTCTACATACTTTCACCCATGTCCTAACAATTACAACATAAAGGAGAGATCCCAAAGTGTGTCACTCACCAAGTCCCTTATCAGGGAGGGCACTCAAAGACTAGCAGAATGGGACATATTTCAGAGAACAAAAGATGATGAGAAAACAGCTCCGTCTACTGATGACCTACTCTTTCTGCAGATCATGGACCGAGAAGTCTATAAAGATGGGGAAAATTCATGGGTTGCCCCACTCCCATTCAAACAGCCAAGGCAGTATATTCCAAACAATCGTCCACAAGCTGTGGAACGCCTTAATTCACTTCTACGGTCTTTCAGAAGGAACCCAGAAATGAAAAAGGACTTTGTAGCATTTATGGAGAGGCTGTTCCAAAATGATCATGCCGAAATAGCTCCCCCAGTCAGTCCCAATGAACAGTGTTGGTACTTACCTTCTTTCGGCGTATATCATCCTAAAAAGCCATCCCAGATCCGAGTAGTCTTCGATTCGAGCGCTCCTTGCAAAGGTGTATCACTCAACCAGGTTCTCTTGTCGGGTCCTGACCTCAATAACAGTCTCCTCGGAGTCCTCATGCGCTTTCGCAAAGAGCCTGTTGCCTTCACGGTAGACATACAACAAATGTTCCACTGCTTTAAAGTTCGACCTGCAGACAGGAACTACCTCAGATTCCTTTGGTTTCATGAAAATAACCCAGAAAATGAGGTCACGGAATACTGTATGAAGGTACACGTATTTGGGAACAGTCCCTCTCCGGCAGTAGCCATTTATTGTCTTCGTCGTGCAGCTCAAGAGGGAGAAGAGGAATTCGGTCAAGGCGCTCGACAGTTTGTGGAGCAAGACTTTTATATGGATGATGGATTGAAATCCTTACCCTCACCGGAGGTGGCAATCAACTTGCTAAAAAGGACACAGGACATGCTGGTGGGATCTAACTTGAAGTTACATAAGTTGGCTTCAAACAGCAAGGAAGTCATGAGAGCATTCCCATCTGAGGATTATGCCAACTCATTGAAAGAACTAGATTTAGGTGTCAGTTCCCTTCCTATGCAGTGCAGTCTCGGCCTACTTTGGAATTTGGACACAGACTGCTTCAACTTTCACGTTCAAAATGATAGAAGGCCTTACACTAAGCGTGGACTGCTATCAGTAATAAACAGTTTGTACGACCCACTAGGATTTGTGGCTCCTATCACAGTTCAAGGCAAAGTACTGCTGAGGGAACTGACTGAGAATGTTGCTGAATGGGATTCACCCTTACCTGTGAACAATCAAAGGTTGTGGGAGGTATGGAGAGATTCATTGCAAGATCTGAAACATGTACAAGTTCCAGGAAGCTACGGGCCTACATCCTTGTCAGGTGCTAAGTTTAAGGAGCTGTCTGTGTTTTCTGATGCTTCTGAGAAAATAATTGCAGCGGTCACTTACATCAAAACAGTTGACTCAGACGGTAATTGTCATACGGGGTTCATCACAGGCAAAGCAAGGTTAGCACCACAACCAGAGCTCACTATACCTCGTCTTGAACTCTGTGCGGCGGTGTTGGCTGTGAACATTATGGAAACCATCACTGCAGAGATTGCTGTCAAATTCGATGAGATAACCTTCTATACAGATAGCCGTGTGGTTCTTGGTTATATCTACAATGAGAAACGTAGATTCCATGTTTACGTAAGCAACCGCGTACAGAGAATTTGGAAAAGCACTAATCCAGAACAGTGGCATTATGTAAGCTTGGAGCATAACCCTGCAGATGTTGCGACACGACCCGTAGCTCCAACCAAATTGCAAGACACCATCTGGTTCAGTGGACCTGCATTTTTGCATCACCCAAAAACAGAGACTCTCCCTAGAGTACCCTACACACTTGTTGATCCTGACCAAGATGCAGAAGTTCGCCCCCAAGTAACAGTGTTATATAGCGCTGTCTCAAAACGTTTCGAACGCTTTTCGGACTGGAGCCGTTTGATCAGAACTATTGGCAAACTGATTCATATTGCACGCTCTTGTAAGCAGGACCGAAACGATAATCCTTCCGCATGCAGAGGATGGCACTGTTGCAAACTGCCCATGAGTGCTGACACAATACTTCAGAGCACGAAAGTTGTCATACAAGCAATACAACAGGAAACATACGCTGACGAGTTGCAGTGCCTCAAACAGAACAAACCGCTCCCTAAAACTAGTACACTTCGGAAACTAGACCCCTTCATTGATCTAAGCGGACTGTTGAGGGTCGGAGGTCGTCTGGGCAAAGCAGATTTAAGCTCTGAAGAAAAGAGACCCCTCATCATACCTGGTAGGAGCCATGTAGCATTACTTCTAATACGACACTTTCACGAGCAAACACATCACCAGGGTCGCCACTTCACAGAGGGAGCGATTAGATCTGCTGGCTATTGGATAATAGGAGGCAAAAGACGTGTGAGCAGTCTCATCCATTCCTGTGTTGTATGCCGTAGACTCAGGAGGGGCTGTGAAACTCAAAAGATGGCGGATCTGCCCACTGACAGACTCAGCGCAGAGCCTCCCTTCACACATGTGGGAGTGGATGTGTTTGGCCCCTGGTCAGTATCTGCTCGTAAGACAAGAGGCGGCTATGCAGAAAGCAAAAGATGGGCAGTGCTATTCACATGTCTAAATATCAGAGCCATTCATATAGAGGTGATTGAGTCCCTGAATACCTCCAGCTTCATTAATGCCTTAAGGAGGTTTTTGGCAATCCGGGGTCCTGTGAAACGGATTCGCTCTGACAGAGGAACCAATTTCATTGGAGCTTGTAAAGACTTGCAAATTCCTTCTAATGTGGATGAAAAGGCGGTGAAACAATTTCTGTCCAATCATGGCTGTATATGGACATTCAACCCTCCGCATTCGTCACATATGGGCGGCACATGGGAAAGGATGATTGGGCTCGCCCGCAGGATCTTGGATTCTATGCTTCTTCAGACGACATCCTCTAAACTCACGCACGAGGTACTCTCCACCTTTATGGCTGAAGTCACTGCCATTATAAACAACAGACCATTGATACCTGTGTCAACCGATCCAGCAGATCCTTTCATCCTAACACCCGCCACACTACTTACCCAAAAGACCGGTGCAAGCTCAGTTCCACCTGGGGACTTTGGAAAGCCTGACCTGTACAAACAACAGTGGCGTATGGTGCAAAGCCTCGCAAGTACCTTTTGGGATAGATGGCGTAAACAATACCTTGCAACTCTACAGCATCGATGGAAATGGCAACATCAACAACCCAACATTTCCAAAGGATGCATAGTTCTGCTCAAAGACTCTCAATCCAAACGGAATGACTGGCCCCTGGGCATCATCACAGAAACTTACCCCAGTCAAGATGGGCGAGTCCGAAAAGTACAAGTAAAAATCATTGGGAAAGATGGACCCAACTTGTTTCTGAGACCTATTAATGAGATTGTACTGCTCCTTCACAAAGACTTTGAATAGACTATTAAAAGTTAAACTCGAGAAAGAAGGTTTGGTATTCCCGAATACCAGACGGGGAGTGTGCTGTTCTATACAAACGGTTTGCGTTTAGTCTAATAAAAGTTGCAGTTAAGTGCCCCCTTTTGTTCAAGGTTAGGTACTGCATATAATGTTGTTGGGTCTTTATACGATGACATCACAAGTGTGAGCCAGGGTTTTCAGCAGTAGCAGGGAAGAGCATGTAGTTGTGGCTGTTATTGTTCCTCGGTTTAAGTTGATCCGAAGGCACATTCGTTTTACATTATACATTCAACAGTAAAGCTAAGAAATGAATCCTCGACTCTGTTGTCTTTGGAAGGCGTTATCTGACTGCCAAATCAAGCAAGGTGTTTGACACAAAGGGCAGAACACAAGCAAAAACAGAAGACAACGACTACCCGAGCCACTAGCGTGTCGGCTAAGCTAGCTAACATGGCCAACGACACTAGCTACGCTGGCATTGAGAACACCGATCCAATTACCAGACACGACCTTGAAGTTCTTCTCAACGACCAGCGGGATAGCTTCAAAGCTGATGTGGCAGCCCTAATACAACAATCAACAGAATTCCTGAAATCATCGGTGGAATCACTGGGACAATAGATGCCATCATTTAATAGCCGCCTTACTCTGAAGGGAAAAGCCGAAAGAAGAAGAAGAAAAAGAAGAAGAAGAAGAAGACTCAAACTGAAGTTCTGGTTGGAGAAACTTTGGAAAACTCACCGAGATGGAAACTGTCATTAAAACTGCTTTCCAGGACAAGGTAGATGACCTAGAAAATAGGTCCAGACGTTCGAATCTGAGGATAATCAACATACCCGAAGGGAGTGAGAAGGGCCAAGACCCCACGAAGTTTGTGTCTGACTTACTAATGATGGTGAGATTATGCCATTACTTGTATTTTAAGTACTTGTGTTGTTGATTATTGTAAGTATAGATTTTCACTAAGCAGGCTATTGGTTGCATATCACTTTCGATTTGAGACCAATAATAGATATAACACAAGGTTATATCTATCTTGCAATATGGACATTCAGTAGGCTAAGATTATAGCCTCGCCTATACTTTGTATTGTACTTTCTTTTCTCTCTATCCCATCTAGTTACTTTGTCAAATCCTTTAAATTCCAAGGGGTGTGTGTGAGTTAAAACACTAAATTAAACTTCCATACTGAGTGTTTTCCACAATGTTTAACCTAGCTGGCAACATAAATTTGCTTGAAAAGGAGCCCCAAAGCTCAAGTTCAAGAAGACAAGGAAAACATTCATGGCCTTTGGAAGTTGCAACATGTGTAGAATCCTGCATTTAGTTCTAGTTCTCAGAACAAGCTTAGGAATGTTTTTTTTTTTTTTCAGGTTGGGATGGGGAAGGGTGGGGTCGGGGTGGCATGGGGTGTGGGAAACATGGTTATGTGTCTTTTTTTGTTTGTTTATTTATTTGTTTATTTGTTTGTTTTTTCTACATTCACTATACTTATGTTTTTGCATCTACTTACATGCATACACATACACTCCTATGCACTCCTATACACTATACACTCCTATGTCACATGTACCATCATTTCTTTATGTAATCTAATTATTATACATGGTAAACGCAACCAAAAGTGGAGGTGCAGGCCTAAGGTTTGTTTGTTGGAATGTTAAGGGGTTAAATGGCCCAGTCAAGAGAGGTTATTCTCTCATTTAAAACACTTCGAAACAGAAATAGCATTTTTACAAGAGACTCACCTGACCAGGGACCATCACAGGTTAAAAGCACCATGGGTTGGACAATCTTTTCACTCCAATTTTGGTACTAAAGCAAGGAGGACAGCTATCCTAATACATAAAAAAGTTCAGTTTAGTCCCTCCAACATCATAGCTGACCCTCAAGGCCGATTTGTAATAGTATCAGGCTCCCTAAATAACATAGCTGTCATTCTTGATAATGTATATGCACCCAACTGGGATGATGAATCATTTATTGTAAAAATAATGTCTTGACTAATATCTTGACCCTTCCTGATTAAAGATCTCATCATTTAGTCCTGGGAGGTGACCTAACTGTACAATAGACCCGCTATTAGACAAATCCAGTCCAAAACAACACCCTCAGTCTAAAATGGCCAAAGCAATCTCATCCATTATTACCCAAATAGGAGGTTTGGATCCATGGCGCTTCCTTCACCCCAACAAAAACAATTCTCCTTTTACTCCCAGGTTCATAAGACATTTTCAAGAATAGACTAGTTCTTCATAGATAACTATTTCCTCCCAGCTGGAGTGGGGATACTTGTTTGAGGTCCTTAAAAAATTCAGCATGGGTCCCAAATACATATCATGGATAGAACTATTGTATACTTCTCCTAGAGCTTCAGTAAATACGAATGGTATCAGATCTCAATACTTTGAGTCCATTATTATTTGCCACAGCAATTGAACCATTATCCATAGCACTTAAATCAGCTAGCTTTAACAAGGGAGGTGGCTCAGAGCACATACTTTCTCTTTTTGCAGATGATCTATTACTATTTATCTCTGATCCTATAGCCACTATTCCCTGGATAATTGAATTACTAGACAGGTTTGGAACCTTCTCGGGTTATAAACTGAATTATTCAAAAAGTGAAAGTTTCAATGTAAACAATTGAGGTAGCAACAACCCTTCAAACACCTGATAAAAACCTCCTTTTTAAGATGTCTAGAAGCGGTTTCAAATATCTAGGGGTGAATATCTCATTTATTGGACCTCTACAAAAAAACTTCTTGCCCTTAATAGAAGAAGTCAAGCTGGACCTGGAAAGATGGAATAATTACATCTAACTATTGCGGGAAGGGTAAATTGCATTAAACTGAATGTGCTGCCACGCTTCTTATATCTTTTCCAATGCCTCCCAGCTTTTTTACCCAAATCATTCTTTTGCACAATAAACAAAATAATCTCATCCTTCATATGGAAAGGTGGAACCCACAGGATTAGAAGTGAACTTTTACAAAGACCACATAGATCAGTAGGTGGACTGGCACTCCCAAACCTGAGACACTACTACTGGGCAGCCAACATACAGAAAATGATCCTCTGGATCCAGGAGCCAACACTGAATTGGTGTGAATTTGAGTCCAGATTATGCCCCTATATGTCACTTTTAGCTTTGCTCACAACTAATCTACCCATTCACACTGCCCAATACACTAGCATTACAATTGTCATCTCCACTTTAAGGATTTGGTCTCAATTTAGACTCATTTTTGGACTCAAGACCTCTACATTAATAATACCTTTGGCAGCTTCAGTTAGTTGAGTGAAAGGATTTGGCCTTCCAAAGTCTCACCTTTTTCGCTACTTCCAAATCCGTATATTCACTAGACTGAACAACACCTCCTTCCCCAACAGCCTTCCTGACTCGGCAATAGACTCAATCCTAGATATATCCACAAATCAGAAAGGTCTAATCTCCAAAATCTATGCATCAATATCTCAGATCGCAGGGACCTCACTTGAACAAATTAAAAAGGATTGGGAAGAAGAGTTTGGTGTCCCTATAAATGATAAAGATTGGGAAGAAGCACTCGCCAGAGTGAGTGGAAGTACAACCTGTGCAAGATTCAATCTAACACAATTTAAAGTTATTCACCGCACTTACCTTACCAATTCCAAACTCTCCAAAATATATGCCAACATCACAGATACCTGTAACAGATGTAGAATATCTCCAGCAAATATGACACATATGTTTTGGTCTTGCCCTCGCCTTCGAGATTACTGGACAACCATTTTCAAGCACCTGTCAGAATCTCTCAACATTGCACTAGCACCAAATGTAGAAGTGGCCATCTTTGGAATATTGCCAGACCATCAGAGAGTAAGCAAGAAAACAAAAGACAGTATTGCCTTTGTGTCATTACTAGCACGTAGGAGAATACTATTGAGATGGAAGTCGCCATTCGCACCTAAAGCATCATTGTGTTTAAAAGATCTTATGATGTTCCTGAATCTGGAAAAAATTAAGTACAACCTAAGAGGGTCACCTAGAAAATTTGGCTTAGTGTGGCACTCTATGATTGAATAGATAACAAAATAAAAATCACTTGAAGACAAGTAAACTTATCACCTGTGATAAATCCTCTGTTACTATACTTCCTACCACTGCAACAGGCCCATGTCCCACCTCGAACTACGCATAGATTAATTCTGTAAGCATAGTTCACTATGCCTTTTTATATGTAGGTGTATATGTGTGTATATGCCCTTTTATTTTTTATTATCTTTTTTTTTTCTTCCTGTATTGTATGTTGTCTTTTGGACCAGGGTTTGGGGGAGGGAGTGGGTGTTAAAGAAAAATGAAAATAAATCCTAAATGTTAACTGTATGTTACCATACATGTTATAATGTTACAATAATATTAATATACCTGCAAGCAGTGATTAAGGGTCCAAACCCCAGGCTTTAGTTGGAAGAAGACCAGAAGCCATTGGGACCATCAGTGCTTATTCTCAAGGAGATATATTATATTTCATGGCAACTTGTCAAATAGTTACTGATATATGTTCTCACTTATGAAGAAAGAATAGTCTCAAAATGAATGCATTTATAAAATCCGATTCACGAATGCATAAGCTCATTCATATTCACTAAAAATGTGAATATATACAAACAGCAAAAAAATACATTCATTCATGTTCACAAAATACAAATTACAAATGCATAAATAAATTTACATTCACAAAGTATGATTCACAAATGCAAAACAATTCATAAATACACAAGTGTGTTTGTAAATATCTGAATGTTTTTACATTTATGAATTACAGTAATTGTTGAATCTGCATTTGCAAATTATTTTCCAGACAGTGGAATGGCTGATTACAAATTCTTTTGAGATCTTTTTATATCCCTTACCAGACTCATAAGCATCAACAATCTTCTTTCTGAAGGCCTCAGAGAGCTCTTTGGATCTCACCATGGTGATACATCTCACTTCCCAGGGGACTACAGGTGACATACAGTCCCCCGTATGGTACTGTGGAGACTCTGTGTAGCTCTTTCAGCAGCAGACTGCTACAGCCCCAGTGTAGGAAGGAGTGCTACCTCAGGTCATTCATACCAGTGGCTGTCAGACTTTACAATACCGCATTACAGTGATGTTCAAATGTGCAATATTTTACAATTTAATATAATTTTATTTATTTTAATTATTTTTTGTTACTTTTGCTGATAGTCTCATATTTAACTTTTCCTTCTTCCTATCATTAGTCTTTAATACCTGCACTTTAACTGTCTGTGAACTGCTGTGATAAGTGAATTTCCCTACTGTGGGATCAATAAAGTTTCTTGTCTTTAACAAATTAAGAGCAAACTAAATGTCTGAGGTTATAAGGCAAGCCTCCTTCAAAACGCTCTGTAACAATGTTCTAATTATTTGCACCTGATGTGATACACCTGTAGGTAATTATAGCCATTTTTTAAGTACAAATAAATGTGGGTTGCCCTTACTTTTTCCTCACAAGAAATTGGATTTTTTTTTTAAATTACATTTTACAGATGTCACAGAGTAGGAATTAAACCCAGGTCTCTGGAGTGATAGTCCAGCACCAATCTGCGAGACTATTGGGGAGTATAGACTCAAGTGCAGAGCAACACAGGTAGTGTCCAAAAGATTTATTGAAAGGTTCCAAAAGGCCAACACAGAAGAAGCACCAAAGATCAGTCCAAACATGAAGGCAAACAAATCTAAAGGGAAAATCCAGAAATCGTTAACACAGAGGCAGGCAGAGATTCAGGAGATCAGGTAATCCAAAACAGCAACAAAAGGCACAGAGTTTGCAACACAATGGAATACAAAAACTTAGCAAAGGGATGGACATGAGACAGGGTTTAAATACACTGAAGGTAACAAGCTAATAGATCACATGACAGGGAGACAATAAGGTACA
>CM075017.1:14485891-14496822 GCA_037576675.1 Pangasius sanitwongsei | reverse complement strand
GTTTAGATCAAAGCATATTCATGTGTTAGAATGGCCCAGTCAAAGTCCAGACCTAAATCCAATTGAGAATCTGTGGCAAGACTTGAAAATTGCTGTTCACAGACACTCTCTATCCAATCTGACTGAGCTTGAGCTATTTTGCAAAGAAGAATGGGCAAACATTTCACTCTCTAGATGTGCAAAGCTGGTAGAGACATACCCCAAAAGTCTTGCAGCTGTAATTGCAGCGAAAGGTGGTTCTAAAAAGTATTGACTCTTATAGTGCTTATATATGCTTTCTTATAGTGTGCAGAGTTTCTGAGTAGAATCTGCCGGGCCCAAGTCCACGTGCGATGCCAGCGGCAAACCAAGCCCATAGCTGATGGAACACTGACCTCCTCCTCCAGGGTTGGGAACAGAGGTGGCTGGTAAGCGTAGGCACACTGAAAGGGGGAGAGACCAGTAGAGGAACATGGCAATGTATTATGTGAATACTCGACTGAAATGAGTTGTTCACTCCAGGCAGTGGGGTTCTGTGAGATGTGGCAGCGCAAGCTGGACTCTAGTTCCTGGTTCAGACGCTCGGTTTGACCATTGGACTCAGGGTGATGACCAGAAGAGAGGCTTACACTGGCCCCCAGCAGAGAGCAGAATGCCTTCCGGAACTGGGACACAAACTGAGGGGCCCGGTAAAACACCACATCCCTGGGAATACCATGCAGACGGAAAACATGGAACAAAAACAACTTCTGCCATTTCTTTGGCAGAGGGCAACTTAGGCAATTTGATAAAGTGTGCCATTTTAGAGAATCTGTCCACAACAGTGAAGATGGTGGTGTTACATTTTGATGGAGGCAAACCTGTGACGAAGTCCAGGGAGATATCAGACCAGGGGCGGCGTGGCACAGGAAGGGGGTGTAACAATCCCGAGTGGGGATGCCGAGACACCTTGTTGCGGGCACACACTGGACAGGCAGCAACATACGTCCCCACCTCTTTCTCCATGGAGGGCCACCAGAAGCGTTGTTTAATGACGAACAGAGTCCGCTTAATTCCTGGATGGCAGGGTGCCCAGTGGATCACCTGTGAACGAAGGGCAGAGGGCACAAATAGCCAGTTTGGAGGACATCCGACCGGGGTGAGCACACTTTCATTAGCTTGTCTGACTTTCTCCTCTACATCCCAGGAGACTTCCCCCACAACACATGAGGGTGGCAAAATATAGGAGGTAGTCTTAGGAGCATCATCAGGATCATACTGGTGAGAGAGAGCATCAGGTTTCAGGTTCTTAGCACCAGGGCGATATGACAGAGTGAAATTAAAACGATTGAAAAATAGAGCCCATCTGGCCTGACGAGGTTTTAGCCTCTTTGCCGTCCGAAGATATTCCAGGTTCTTGTGATTGGTCCACACCAAGAATGGATGCTCTGCGCCCTCCAGCCAGTGACGCCATTCCTCTAGAGCCACCTTGACAGCTAGTAGCTCTCGGTCTCCCACATCATAGGGAAGGAGAAGAGAAGGAGAGAGTTTTCGGGAAAGGAAGGCACATGGGTGAAGTCTGTTGTCTTTAGGCGAACGCTGGGAAAGAACAGCTCCAATCCCAATGTCAGAGGCATCCACCTCCACCACAAACTGCAGGTGCAGGTCAGGCAGAACCAATACGGGGCGGTGGAGAAACACTCTTTGAGTCTTTTAAAGGCCTTATCAGCTTGGGGAGTCCACTGAAATGTAACCTTTGGAGAGATTAAAGCATGCAATGGGGTGGCAACCGTGCTAAAATTTCTTATGAATTTCTTTTAAGTTTGCAAACCCCAAAAAGCGTTGGATCTGTTTGCGGTTGGTGGGAGTGGGCCACTCTGAGACTGCACTGACCTTAGCTGGATCCATCTGGACCTTCCCTTCAGAAATCACAAACCCCAGGAAAAACACGGAGGGCACATGGAACTCACACTTCTCTGCTTTGATAAAAAGCTGGTGATCGAGGAGGCGCTGTAGCACTAGTCATACATGCTGGATGTGGGTTTCCTCAGTGGGAGAGAAAATGAGAATATCGTTCAGATAGACAAAAACAAATATTTTTAACATTTCACTGAGGACATCAAAAACTAGGGAAAATAATGGTAATAGCTGGTGCATTAGTGAGTCCAAAAGGCATCACAAGATACTCATAATGACCATTAGGTGTATTGAATGCTGTCTTCCACCCATCCCCCTCACTAATTCTCACCAAGTGGTAGGCTTTCCTTGGGTCTAATTTAGTGATTTTAGCACCACTCAACAGTTCAAAAGTTGAACACTTTTTTGAGCATTCCTTACACCAGGCTGTAACTCTCCCTGAGGGCCAGTCTATTTGAGGATTGTGCTGAGTTAGCCAAGGGTACCCCAATGTTAATGGGTGTTGAGGGGAATTGAACAAATGAAAACTTAGAGTCTCTGTATGGTGATCAGGGAAGGTGAGTAGCATGGGGTCTGTGTTGTGAGTTACCCGACAAGGCAGGCATCCATCAAGTGCTTCAAGTGGTCTCGGCAGAGGAACGGGATTCAGACCCAGTCTTTTAGAGAGATTGTAAATCCATGAAATTAGCATCAGAGCCAGAATCCACCAACACCACATGACTGAGGGAAAAGGGGGGAGAGGTGAGGATGACAACGGGCAGAGAAAGAGAGGGGGAAGCAGAAAAAGTTGTTTGGCTCACCAGAGCCCCCTACTTTACTGATGAGCCTGGCCTTTTACATGTCCCAGCTGAGCACAATAGATACACCGCCCCTCCCGCAGGCGTCGCTGGTGCTCTTCGGGAGTCAGCCTGGTCCTAGCTAACTGCATGGGCTCCTCCGGAGCTGACGGGGGTAACGTAGGAGAGTCAGACTGGGGGGGCAGGCTGATGGGACGCCACGAAGAGGGATGCCTCCTCTGGGCGGGAGGAGAGGCACTGGGCCGGGGTATCTCCTATTCTCTTTCCAGGAGTCATTTGTCAATCTTAATGGCCAGAGCAATGAGTGAATCTAACTCAGCGGGTAAGTCAAGGGGAGCTAACTGGTCCTTCAGGGTGTCAGATTATCCATAAAGGAAAGTGTCAAACAAGGCTGACAGGTTCCATCCACTGTCAGCAGCCAAGGTGCGGAATTCAATAGCATAATCAGTTACTCTTCTCTTGCCCTGCCGAAGCCCCACTAGTGCTCTGGCTGCCTCTCGCCTGGGCAATGTGTGCTGAAAACATTGGGTGAAAGTCTGTCAAAAAAGCTTAAGGGAGTTGCAAATGGGGGACTTCCAGCTCCATTCAGCTGTTGCCCAAGCCTCCGCTCCGGTAAGATGAAAGATGATAAAAGCTATTTTGGCATGATCAGTGGGAAAGGAGGCGGCCTGGAGCTCAAAATGGAAATCATACTGAGTCAGGAAGGCTTGACAATCCCCTGAAAACCACCCTGATTGGGAGAGGTACAGAGGCATGACAGGAACTGGCAGCACTGGGGAAGCAGGGTTGGAAGCAGGGTCCGTAGCAGGAGCAGTTGGAGCAACACTCTGAGGTGAGTCCACTGAAGGGGATGAGGAATCTGGAGGAGGGTCAGTCTGCATCTTCTGAATCTGGCTAACCAAAAAAATTAATCTGCTCTCCAAATGCTGACATGAGACCTTCTTGTCTGTCAAACATCCTTCTCACCTCCTGGTGCAGTGAGGAAAGTTGTTCCTCTTGCCAGTCAATCCTCTGCCCCTGGGCCTTAAGGGCAGCTTGGACAGGATCTGAGTCGGCTAGGTCCAACATGGCCAGTTTGTACTGTCACAACTTGGAGCAGATAACTGGACCCAAATGCACAACTCAGTACACAGCTGGTGGTTCAAAAGGCTTTACTGAAGATTAAGGTCCCAAGGGTACAAAAGATCTCAAAAATTCAGGCAGATTTTCCCACATCACAAACACTGAATCAGGATCAAAAAAAGGCAAGGCTAAACAGGAAATTAGCTCAAGAAAAGTCACCAGAGATTCACTGAGAAAAGGCTGGAATGCTAGGCAGTAAGGATCTTAGACAAACTGGCAACTAGGACAGGGAACACAGGGCTTAAATACACAAGGAGACAATCGGACACAGGTGACCCACATCAGGGCGGGGCCGTAGTCACACAGGAAGTGAAGATATCTGAAAGGAGAACAGAGGTGAGAACTTTCAAAATAAAAGTAAATGTTTAGGCTGAAACTAACTTGACCTTAAGCAGCAGATGTGACAATACAATAGCAAAAGTTTGGACTACTGAGCAAACGCTAACATTAGAAAAACACGGTTCTTCACAAGTAAGAACCGTTCTTCACAAAAATTGTTAGGTTCGCAAGATAAACCAGTTAGCATCACTATATACATTAGCTAATGCTAACTTGATAAAATAACTGATAAAATATAATTATTAAAAGGCAAAATTTAACATAAAATGGATTTCAAGACACCGAACATATAAAACTTATGACACATTAAACATAAACTCACCTCCGGCATTGTTCAGCCTTGCTGTTCAGTTGGTCACCTGATTCCGTTGTTGCAGGTGAGTGCTCGTGCTGGTTTTTGAATTTGACTGTCAGAATCAGTGAACGCAATGCATCGCATGGGCAAAGCTCCAAGGCCTTCATGCAACCTAAATTTTGTTGTTCTTCTTCTTTCGGCTTCTCCCATTAGGGGTTGCCACAGTGGATCATTGGTACGCATATTTGATTTGACACAGTTTTTATGCTGGATCCTTCATGCGACCTAAATAAGACATTTAAAAAGGGCCGCAGTCTTTTCCAGATGTTCATATATTCCAAACATCTTTCAGACATATGTGTGCTCATTGGGTAGTCTCTCACTGTGGAATAATAAGAAGAAGAAGATGAAGAAGAAGAAGAAGAAAAAGAAGACACAATTTCAGTGTATCTTCGGTGCTTGGCCCCTTAAAAATCCTAAAAATTACAATAGGGTTACAAGCATGTTGTGCTTGTACCCGTAAAAATCCTAACAAAAAATATGACAGATAATAATAATAATAATAATAATAATAACATACTCTGAAATTGTGTTTTCTTCTTCTTCTTCAAATTAAGGCAAAGTAAGGAGCTAAGCAAGCATCAGATCATGGTCATGATTTTACATATCAAGTTTAAGTGCATAAAACACTATGCAGCACTTATGTCAAAAGTGATGATGCATTATATGGAAGTTTGAGATATTTAATTTTTTTTTTTTTTTTTTTTTGCTCTGATGATCTATGTGACACTTGGTGACGAATGGATAAATGGTCTAGGAGGACTCTGAAAAAATAGGTTTTTGACATGACTCAAATGGCGGACAGACAAAATGGCCTACTATGGAAAAATGTATATCACTGGTTTCTGTAGGAGCTAAGAAATTGACAGAGGTGAGATTCATAGCCATGGGATGAAATTCAGAAAAGCTATAAGCATGTATGGTTACAATGGCACATATAAACTTTCATCACAATACATCAAAGAGTTGTACAGATACAGCCTCAGATCCTTGTGTTTCTCTGAAAAACTACATTATATAAAACAATTAACACATGTAAAATGTGACAGCATCACCCGGTGACTGATTTTCTTTTCTTTTTTTCTTCAAATTTCGCACAAACCTCTCAGCCCAAAAGGCAAACACGTATACTAAGTTTGGTCTAAATATGATAAATATGATATGATAATATGATTACAGAGATACAGCCCCATGTCCATTTCTGCATCCTCATTGTTAAATTTGTTTGAGTGTTATTCAAAAACAGTTTGACTAATCAACTTGAATTCCATAACTTTTTGTCAGTGTGGTCTGAAGATGATCTGATTCGATTTTCATGAAAATTGGATGAACGGTCTAGGAGTTCGAAAAAGAAGGTTTTCAAGGCATTTCAAAATGGCAGATAGCAAGTTCGACCGACTATGGTGTTATAGGCATCATTGCTCTCAGCATGACTCAAGGAATCTGTCAAGAACTGTGTCATAACAATAAAAGTAATCAAAAGCTATTAGCTTTTTTGGAATTCCAATATTATTTTTGACCACAATATTCGTGAAATACAGCATTTTACATATAAATTCAAAATGGCCAACACCCAAAATGGCCAACAGGAAAATTTCATTTCAACTCAGTATACCCTAGAGAATCTAAAGAGAGTTTCAAGATTTTAGGACAAAATATTCAGAAGTTATAAGCAAAAATTAAAAAAAAATTTCTCCATATCTTGTGAGCAGTAGGTGGCGCTGTTCTGAAACTGTGCAGGTACCCTCAAGCCATGATGGTTATGACATATACTAAGTTTGGTCTGAATATGCTGAAGTGGAGATATAGCCGCACGTCCATTTTGACGTGCTCATCGTCGAATTCGTTTGCACATTATTCGAGAACAGTTTGACTAATAAACTTGAATTCAATAACTTTTTGTAGGCATGGTCTGAAGATGATCTGATTCCATTTTTGTAAAATCTGACAAACGGTCTAGGAGGAGTTCTAAAAGTAGGTTTTTCAGAAAATTCAAAATGGCTGAAACACTTTCATGATGGAAAATGACACCATAGGGTGCATAACTCGGCAACTGCGGTGCTTGGCCCCTAACAACAGGATCTTTCTCTTTGGTGCTTGGACCATAAATAATCCTGCCAAAAACAGTAGGGTCGTTCGCACCTTTTGTGCTTGGACCTAAAAACACGGGCAATTTTTAAACTAATATTTAACTAATGTGGCCACTTTAAACTAAACAGAACGTGCGCACAAAAAACTTTCCTTTGTTGGCCTCCCCAGGGGAAAATAAAGTGTTTTAAGTACCAATGTAGTTGTTGAGCAATCTGCGCAGGCCGGTGTTAAGACGAATATACCAATGTTTTAATCACGCGACTCGCGCGTAATTTCGAACGAGCTGCTTGGTAAATGAAGTTCATTAGGTTTGTGGTTCAACTTTCAGCGATTCTCCCGTAGGTCTTTATAAAACTACATCTCCCAGAATTCCTGCTTGCACTCACTAATGACTATCGAGTGTGGGGGTTCATGTATGCTGTCTAACGGGGCTTGCGAATGTATATTGTTCCTTCAGCAAGTTACTGCTTCACCGCTACACTGAGGCTGAAAAAGAGATGAGAATGGGGTCTCGAATCAAGTAAGCACCTTGCCATCTAACATTATCTGTCTTAGGTTATTGAGGGTTCCGAATGCGGATCTAGACCCCTGTAGGCCCGGTTCTACTTGCTCCGACAGGGTGGAATTTTTCTCGTTATTTTGTGCCAGGTTCACGTGTTTAATTACATAAACGTTTATGATTATTATGAACATTATCCCTGTTTATGTGTCTCAAACGACCCGAACATAATACTAGTGTGTGTATCGTAATTGCACGCCCTTGCAATCTTATTCACCTCGGTCAAGTTAGTTTTATATTGGACATTCGCTGCATGTTCGAGTTTCTCCCTTCTTACTTTATAAAACATCTAGAAAACATGTATGTTATACGCGGGAGTGGACAGGGAACCAGCTATATTTGAATATATTTGAAGGGGTTTTCCCGTTAAACCGGGCTGAATCTAATTTTTCAGAAACGACACCAGGGCTTTATATTAATACAGTCAGTAAGGAACCGTCTAAAAAGTGCATGACATACACTACTATGTAAGATTCTATCTAGGCCAGGAGAATCAAACGTATATTAGGTAACCTGACACATTATACATAGGTAGGCCGGGCCAAAAAAATCGGTTAAGTAGACCAAGAACACATCAGCAGCCCCTCTTAAATGTGTTAATTTGTCAGCATTTATATGAACAGTCCATATACAAAACAGATAAACAGACTGAAATTAATTACCTATTTTCCCCCTCCAAATAATGGTTTTATATACAGAGAAACCTGATTACTCAGTTTGTTAGTTTTGGAAATAGACATGGTTAATTTTTTCCCCCTAGTGGAGTAAAAGAAACTAGCTCTTTTTTTTCCCCCCCAGTTGGCTACTTGCACTCATGGCTATGACACAGTTCTCTTTTGAAATTAGGTGGTTCTTGAATTTCCAGTAGCAGTCCCACCCAGCATGTACATGTAGGGCCAACATGGGTCCCAACTGGGCTTGAAACCTCCCATGTGGGCAGCCCATCTGGGCCCCCACATGGGCTTAATGTGGGTTATTATGGAACGGCAACATCGGTACTTGGAGGGCCTGCTGCTATCATATTGGAATGTGATGTGACACTATTTCAAACAAACACCATCATAGACTCAGAATGAATTAGATATTTAGTAGCTGATTTTTAATACTTGAATGTTTGAATGTTCCTATTCATTTTTTTCCTCGCCCAGAATGATGTAATAAGCTAAATAATGATTTGCTCAAAAAGATATGATCCCTAAAGGGAAGAATAATGAGCAGAAAGGACATTTTTGCTGCATGTCATCATCAGAAACCTTCATTACCCTAGCTAACAGATTCTGTTGTTTTGTAACCTACACACCACAAAAACAATTCTACATAAATATTCTTTTACCAAAGACAAGAAAAACAGTTTCCTATCTTTTTCAACAATTAAAAATTTTACACATCTTGAGCTCAGGCTCTCTGGAATAGGAAGTGGTGGTGCCTCTGAAGCATTCTTGTTTCTTTCCCACTCAAATCTTATTTCACATGAAACACACAAATACAAAAAACAAATGCTCGTTTAAGTTTAGAACTGAGCAAAGTAGTACATTGCACTTCCACAGAAAAAAATATGCTTACTGACAGATGAGCAAATGTGATAAAACATCCAATACTTAAACAGGTAATGTTTACGTATATAGAAGCAAATGGATGCACGGTGTGCTTTATCCTCTTATTTAAAAAACAAATAATCCAGATTCACTAAAATATTAAATATAACTGTACCACAACTAAATTAGGACCGCCTTACACTGAGTGAACACTTTATTATTAGTAGTATTTATCTAATTTATAGCTGTAGCTAATACGCTGGGATACATTTTACAGTTAATCAATAGTAGTAACCATTATTGTGCATTATTGTGCTTTATGTAAGTATGAAAGCAAAGGTATTTTCTTTAAAGATAACCTGCAATAGTTTATTAATGATTAATACAAGTGATCGTATGGTAACTGTTTCCCAGTACTCCTGAGTCAGAGGTAATGAAATTTCCTACCATCCTTTTCACTTTTCCCCCTTCCATGTGTGGTTCAGTCTGGAGACCAAAGGTGACATCTCCCTTCTGTAGCTTCATTCTGGCAGATATGTAATTTCTGACAGGAAAAGAGAACATCCATAAACATAGGTGAATCTTATTACCACACTTTTTTCTATACTAACTGAATACATTAGCTGGCTTCAATGGCACAATTACAGATGACACTCATTTTTATTATAACAAAATGTGGGGAAAAAAACCCTTTAAACACAAACGTGTTGCATACATAAGAGATACAAAAATAGCATATCAGGCTTTCCCAAAAGTTAATAAGCATACTGTTAACATTAAGCAGATTAAGTGTAGACTAGGGAAGTCCAGTAAGAATACACATGATAAAAGAGATATAGAATTGAATTAAATGATTTTACAAAACGAACATACAAAAAATGTTATTTAAAGCTATTTACAACTTCACACAAGAAATCAGAACTACAGAACTGTAACTTGTATGTAAAGATAAAAATATTATTTACCTTATTAATGTATAGTAGTGTTCCACTTGTGCTCCAGCCATGAACTGCTGGTGCTCCTCCGCTCAGATGGAGCCGAGGCAGAATTAGCGCCGAGGGGAAAAGGCGTTCACTTGTTCCCTTGGGGGAAGGGAAACACTTACTCAGCTCCTCAGCTACCACTTCACATGTTTATCTTTAATCTTAAAGTGTAAAACTTTTTACAATTTAACATTTAAAAATTTATTAAGTTATTTCTTGAAGTATTAATTTTAAATCTTTTGATGCTCAGTTCTAACGAAATACAGTCCCCTCCAAAAGTATTGGAATGGCAAGGCCAGGTGTTTTGTTTTTGCTATGAGATGCTTTTCTCCCACAGACAGCTGTCTGGTGTTCATGTGGGTTAGGGTTAAGGCTAGCCCTGGATCACAGGCGAAATCCAGGGCTCAAACCAAGAGTATACATTTAAAGCTATTAATTGTTTAAACAATCAATCTAACAGAGTACACCTGGACAGCAAGAAGCACCTGTCAGTCACATGTTCCAGTATGTTTGATCACTTGAAAAATGGGTGGGTTCAAACAAGTGCCATGTTTTAAGTTGTTTAACACATTTAGATGTAAATATCAGGAAATGAAAGCTGAACGTCTGATGTATTGTCTCATATTCATCTTTTTATCTGAAACTCAATTGTTTTCAGTGTATAACAAAAACAAAACAATTGGCCTTGCTGTTCCAATTCTTTCAGAGGGGACTGGATATAAAATAAGTTAAATTAGCCCATCTAGGGCCCAGGTTGAACCTTTAAAGCAGCCAATTTTGTGCTCACCTGGGCCCCAGTCATTGCCCACTAGATACTAAATCCTATTTAAAACCTATGTGAATATGTATATGTGCAGTATTTGTGGATTAGATATCATAAAGGACTTTTTTTTTTGTACATGTCACTGAATTATTTGAGAAAGTTGGGGGGAAAAAAAACGTTTGGGAAAAAAAAATCTAACTAGCCCATCATGGCCCTATTTGGGCCCCATATGTGTAGACTTTCTGGGCTCCCCAATTGTAGCCCATATATGTGTTTTCTGTGCAGCCTAACTATAGCCCATGTGGAGCACAGCTGGCCCATGTTCAACCATTGTGGGCTCCACCAAGTCATACCGTCTGGGCTGTTTACATTCGCCAGTACTGTTTGTCTTCCATAACATCAGGGCTTGAATTTCGACGCGGGATTGCGGGGATCGCGCATAATTTAAACCATTCCCGCAAGTTTAACTTTTATAATGCGAGAAATTCCCACACAAATGTATTTGCTTCATC
>CM075017.1:14418278-14435610 GCA_037576675.1 Pangasius sanitwongsei | reverse complement strand
TGTAATTCCTAAATGGTAAATGCCATATTTTTGTGGAACCTCTTAAAATAAAGCTGAAAGTCTACACTTCAATCACAGCTTGATTGTTTTATTTCAAATCCATTGTGGTGGTGTATAAAGGCAAAATCACAAAAACTCTGTCACAAATACTTCCGGACCTGACTGTATATACACTTCAAACTATGTCTCCAAAAGGACTTAATTTAGATTTTGAATTAAAACCTTTTTTTGTGATTTCTTATATATTATGAATTATTTAAGTTGTATAAAATTGTTCTTTATGATATTGGCCTTTGTTCCCTTCAGATTTTTGTATTAATGTAGGTTTTATGTTGATTATATATTGGCTTGCATATTATTTGTATTTTTTGTGTGTTGATGTCATACATTTATTGGATGTTTTGGGATTCATAGGTGATTATATTATATTCGAGAGATTATTAAAATGTTTTGAGAGCATTATAGCAGTGTGCCGTCCCTTTTTCCTTTATGATTTATTTTGATTTTTTTTTGGCCTTGCCCCTGTTAAAAACTTGAATGTGTGTACACTATCTTCTTTCATCACAACAAATTTTTTAAAATAAGTTTTGATTATTTAATTTGTTCAGTTTCGTGCAGTTGTAGAAACTATGGGCTATAATAGTCTATTTACATTGGTTAAATGGTTAAGTTGACCAACACAGAAAATTACATGAAACTCAGTTACTTATATTTTATGCAGTTTTTTATTAAAATGAAATCCATACAATGCCCCATCAGACTCTGTATCCACTGCAATGGATCTCAGATGATTAGGGTATTTCTGTTTATTAAAATGCATAATATAAATGAAAGTTTATTGATTGGATCTGTGTAACCTATTAGAGTAAAGATTTGCACATTAAAGTATTTCTATCCTTCTGAGAAGGAGCTTGGAAGCAGTAAAGAAAAATAAAAAATCAGAAGAGTAAGGGCCTTTCAAAACTTTAAGTTTTCATGTAAACATATTACATGTTGATGCTTCCAAAGAAATTCTGACCAATCACACCCACAATAAGTTATTATAGTTTATTATAGCACAGCAGCCATCGAATAATATTTTTGCAGATTTTAGCAGTTATTGGGTTTGTTACATTGCAGAAAGATCAGACATATTTGCTGGACATGCTATCAGAATCTACTATAAAGGAGGGTCACACTCAGTGTTTTAAGCGTCATTTAAGTATAATGCCTGTATGATTTTCCGAAAAGGTTTTCTTTTAACAGCAATGGAGAACAATCAAATGATCAATGAAAAACCCAGTGCACAAAGAACATACAGTTTTTGCAATTTTTAAAAAAAATAATTAATTAATTTTTGGAGAGCCAGCAGAGATATGCTGCCTTGCACAGCTCGTGGTCTGCATGAGCTATATGGAGTGCCAGTTCATAAAAGCATATTTCTTTTATTTGTGTAGAAATGTGGTTTTATTTTGGAGCTCAGTAAGGCAGTGTTTAGCTTGGGCTAAAACCAAATGGTGCATCTCCCATTAGTATCATGTTAATGAACACGGTAGCCTAATAATTCCATGAGTAGGGACACATAGCTCTAACTTTACTTAAAACCTAATGAGCTGTGCTTGCTACAACACCTCAGTGCGTGCATTGTGGATATTAAGACTTGGATGGTTAACAATTTTCTAACTAAATGAAAACAAATCTGAGCTTATTGTGTTTGGCCCTAATTTACAAATATTCTAACAAATAATTTAGAAGTATTGGCACAATATGTTAGACCACCGGTGAGGAATCTTGGCATTTTTTTTGACTGTGACCTCAGATTTGATCAGCAAACCAACTCAGTTGTAAAAAGTAGGTTTTTATCAATTTAGAACAATCTTTAAAATCAAGCCATTCTTCTCTCTTCAAGCCATTCCTCTCGTTTAGGTTATTGCAATTTGTTATATCTTGGTATCAGCAAGACGTCTGTTGATGACCTACAGTTAGTACAAAATGCAGCTGTGAGATTACTCCCTGGCACCAAGAAAAGAGACCACATCAGCCCTGTTTTGGCATCACTGGCTTCCTGTCCACTACAAGATCCAGTTTAAAGTTTTATTGGTTGCTTTTAAAGCTCTTGATGTTTTAGCTCCCACCTATACCTCTGATCTGTTGTACCAATATTCTTGCTTTTTAATGCATCTATATGATCTTAACTATGTACAGCAGTTTGGTCAACTTTGGTTGTCTTAAATGTGCTTTATAAATAAATTACTTAGTTGCTTTTCCTATGCCTGAACAATTTTGGGCTAATTGCAAATCTTTGTGCAGTTTTTGAGTTGTTGTTGAGGTGGGGAATTTTGCTGGCACCCCTACCCAGGAGCTTCCGCAAGCTGTTCTTTAAGCTTTAAGCTTCACATTAAAGTAAAACTTTTGTGTGATTTTTTTTTTGGTTTCATCCTGCAAGATTCTGATGGACACACCTAGACTAAAGCTATCTATTAAAAAAAAAATACTGATTTTACATTTGTTTAGGGTGCATTATCTCTAACTTCAATCCAAATATTGTATTTGTATTAACTTACAGCCCTAATATCTATATTTATATGTTCTATATGTATTTAATATATTTATAGAATATCTAAAAAAAAAAAAAAATTCCTACAAATTTGTAACATTTTCTTACAGAAAAAGATTATGTTAATAGCCAGTTATAGCCTGTAGTAATTACTAATGCATGGTTAAAGATTAATTAAATAATCAAAACTTATAAATTAGAATTTTAAATTAAAAAATCAAAATTTATACTTTGGAATTTTATAACCTAACATTTTTTATCTTTGCATTTATTCTGTGTTAGTGTATAAATACTCTAAATTCAAATGGTCAAAATTGCCACTACCGTAAAGGAATATCCTGCGAATTTATGTGAATTACCATCACCATCAGACATATGTGTCAACTGAATTCTTCTTCTAAAGCTATGTCTGGATTACTTGATATCTGAGAATAAGCATAAGTAATAATGCTTATGATGATATATGATATAATAAAGTATCATAAGCTAATATTCAATAAATTTGTCTTATTAGTATTAGTCAAAGTAACAAGATAGTATCTTGAAATAAAAAGTTACTAAGGCAAAATAATCATATCTTGAGTTACTGTGTGGAAAGTTATACAGTTATGATAGCAACTTATTTTGCCTTAATAACCTAAGTCAAACAGTGAATCGATAACTTTATATTAAGAGTTATTAAGTTGAAGCAAAGTTAAGACAAAATCTTACTGTCTTACTGAGGTGAGACAATGGACTAGACACTATCAACTTAGAGCCTCTCTCCAGAACAGTGTTTGCTAAGGTTTTAATATGCTCCTTTAAACCTTCAAACGCTAACTACAGTGTCATTTGTGCCTGTGTGAACAGGATTAGATTAAGTACAGGTGGATGTGAACCTCTGTAAGTCCACCTCCTAGAATTTCAAAGCATTGATCCAGCTAGCTCTATCTGCCGCTAAAGTATCTCTGGCTTAGTTGTAAGCACTTAGAACAGAGGGACAGCATGCTAGTTTAGCTTAGCAGCAGATTGGGTTACATCATATGCAGCAGTGAAATGATGATTACAGATGATTATTAAGAACTGTCTCTCCATTGAAGCTCATGTGGCTAAAATTTGCAGGACAGCTTTTTTCCATTTCATTAACAGTGTTATGCTAAAAATATATATATATATATAATGCCATTGGATGCAGAAGAACTACAGGAGTTCATGCTTTTGTCACTGCTGGGTTGAACTATTGTAATACCTTGCTGTCTGGATGTTCTAGCAGGTGAATAAATAAGCTCCAGTTAGTCCAAAATGCAGCAGCAAGTTCTTATTAGAACCAGAAGGTTGACCATATTACTTCTATTATTTTTTTTTTTTTTTTTTTTTTTTTTTAAATAATTAAAAAAACAATTTTTTTTTGGCTTCCAGTAAAATATTGCTGTTGCGAATGTCAGCTGTCAACAGGAGAATGTCAGTGGAATTAGCTTGCATTTGTACATGAGCTTTTATTTCTTAGCACTTCAAAGACAACAAAACAAAGCAGAAAAATTGAGGCTGGGCTGCTTTTCAGCGGCTCATTTTGGCTTATGTGTGGTACACTCATGGAACACTCAGGCTCATCTCACTGAGAGAGAGGGAGAGGCAAACAGCTTGTTAATATAAGCTCACAAATAAGCAACAGGTGTGCCATGTTAATTGCCACTCCCCCAAAGCTTCTACTGCAGACTCCCAGTAAACCTGTGTTAAAATCCCACCGTCCCAGCAACTGTCTCACCTCCTTTTTGGTCTTGGTTCTTGGCCAGGCTGCAATCACAATAGTTTTATTAATTTGGAGATGCATCTACCCTTGACCCAAATGGAAGTCCAGATACCGTTCCTCCATCCGTCCAATCACACACTGCTGGATTCACCATCTGAAGGACTTTAGGACCTCTCGTACATGCTGCACCTGCCACTCCCGATCATTACTATAGATATAGTATAGTATAGTATATAGATAATCCAAATGTGCAGCAGCATATGCGCCGCTGGGCTATAACACCCGAAATGTGACTATAAAAAGCCTGAACAGAAGTGTGACAAATTGGTGTGAACAGGGTAGAGAAGGCTGTTTTTATCTTGGACTTTGGCGAAAAGGGAATCTGCCAATAGCCCTTGGTCAAATAAAGGGTCGAATGAAAACGAGCCGCACCTGGCCAATCCAGGAGCTCATCAATGTGAGGGTTGGGATAGGCATAAAATTCTGAAACTGCATTCGCCTTGCAGAAGTCCACACAGAAAGAGACCGCCTTGTGCACCAGCACAGTGGGGCTGTTTGAATCACTATGGGACTGGACCACTTTTTTTGTGTTCTGGTAAGCAATGTGGTTGGCTGTATACAACCACGCCTGGAAGAGTCCCTATGTGGTGTTCTGTGAGGCTTGTGTGTCCAGACAGGGGAGAAAACACAAATTGCAACTTGGCAATCTCTTCCCTCAGTCTCATCTCATAGCCAGCTCATCTCTCTACCACTGCGTGGCCAGAGCAAAAGGGACCACCTCCCTCCATTGTTTGAGGAGGTTAAGGTGGTAATGTGACATAAATGATGTGCCTTTGTCAGTTCGGGATCCCATATCAGGAGATTATTTGGAACTGTCCTCCGCTACCCTCTTAATGGAGATTGCTCTCAGGGGCACTGCTTCAAGATATTGCATCGCATAGTCCAAGTGATATGCTCGTGCTGACTGGTCTAATGGCCCGACGAGATCTATGTCAAATCTTTTGAAGGGGATCTCAATGAGAGGCTGAGAGTGCAATAGTTTGGGATGGTAATTGTGAGCAAGCTTTCCAAAAGACAAAAAGACTCATAACCTCAGTAGTGCTTACAAGCTTTAATCTGTCTGTACCCATCAAATTTGTATGCGATGCATCACTATATGGAATTGGCACTGTGCTGTCACATAAGCTCCTAGAAGGCACAGAAAAACCTATAGCTTTCGCATCCAGATCATTAACAGTGGCACAATGTAACTAGGCACAGATAGACCTGAGAAGCACTTAGTCTTGTATGGGGTGTAAAAAAAAATTCCTACATTACCTGCATGGTCAAAGGTTTACCCTGGTCACAGGCCATCGGCCCTTGGTCTAAATCTTCAACTCCAGGAAGGGTGTCTCGGTGATGGCATCAGCAAGATGCTTGACAATCTGTCGATTCCAGTCGATTCAATCTGTCGATTCCAGGCCACCACATAAAACTGTGGGCAAGGTTCTTCATTTTTACAGTGCTCAAATGTTCTTCATGCAGGGGCATGAAGAACATTTGAGCACTGTAAAAATGAAGAACCTTGCCCACAGTTTTACGTGGTGGCCTGGAATCGACAGATTGAGGATCTCACAAAGGTATGCCGTGGATAACAAAAGGTTCAGAACTCACCACCATTAGCTCGTCTTCATCACTGGGAATATCCTTCAACACCATGGCAAAGAGTACATGTTGATTTTGTTGAGCTGTTCAAAGACTTCATGTTTCTAATTGCCGTGAACGCGCACTCTAAATGGACTGAAGTTCTTCCAATAAAAACAGCCACATCAGAAAAGACTGTTTCTATATTGAGGACAATATTCTCCAGGAATGGGTTGCCAGAACAAATATGGTGGACACCAGTTCATATCAGATGAGTTTCAAAAATTCATGAAACAGAACGACATCAAAAACATTACCTCCGCGCCATACCACCTGGCCACTAATGGCTTTGCAGAAATATTTGTACAGACTTTCAAAAAGGCAATGAAAGCAATGGACAGTGACAACATTTCACTGCAACAGAAAATAGACAACAACTTATTCATGTACCAAAATGCAGTGCATGCTATGACTGGCCAAACACCAGTGATGTTCCTCAAGAGACACTTGAAATCTCGTGTGTACCTCTTCAAACCTGATGTCAGGCGAGATATGGAAAACAAACAATTTGCACACATGAACGACAGACCTAAAAGAAAGTTGGGCCAAGAAGTTCCAGTTGGGCCAAGAAGTCTTAGCACGTGACTAAAGGATGTACAGTACAGGACTACTACGGAACTGAAGTCTATGAACAGCATTTGAACATCTGTTTTTTGTTTTTTTGTTTTTTTTTTTTTCCCCCAGGTGGATGAGAGCCAGATGGAGGGTGCCGGTGTTGGCGTCATCTGTTGAGCGGTTAGGCGATATGCGAATTTCAGGGGGTTCACTGAGGGGGGTAGCAGGGTCTTGATGTGCCTCATGATAAGCCTGTCGAAGCACTTTTGAAGGATTCGAAGGGTTGCCTTTTGAGTTTATTTCCTTTAAAGGTTTCTTCCTCATGTCATCTCCAGGAGTTTTGCCTTGCCACTGTCACCTTTGGCTTGCTCATTAAGGATAAGCTCTGCATAAGCTTTTCTGTAAAGCTGCTTTGTGATAATGTATGTTGTTAAACCCCTCAGTAACAAATGATAAATACAGATATTCTTCCTGTAAATATTTTTATTGCCCACTTTCCTTGCAATGAATTTTCCCGGTATATAAACTCCCCCATATACAGGGGGATATTACAAGCAAAACTGCTTCAATCTGCTAAAAGACATTTCAGTACGACAATGGTCCTAAAGGCCAAAAGCACCACAGGTGTGGTTAAAAAACAAAAAAGGTGAATGTTCTACAGTAGCCAGATCTGAATCCCATTGAGAATCTGTGGAACTCAAAATTGAAGCCAACAAACAACATCCAAACAACCTGAAAACCCTGGAGCAAGTCTGCAAACAGTGAGCAAAGCTGGTAGAAACCCCAACAGAGTTAAACCTGTTATTGCAGCAAAAGGTTGTTCTACCAAGTACTAGTCTGAAGGGGTTGAATGCAACTAGCATTTTTCAGATTTAATTTTTTTTAAAGATCTGCTGACAAATATTGAATTCTTTTTAATTATTTACATTTACAGCATTTGGCAGACGCCCTTATCCAGAGCGACTTACATTTTATCTTATTTATACAACTAAGCAGTTGAGGGTTAAGGGCCTTGCTCAAGGGCCCACCAGTGGCAGCTTGGCGGTGCTGGGGATCGAACTCATGACCTTCCGATCAGTAGCCCAACGTCTTAACCACTGAGCTACCACTGCCCTATGGTTTGATTCAACCTACCTATTAAAAATTCCCAGCAAAGCACTCGTATGTAGGATAAATGTTATGTTGGACAGAACACATCATAAGCCTAATAATAAGAGATCCCAAGGCAGTTTTATTTTAACAAATTTTAAGAACATTAGCTAAGAACTTTGCTCACCTTAAAAATAAGGTAAGCAGCACTAAACAGTCTAGAATGTAAACTCACTGAGCCAGCAGCTTAGCTAACTCTTACCTTGACTCCCACTTGAAGTCATTCATTAAATGAAAAACTGCATATGGATGTGTTGAAATTACTCACATAATCTGTGTTTGTGTGTGTGCAGAAGGTGCGGGTAATGGCTCTGGATGATGTTGTAATTCTAAATGTGGATAGCAACACACTAGAGACTCCATTTGATGATCTACAGAACCTTCCTAATGATGTGGTGAGAGTACACACGCGCACACACTCTTGCTGCCTTACATGAACTTATATTAATTTTAATTAGAAACTGTTGCATATATTGTGTGCTGAATGTGTGTGTGTGTGTGTTTTTGTGATTTGAAGGTGTCAGCTCTAAAGAATCGTCTGAAAAAAGGTTCCACTACAATGGGAGATGGGGCAGCACGAGCTTTTTTGAAATCACAGGCAGCTCTGTTTGGCAGCTACAGGAGCGCTCTATGCATAGAACCGGTAAAACGCACACACCAGAGATACCAACATCTACAGCTGGGTTTGTCATCTAGCAGACTGTACCCAGTAAATTATTTCAGCTGACCAAACTGAGTACTTGAAGAAATACTATAGTAGAGCTGATAAATGTATGAAAAACTGGCCGTAGTTCAGTGAATCTAGTTTTCTAAACAGACTCTAGTTTTCTAGTTTTTGTAAGAAGTCCTCTGTTGTGGCTCATCCAATCACATGCATTTATGTAATTTATTTAGCTAAGGACAGCTTAGATCGCCATAGATTTTTTTTCTCTTGGATTTATTATTTATTTTTCAATTTTGTTAAAGAATTTTATTTACCTCTGTTTAGCAAACTTATGACATGGATTGTTTAAAACAATTTGACAAGAAAAGCAGACTAAAGACAGAAAAGGAAGCATGTATGATCCCTAGACATGCAGTTGTGTTCATTTTATAAAAACTGTAAGCAACTGTAGTTGTTTAAGCTTATACAGTACACTCTAATAGTTGCTTATAAATCACAAAATTTCTGCAAAATGCAGCTTATTATCCATTTAACCTATAAATGTTTTATCGTGTATGGTATTAGCATGGAACTTTCCCATATACCTCTAGGATTGTCTTGTTAGCAATGCTGGGATCACCATAATCACATACACGTGCGCACACACAAAACTTGCAATATTTAGTCACCTTCATTACAGTTGTTATCCCTGCTATTATCCATGTGAAGTTTCATGATAAACACATTGCTGATTTGGGGAAATGCTGTGCTCTTTAGATAAATAATTTTTTTTAGGAGATTAGGGCTGCAGCTAATGATTATGCTGATACAGTAAATGATTATTCTATCAATTATTTTTTTGTTAATCAATTAGTTGGATTATTTTTAAAAAATATATCAAATTTATCAGATTATATATCAGATCGTCTGTCACAGCATGAGACTATTATCAGGTGATTGTCAGTCAAATGAGTCACCCAAAGTAACACAAGGTGATGGTATTCCATACAGTTTTTACTGGTTCTGCCCACTTTTTATGCAACTAGCAGAACTACACTTGATCTGTTTATAGATTTGTTTAAACTATTTGTGACAAGATTTGGCCAATATTCTTTCTTAGTCTTGCTCATACTCTGTGGTATCGATCAAATAGAGATTGTGCGTGTTTGTGTGTATCTACTGTATGTGTGTCTGTACACCGTAAGTTTGGGTCTTAGCATTAGGATTACATGCATGTGACCCCATGTATTTCTGCTTTCAGGACGAGCCGATTACGTTCAATGAGAATGCATTTATGACACACAGATCCAACACAATGAGACAGTTTCTCCAGAATGCCACACAGCTTCAGCTCTTCAAACAAGTATGCAAATGCATGTACATACAGTTGTATATACTATGTATATATCTATGTAAAAGTGTTTATATGTATTGATGTAAATGCTTAGTTTATAGATGGACGTTTGGAACTGCTGAACTCTGGTGAAGGCTTCAATGATGTGTTTGAGGAGGAGATTAATATGGGAGAATATGCTGGTGAGAATATATTAAAATATACATTTCATGCATTTGTGCTGGTCCACAAGGTCCATATTCTTATATTATACATGTTTTGTGGAAAATACTGTCTGTTTACACTGGAATGACCATGTGATCTGATGCCTAGCTGGATTTCATGTTCTTTTTTTGTGGCACTATGTATGCCATTATCTGTATGTGTTTAGTGCTCCACATACATGTATGTGTATTCAGATTATACACATCTGTACACATCTGTATGTGTATTTAGATTTTTTAAATTATTATTATTAAATATGAACCCTACCATTCTGCCCCAGGATGCACTGGAAAACACTGGAGAAAAATACCCACAGATAGAAATGACAGCCCTGTAGGCATAGTCTGGGAATAATGGCTCTGACAGTTCCTCATCCTAAGCTATCACTTGAGTATATAATTGGTCGTAACTAGCGATGAGTCAGGGACTGTTATTTTTTTATTATTTTTGCTTGTACCTGGCTTCAACATTTTCTAACAAATTTAGTTGGTTCTGTTTCCCAAAATATAAACGAGCTAATAGCCTATTTTAAACCACCATGAACATGACCAGGCATATAGCAAGGATGGCTGAATTTGTAAAGGCATCAGGTACTGTAGTGACTCACATTCATGTTGTGTCAATGAATGCGTTCTTTCTTTGTCCAGCAAGCCCCATATCTGACTGCTCACTCACATGTCAGTAAAAACCCGAAGCACTGCAGGCCAATGCACACCTCTAATCTCTAAGCTTTCTACAAAATATTTGTATTTGTAATGTGTATAGAACACCTTATCTGTTCCTTCTGAATAATGTATTGGTATTCACATTAATGGCATTTGGCAGATGCCCTTGTCCAGAGCAACTTATAGAAATGCTTTGTACACTCTATCAAAAACACACATCTTCATACTAGTTCACTAGCTCTAAAAACTCTTTTGAGGAGGTTAGTACAGTATAAAAAAAAGAGAGACAATTTTTAAAAAAATAATTAGTGAAGAGGTAGCAATGAGTTAGTGTGGGAGAATTTAGGGATATCAAAAACAAGTTGAACAGCTACATTCTGAAGTGAGATGTAGTAATAGTGGTTTTGATCTTGACTTGGGGATGCGTTTCCAGGGATGCACAGTAGCTCAGTTTTGCTAGGGTTAAGTTTCAGCTGATGAAATACCATCCATGATGAGATGTCTCAAAAGAAGAAAAGTGACACTGGTGTCTGAGCTATGCAGAGTGGGTTTCTTCAGGATGCTTATAACCCTAGGACAAGATATTTGCAGGATCTTTTCAGTTGATCTGGGAGAAAAATGTGTCAAAGAAACTGCTGGGGAATCCTGACTGTGTATTGCAGGAATGGCAGGTCTTGTCAAAGAAGGTGGTGAAGTCAAACTTCAGTCAGGGAGGACAGTCAAGAGAAAATGTTGTGAAGCTTGTGAGGATTATGTGTAGAGGCTTGTAGCTTTCCCTTTTTGTAGGTCTTAGCAGCTGTCACACTGGATGAAAACAGGAGAGGGCAGAATCGCACACGCACTACAGACAATTTGGAAATGCCAATCAACCTACAGCGCGTGTCTGTAGACTGGGGGAGGAAACCCCCGAAGCACAGGGAGAACAAACTCAGTGCACACTGGGTGGGATTCAAACCCTCAACCCTGGAGGTGTGAGGCAACAATGCTAACCACTGAGCCACTGTACCACCCTTCAGCTGCTCTTGATTTTTTCTGATTACTGTGCAACGCATATACAGCCAAGGAGCAGGGCAAGATGACTTACTAGGTTTTGATGAGGATAGTGAAGAGACAAAAGTGTTGGTGGCTAATTCAAGCAGAGGAAAAGAGAAAAGAGGAAAAGTATGGTGTACTTTATCACTAACTGTTGTAGCATTCTCGGGAAAGTAGTCAGGGTCTGGAAAGGTTAATAGGGTACTGGAAGCTACAGAGGAAGGAGCGATAGAGTGGAGGTTGTGGTGAGTGGGGTAGAGGTATGAATAGTTTATGTTAGACAGGACAGGGAGGGTGAGGGTGAAGGATACCAAATGATAATCTGAGAGATTGGGGTAGCTGGGAACAGAGTAACATCGAAGAGAGAAGATGAGGAATGGAGCGTTGTATTTGTATTCTTTTAAATGTAAAATTATTTTTTAATATAACAATTTTTTAATCTAATTATTATTATTATTATACTGATGTTCTCAGCACCTAATGCAAGCGGCAAAAATCTGTATTTATAAACATTTGTCTTATATATACATTACTTGTTTATATATATATATATATATATGTGTGTGTGTGTGTGTGTGTGTGTATATTTGTCTTGTTTTATACAGGTAGTGATAAAGTATACCATCAGTGGCTTCTCACATTTAAGGTTGGTGTACATGTTTTTGCATATCTCTGTTTTCTGTATCAGCATGATAATAACCTTGCATTTCCTTCACAGAAAGGTGGCGGGGCCATCTTTAACACTGTGAAGACAAAAGCAAATCCTGCTATGAAAACTGTGTACAAGTTTGTAAGTCCAGTATTCTCATAGATAGCTCAAACTTTCAACCACAATTTAATACATTGTTAATAAAAATTCTGAATATTGAAATAAAGTGGCACATAGCTATGTCATGTCATATATATTCAAAAAGTATGAACAACGAATCTTATTATCTACATAAAATTTAAAAGGTCTCAAAAAAGTATTTATACAATTTTTAATGAATTTCTATATTTACTGTGTACTATTTCTGGTTGCTGGAAACATTCTGCATCTACTGTATAGACAGAATATTGCCATAAATATTTTGCTGTAAGTTCCAATTCAGGTTATGCTATACTGAGTTTCTGCTGTGCGTTAATTTTTAAGTATTGTATGATGCCTTTTTTTTAGGCTTGCACTGGAATTCAATTAGCTGCTTAGTTAGTTTTGATCATGTCTGGTTTTGTTCCATATTTCTTTGCCTTACTGCTGTCTGTCTTTGCAGGCAAAAGACCATGCCAAGATGGGCATCAAAGAAGTGAGGAGTCGTCTTAAGCAAAAGGTACACCCACATGCTTTGACTCAACAGAAACACACACACACACACACATACTGTATATGACATAAACACTTGAGCTTGGTATGACCTTTTGCAGGAGATGACAGAGAACAGCCACTCCAGCAGCAGAGATGACTCTACCTCCACCCATTCGGTGTCCACACAAAGAAAGGATGCACACACCTGGGAACAGAGACGGCCAATTACAGTACACTTTGGACAGGTAGGCAAGACATTCTGTTGACAAAATTTGAGTGTGTTATATTTAGGGCCCTAGCACTGAATGTGCGCAGGGCCCTATTGCTTTCCTAACGATTATTCTTTTTTTAAATTTATTTTATTTTATTTTTTTTATTATTTTTTCAATGTTTTGGGGTTTTTTGGGGCCCTTAACATGCTCAAAAACTCATGAAATTTGGCACACACGTCAGAGTCGTCGGCCATCAGGCCTGGGCAAAGGATAGCACATGGGCATGGTGGGGGGGGTCTTTGCAGTGCCCCCTTTCACACGGTACATAAAATTACTGCATATATCGTACATTCATTACAGTACACACAATGTTCTCATCGACCCGAACAACTTTCGCTCTAAAATTCATTAGCTCCGCTCAACAGGAAGTCGGCCATTTAGGATTTTGTGAAAAGTGCATATGTTGAACTTTTAAATACTCCTCCTAGAGGATACATGTGATTGTCACCAAACTTGGTCAACATTATGCCAATATATTGAGGATGCTAAATTGCGAAGGGATTTTTGATGTCTCGAATGGTTTCACCATGGTGAGACAATAAATTTATGGCAAAAAAAGGGAAACAGGAAGTGTCTCATATTTTCCGAGTGCATTGAGTGATTTAGATCAAATTTGAGTTGTACGTTTGGTACTGGGGGCTGATCAAATGGATGTGGCTATTTTGATCAACTGGCAGCAGGAAGTGTGGCTTACAACAGACTTTGCAATAATCCAGCAAAATATAAGAATATTTACCCGAAACGCCTCAAACTTGGTCAGAATAATGTCAAGACATGGCTGATGTAAAATTGTGAAAGGATTTTTGATATCTTAAATAGTGTAGTCAGAGTTATCGACTGTTAGGTGTAGGCAAAAGCTAAGCCATGGGCGTGGAGGGGGCTCTGTAGTGCCCCCTTTTCACTAAAGTGGTGGGGTCAGTTTCACCTACAGGCACCAAACTCAGTGCATATATTGTTCTCATCAAGCTGGACAGCTTTCAAAATGACAGTCATTAGTCCTGTCCAACAGGAAGTAGGTCATTTTGGATTTAATGTGGATTTTTTGAAAATTGCAGACTATGAACTTTCAAATAATCCTCCTAGGGGATTCATGTGACTGTCACCAAACTTGGTCAACATTATGCCAAAACATTATGCTAAATTTCGACCAGATTTAGATCAAACTTGAGCTGTATGTTTGGTCATGGGGGGCTGTGCTTATGGACGTGACTATAGTGCGTCATGGTCATAATGTCACCAACTGGCAGCAGAAAGTGTGTCACTTAAAACAGGCTTTTAAATAGTCGTCTTATACTTACCCGAATCGCTTCAGACTTGGTCAGAGTAATGTCAAAACACAGCCGATGTAAAATTGCAAAAGAATTCTTGATATCTTAAATAGTGTTGCCGTGGTAATCCATCAAACTTTAATACTCTTTTTGGGTGTTTTTGAGGCTCTTAGCATGCTTAAAAATTCATGAAAGTTGGCACAGACATCAGAGTTGTCAGCTGTTAGGCGTAGGCAAAAGCTAAGAAATGAGCATCGAGGGGGCCTCTGTAGCGCCCCTTTTTGACTAAAGTGGTGAGGTCAGTTTCACCTACAGTCACACAACTTGGTACATATATTGTTCTCATCAAGCCAGACAACTTTCAAACTGACAGTCATTAGCTCCCCCCAACAAGAAGTAGGTCATTTTGGATTTAATGTGGATTTTTTGAAAAGCAATCTTTTTTTTTAAAAGAAGACATCTACTATATATCTATAATTACACTTAGTCTTTGCATAGCTGCTACTTTGTAATTCAAATCAAATCACAAACTAGGAGAAAGGCACATAAACAGAGCTATGTTGCACCCCCTTAAATGCACGTGAGCCCTACACATTACTTCGCTACAATTAATTAATGGCTAATAAGGAAAACAACATTTATCTCTTATCTTCTTCATGCATCATCTCACCAAATATTAGCTGTATGTTTGGACATGGAATCTGTTGCAAAACGTTAGACATGGTCTTAACGTAATACATCAGTGCAAAACAAGTTACTCTACAGTGCTCGCTTCACTATGCATTGTTTTCATACACCCACCGGCTGGCGATGGCACCGTAGTGCTTGGGCCCGTCATCACTGCTTGCAGCTATATTTTAGACATTGTTCTTGTAGAACCCGGTGTGGAGGCAGGCAGAATTTTAGCAGTGCTCTGGGCTCGTGTTTATTTACACCCCGCTTTTCAACGCATTTTCCAAAACTCAACAAAAAAGACAAACCAACAGAAATCGGATATCACTAGCTTGTGGCTTTCACCCCGTTCATGTTCCGATTCAGGCTCTGTGGTGTGTGTATGTGTTTCTGTGGGTGTTGCAGTCTCCGCCTGCTAGATCAATCACTCTCTCTGGTTACAGCCAGTAGAAAAAACAGTCTAATAAACAATAAAATAAAAACAACTTAACAAGATACTAGATACTAGATCTAACTCTAGATCAGGTTTTTCAAACTCGGATCCTGCCCGGGCCACATCAGCATTTTTGTGAGAAAGGCTAACAGAAACTATTAAAACATATGCACTATTTGGTAATAACATTCATTATACTAATTATAATAAAAGATTTTTTTTTTTTTATCTCTTTTTTTTTTTATTCCATTTTTCTGTTTCTATTTGAAAGTTATTAGCCAGATAGCTACATTATATAAGCACAGAGATTTCAAGATGAGAGCCGGTGAAGTAGCTGCTGGAGTTTAATGCAAAAGAAAAGTAGAAAAGTATTTATGATATAAGGTGTAGTCTTCTTCCCCTATTATTATTATTTTATTATTATTTATTTTATTTTGTTTTTTATTTTATATTATTTTATGCAAATTGATTAATCCATAATAATTCATACAGCTCACATAATGTTTTTGATAAACATAGGGCCCTGATCAGTCAGAATCTTTTTCAAGATCCCACCTCGGGAGATTACTCAGAAGAGTGCGTCTGCAACACTATGTGCTGAGATGTTGCGAAGAGGCACTGCTTCCAGAGATTGCGATGCATAATCCACTAGAAATAACACAAAGTGATACCCTCCAGTGCCCCTCTCTAATGGCCCGAGGAGGTCCATACCAATTCTTTCAAAGAGGACCTCGATTAAGGATAATGGGCACAATGGCACTTTTGGGGTGGCCAGTGGATTCACCAGCTGACATTTGTGACATACTGCACACCACCTGAGTATATCACCGTGAATGCCCAGCTAATAAGAATGAGCCATTAGACAGATGCCCCGCCATGCGTTTATAATGAACTGACTGAAACAGCATTCCTAACTGCTCGATACCAACAATTGGGTCATTGGTGTGAGTGTCCTGCATCCCTTGATATAACCTATCTTTAATAACTGAAAAATAGGGGTAGGTGAGTGCAAGTTCATCATAATTTTTAACATTTTCTTAAACTCTGGCCAATTTGTCCCCAAAATAAGTGGTTGGGTAAGGCTTGAGCTTATTCGTGAAAATCCCCAAGGGGACACAGCTGGAGATTTGGTGGGCTTCAAAGTGCAGCTGCTGCTCGTGGCACAGGTCAGGGAACCCATGGTGTTGGGGGGTGGGGACGGGGGGTTCCGTTGCGGCACCTGAGTCTTCCTGGATCCTGTGTTTCGGTACCACTGTAGAACCCGGTGAGGATGTGTGCAGAGGAAGATGTGGGAGGCAGGCAGAATGTCAGCAGAACTCTGGGCTTGCATTTATTTGACACTGCGCTCTTCAGCACACTTTCCAAAAACTCAAATAAAAGGGATAAACCAACAGAAAAGGCGCCTTTTGCCCCGTTCATGTACAAGGTTCATGTTCACGCTCCGTGTGTGTGTGTGTTTGTGTCTTGCAAGTTCTGGCAGCTATGCCCCTCTCTCTCTCTCTCTCTCTCTCTCTCTCTCTCAGGTTACAGGAGTTACTGAAAGCACAAAGAAACACATAAGTAGACTGGCAGTAATAAGACACAGTTGAGAATTATCCCGTGTTACCTGTTGATTCAACTAGCCTCCTCTTCGTCCGTAGCTGACACTCGACCATGCCCCCGCTGCTACAAAGGATAACCTGTGTTTTATGTTTAAAGAAACTATTTTTAAAGCGTTCATATTATTAGAAACTGGTTGTATTAGCAAGTCAAGACTGCAAAGTTTCTGTCAGTTATTTTTGGCATATACAGTCAGGTCCATAAATATTGGGACATCGACACAATTCTAACATTTTTGGCTCTATACACCACCACA
>CM075017.1:14395453-14414163 GCA_037576675.1 Pangasius sanitwongsei | reverse complement strand
ATTTTTTGTCTCTTGCTCTTGTTTCTTCTTTTGGCATTTTGAAGAAGTACTTACAACCTGGTTACGATCCACCAGTGTGAATACTTGTAATATTTTCCCTGGTCTTAAGATTTTGTTCAGGAGTGTGTATATGTGTGTATATATATATATAATACTCATATAATACACTGTATGAGTATTTCAACTGCTGATCTCCTGGGATTTTACAGGATGCACAGATAAAAGGCAGACGCAAAAAACTAAGAAATAGATTTAGTTTTGAGCTATACTATATCTTTCTATACCTAACCATACACAGTATCTTCACACCAACATCCTTCAGGTAGCAATTTTAAGTCCTGCATTCATAAAGCAACAGAAAAATTTTAATTTAAATCTCAGTGATTTACTGATACACAGTTTTAGATTTAACCATAGGCTAGAAGTCAGGTTCAAACAGGATTAAAATGAACTATACGGCTATCTTTTTTCCATACCTTCTGCACATTTGAAATCTTAGGTGTCAAACTTGAATTTTGTAATAATTGTGTGGATAAACAATGAAGTGCAAGTGGAGCAGATATAGAATGCTCATTGCAATACCATGTGGGAGCGATAAAATTTGTCAAATTAATCAAAATCTATGAATATATATTTATGTTGTCAATCCAGGGAGTGGAATTATTTTTAAAGAAATAATGCTGCTGACTCATCCATTTTCAATACTTCATTGACATAAATGCTTTGAATTCCTTAGTTGTACGTCGGTCATATTTGACTGTTGTTTTGGTTTAAGTTTTGAAAATGGGAGCGAACGTAGGTGCAGTCATGTGGGCTTTTGATATTATCTAGTTAATTGTGATAATGTCAGACACCAGAAAATATGATACTAGAGTGCAATAAAGAAAAAAGCCTTCAGGAAGTGGATTTGACCTGGATTTTAGATAGATGGATTTTTAAAGTCACTGTGCTGCAAATAAATCCTGATGACAAAATTTCTAAAATGTAAGGACCTACTTTTATTTATTTATTTATTTATTTATTTATTTATTTAGGGATTTCATTTGGCTTTTGTTCCATGGGCCATATTGTTGTCTGTTAACAATCAGTATTGGAGTGTGTTGTGTTGGGTGTGTAGAGGTTTGTTTCAGCTATGGTGGTGGCATTTTGTCTCTTTTGCTGTAGTAAAGTTAGTCATGCCCTAGCACATTCAGACATTAGTATGTCACTCATTGGCATAACCAGTGAAAATTTTTACACATACTCTAATATGTAGTTATAAACATAAACAAAAGACTTTCTCTGGGGCATAAACCCATGATCACCAACTCTGTTTCTGGAGATCTTCCTACAAAATTAAGTTCAAACTTTAATAAAACGCATCAGTTCCAGATAATCTGTCTACCTGAAGTAGCTTTATCAGCTCTGTTGAACTCAGGCTGGAACTGAATTCTTCAGGAAGGTCACTCTCTACGGACAGGGTTAACCATCAAGGGTATAGACTAAACAATTTGTATACCATCATATGGTATATGCCAAATCCTTACCAACCCTTCTCTATGATGTTTTCATTTAGAGATATCTTTTAAACAATACATGAGCATATGAGCTTATAATCTCCTGTATTTCTCCTCCTGAATGTAGTCTTTTTTATTTCTGCTTGAATGTAGTCCTTTAGTCCTTTTAAATATTCAGACAAGTATATGGAAGCAATATAGGTATCTGTGTGGTGCACAGATTCTGCAGCTCTGGCTCATTCTGGGGGACAGATGGTCCTTTGCCAGTCTGAATGTATAATCTTTTTTTCAAATTCTGTATGAAATTTAAATTATCTTATGCTGGTATCTCTGAGGTACCCTGACTATTGTGTGTCTCTGTCTGTTTGTGTGTGTGGGGGTGGGTGTGTGTAGTCTTTCCATCCTTGGCCGCTAGCAGCAAAGAGACCACGCAGCAACCTGGAAATTGAGGGCAGTCATGAACAGTAAGACAATGACACACACTTACACTGTTTCACTCACAGCACTGCACGTTATTCTTATTTACTGCAGATTTTCCCAAAAATCAATGATCGGTTTTGAGCTAGGGTTATTGTATTTTAAACCAGTGGCACACAGGACACAGGTTGTGGGGGGCTGTGCCACTAGTGGGGGCCCTCCACAGGAGCATGATCTAATAAAGTCTTGTCAGATTTATAAAGCATATACTTGTAATATGACATTCATTCTGGTTCAGCGCTTCACAGATGTGAAGCAGCAGGGATGGGGTTTTCCTAGCAGTTTTTGTTGGAGAGATTTAATAAATAGCCTACTCTAAAGGACTATCTGGTAAATCTGGTAAGAGTTAAATCCTAAAAAGTGTGTATTGCTTAACATTAACCTTGTGAAGTGTATTTCATATATGTACTTTCAAGAGACATCATGATAGTTTAGTTGGTATGGTGGAAATTTTCTGATTGTTCTACCCTTGTGTATTCTTATTTGTTCATTAAGGAACTGTTGTCTGCACTGGGGGTATGCATGGGATTGTTGTTTTTAATCCCACTTATGCCTGCTCCCAAAGGAAATCTGTCCTATCCTGTCTGCGCTTGCAGGCACCAAAAAAACTAAGATTATTGAGCACAAAGATAAAAAACAACAATGCTCAATAATCTTAGATTTTTTTGGCCAACGGAGCCAGCCTAAAAAGATGTGTCTCAGTGTGGGACTCTGACCTAGAACTGTTCCTCAATGAAGATAAAAGTATGTGGTAAAAGTATATAAGTACAAAGACATTCTAGACAATTCTATGCTCCCAACTTTGTGGCAACAGTTTAGGGAAGGCCCACATCTGGTTGTGAGGTTGTCCACATACTTTTTGCCATACAGTGTACATAATATGACATTATTAGTTAATTTATAATAATAATAATATCCCTTTAAAATGCATAATTTTTTTTGCACAGAAGACATCTGAGGAAACAGCATCTTAATCAGAGATATTGTTTTTCTCGAGGCACAAATAATTTATGATGATTATTTATGCACGTTACATTTTTATGAGCTCTTGTGGTTTCAGTAAGTTGTGCACATGAATAACTCTCGGAGCATGATGTAACAAAATAAAATGCAAAATAAGATGATGTGCTACATAAAGTGCTATTTTATAAGTTTCCAAATAATAAAAGTGGAAGCCATATTATTAGATTTTGATGATTGATGAGTGAGTGTGATGATTACAACAAAGCAATATACTGGCAATATACTAGACTCCTGTTAGATTTTTAAGGCAAGATGCTTTCTGTCTTCTCACTTGTATGACATCGTATTAGTTTTTTAAATTTTTTATTTTTGATTTTTTAAATTGTCCAAATTTTGGGGGGTTTACAGGCAATGGTGTAGACACTATTGAAAGCCCCCATCTTGGACACTTTTACTCAGTAAAAGTCTGGTAGCCTCAGAGATGGTAACAACACACAGGTCATTTGCATAATCTGAATGGAGAGCCAATAAAATCAACTTAAGTGTCTGCTTAACCAAACTCTGAATACTCACAAATTTCCCTACTCTGAATATGCCCTTAGTGTTTATTTATTCAGCACCATACACACACAAGAGCCTGTGCTATAAAAAAAAAAAAAATCACATCACAATTACATTCAGTTACTACCAATTTGCGTCACCCCAAATGCTTGGAAAATTTGTTTAGCATATGTTGCTGTAGCCACCTGGCTAATGTTATTATAATTGCCAGTGTAACTTAGCCAGGCAACTTACTCAGTAGAAAGTGCTCATTACAGAGAACAGAGGGTTTTGCTGGTAACCTTTTTATTGGTATTGGTTTTCTGAGTTGATTGCTGCTAAAAATCTTTGGTGATCAGATTCTTTTGGAATGGAGTAAAATTGAATATCTTTATGTTGCATCCCACAGTGCAGAACACTGAAGACACTGATGCTTGTTAGTAGCTCCAGAGTCCTTCAGTAATAAATATGGCAGAGTGGTCATACAGTTTGCTTAGAATGTCATTTTTTGTGAAATTGTTATAAAAAAAAAAATGATGTGACTTAATCAGGTGACTGCTGTGTGTTTAAAAAAAAAAAAAAGTTATCCACCTTTATGTAAAAAAAAAATTAAACTTACACCTTTGTGTTTTATATAGAAAATATTTTGATTGAAATGTTGAATAGGTTAATGTGAAATAGCTATGAAAAGAAAGAAATAATTGTATGGAGTTTTGTATAAAAATTAATCAGACACAGTAATTTTTTTTTTCATATTATGTATCTTTCTTGCATTCTCTTTTGCTTTTTTCTTGGCTTGGTGTGTCTATGATTCACTCCGATGTATTCACAGCTAACACCTAGCTTTCATATTTTTGTGTGTGCATATAAGTGTTCCTGCACACTGTCTACCTCTCTCTCTCTCTCTCTCTCTCTCTCTTTCTTTCTCTCAATGAATCTAGCTTTATGCGCCCTACACGTCACTACACTGTGTTTCTGTGTGAGGACTCCTCTGGTGATGAGCTGTCACAGGACGATGACTTCATTTCTGCTTTTCCTGATCACTTCCTTCTCTCCACACCCTTTGAATGGTCTATTGTTTTATCTGCCTTTGAACCACTCACAGTCTGCCCCTTATTGCCGACCAGTAGTTAACCTGATGTAATTTATAGCGTTCATCTTAATGATACATTGCATTAAAATGCGTTTGTGAAGCCTGAAAAAACACTAGACACTGACTGGTACAAAAGAAACATGAGGTGCACTATTTATCATCTTATATTCTTTATAATGAGAATGTTCTAGTTCTACAGGGGACTGTTGTAGCCTTAATGGAAAATAACTAGCACTCTAATATCAAATGACTGCGTAATATAACATCCAGATACTACAGCTAGAATTATCTAAGAATGGTCAGTGCCATGAATAGTGTAGTTATAATGTGTTTGTGTGTGTGCACGTGTATTTGTTTGTCTGTGTCAGGTCTCAATCTTATCAATCTCTGAAGGACACAGATCTTGTGGAAAAGAAAGGGGAAGTGGGGACAGTGTGTTTCCAGGGTAACACAACCATGCATGGGCCAATACATACTAAGTTATCTGAGCTGAGTCTTTTAGATGATTCCTTCAGCAACCAGCAGAAGAAGCCTACATATGCCTTACATACTATAAACAGCACACACACTGTGCTCGACACAGGACAGAGTCTACAGGAGCTAAATTCGGTCTGCAAGCCAATTGACCAGCATGGCAACTTCAGCTACAAGGTGCCCTCATTATTGTAATATCCAGTTCACTTAACATGTGCTTCTGTGCTTAATTTTTCTACATGTATTTCTATGTGTGGGTTTATATTTGTATATATTTATAATGTTCATACACTGTATATTTGTGTGTTGGGTGTTTGTGTGTCTGTAGCACATGGAGCTCAGTGGTGATGAAAATACTCAGACTTTTCTGGGCCTGAAGCACTCCAGTTACAACAAATTTTGGAGCCAGAAGCTACCGGACACTGTAGCCTTTTCCAGCCAAGACTCATCCTCCTTTAATATGCCATTGTCTGAGCTACCACTGGAGCCCTGCACTCCCAGCAAGGATAGAGCTTCCCCTGGCTCAGAGATGAATGAGGAAAGGAGTATAACAATTCCTCGCCCACAAGTACAGAAAAAACTACCAGAACCGGGAGCTGTGCTTTCACCAACAGTGACTTTGCTGCAAGGCCTAAGACAGGATGAAAAAGAGGTGGCGGAAAGTGTAAAAAGGCAGTTGACTCACCAGGCACTCAGTACATCTCCTCTGACACAGTCTCAACCACCCAGCACAGATCCAGGGCCTGACCTGCTTCGCCTGCTAGACCCTCTAAGTGGAGAAGAGCCCTCTGAACCATCACTTCCCCCACGGCATGCTTTGACTCCATTTCAAGGCCAGCACTCACTTAATCCGTTCACACAGGTCCCCCACTACTTCCTCCAAAAATACTATAACCCTATGCCTCCAGACAATCCTTTTAGCGCTACCTACCTGTCACCACAAACTACTGCCTATTTCCATACCCCACCTGTCTTGATGTTTAGTCAGGCTTCCCCTATGGGTGGAACCACAGTGAATGGGGCATGGCCTGTTGACAGAGCCTCACCAGCCTCCAGTAATAGCACTTCTCTATACAGTCTGGTTGATTCTCCAGCCCCATCCTGTCTATCCCAGGCTCTACCCCCCACCCACCTGGCAGACAAACCTAATGACCCCTTCAGTGACCTTCTCACCATGGCAACATCATCCACAGTTATAACAACACAAACAAAAAGGAAAATGGAAGAATTGCATAGAAAATGGGAGACTTTTGATTAACCTACCTGACTTGTCTCCTAACCAATAAAGATTCATGGTATTTAAACAGACAATGAATATATCAGCCAGGTTAAAGATTTAGTTCATACCCTTACAGTAAAGGTTAAGCTTGCACAGTTAGGCAGGAACCAGGTATTTGACTCTGGGTAGTTACTATATCAACCACATCCTCCAGCCTGGACACCAATGATGTTTCTTGTTAGAGCAGTGCCACATTTGAAGTGTACACAAGTATATGTATTGATTTGAATGATTGAGTAGTCATTTGAAATAAGTGATTACACACACTGTAGATTAAACAGCTAAAACACGAAACATGACTCCAATATGTTCACCCCAAAACACTATACTGTTCATTAATGGTTTTCAGATCAAAATGATAATTTCAATCAGCTTTGGTGTGTGTGATTATGTTCACTCATTCTAAGTCCCTGCTTCTCCTATGGAGTAAGGCTATATAAGGCCTAACAATAACTCCCCTAACCCTAATCCGTAGCTGTTCCACTGATTAGACTTCACCTGAATGCAAGCAAAAATCTACATGAGAGTTAAACACAGATTAGACCAGATTAGACTTGGTTAGCCAAGATTTCTGCTTATTACTACCTGTTACATGAAATACTGAATATGAATGTGAGGGCTATATTCAGAGCTGATGATTTAAATCAGTGACTTGGGTCCAAAAGTTGTGTCAATAATTATGAGAGAATGTTATACACTTGCTCCCCAAAAAACAGGGACAGAAAATATGGACTGAAGAAGAAAATAGTGTTTTTGTTCCTCTGTCAAAATTTAATACAATGTAACATAAAAGCCAGAAACAATTTTAAAATTAAATAATAAAAAAGACAATATTATATGAATGAGAAGATGCAAAGCTTTGAAATGAACATCTAATAGGAGTCTAGTATATTTCCAGTATACTGCTGCATGAATAGACCTTGTAGTAATTATCAATTTAATCACAAAATTTTGTAAATCGGGGTCATGAAATTGTAACGTGGGTGCGGGATGTAGGCTATTTTATTACTCTCTTAAATCGCTATTTTGAGTTGTCAAATTAATAAGGCCAATATTTGTGTTATAACAATGGTCACTAAGTGCATGTAACTCAGCTATATACAGCCCTTAGTGTATGTCAAAGTAGTGGAGCTCTATTAAAAGTTCAGTTTATTCTTAATAGGTTGTCAGAATGCTGGTCTTTAACCTGAAGTGCCATAGTGGGACTAGCGTGGAACAGTGAACAAGAAATCAGATTTTGTTATTGTATTTAAAATGATCATTAAAATTATATAAATTTTTACTTAAATACTGGTTTCCCTGGTTACTCCATGCTCACATTGGCAATGGGGTGACACGACACAGTGGCCAGAAGTCAGTGGAATTGAGAGATGCAGATACAGATTGTTTCCCCCACTGTGAAACATTATTTGTGTTTTTTTGGTTCCACATAGACAGACAGTTCACCAGTTGAAATATGCTCTATAGCTTGTTTGTGTAGATATCATCATGAAACCATGGTGACCAGCAGTTATCTAAAGATAGGCGAACCAACTAGCAGTCAGCATTTGAGGGTTGCAAGACAGAAAATAGCTGCTGGTCTTAGCACAGGGTTGTTGTGTTCTCACTATCAAGCAGCAAGTCCTTAGTGTCATTTGTAGTTTGTCTCTTGCAGGCATTTGTTAATTAAAAATTAATGCAGGGTATAGGGCAACACCATATGCTAATATGATGTTGCTTATACCCACCTTTTCTTCTGCTAAGTCATTAGCACAAAAAAGCAGCAATCAAATTTTAAACATTAGAGGAATACTCAGGCAGTGGGGTATGATGTCACTGTCACATGGCTGCTTGCCACAGAGTCACTTTGACACACTGAAATAGCCTAGGTTTGAATCTGTCAGAGAGTGACTCTAGTCAATTGTTCCACTGACAGTACCTTTTTTTCGTCACTGCACTGAATGGATTCAGCTGGTGAAGACACACAACTGCACTTTTATAAACCATGCAGAAACAAACAGCACCACAACATGAAGCAAACATTTAATCAGAGTTAAGCAGTCATTGTGAGGATTTAATACCAAAATTGTACACATTGGTATTCAGGCCTCAGACATAACTATGGACTTAAGCGCTATTCAGAGAGGTGCGTAAGTGTTATATAAGAGTTACATACATGGGGCTGAAAACAGAGGCATGTCCTAGTTAGGCATAATTCTGATCGTGGACTCATTTTTCTTGCATTATATAGGCTCAAATGCGGAGCAGCATTAAGCCCTCAGCACTCCCTGTCAATTTGATGTAAACAACTATGGAATACCATTTGAGGCCAATAGTGAATATTGGCACTATAGATTGATTTTTCACAATGAGGAAATCAGAGGAGACAGCATCTTATCTCAAGGACCAAATTTTTATGGATAGATTTATGAACTACATTGCACAAAATTATATCTTTGGAAGGAAAATATCTTGAATATGGGCAGATTCATCTATTTTCTCTTATAATGAGATTATATTTTATTTAAATACAAGATTATTCCATTTGTTTTTAGATGCTTGTAATTATTTCAGGCCATCAATTTCTTTTATTCTGTTGTCAGATTCTTTTACTTATGCTAAATGCTTAAAATTAGAAAGATTATCTGCAAATATAGAGCAACATGATTTCAAGCTTGAAATGAGTAAAATACATCTAGAAATATGTTTAATTATCTTATGTTTATTTTATTGTAATCTTATAAGAGGAAATAATAGATAAATGTGACTATTCAAGATATTTTCACTCGCTAAGATGTCATTTTTGCAGCACACACTTAATTAAAGTGATCTATAAGCATAATAGATGAGTGCATGGTCAGATTATCCTTCAAGCCTTGGGTAAGTTTAAGCCAAAGCATTGGAATAAATTAATTAATTCAACAACTCAAAATAGTGAATTAAAAGCATGATAAAACAGCCTACATTTGGCACACACATTACTATTTCATGACCTCCATTTAGTATCTTGTGACTTATTTGTGTGCACAATCAAATGTCGGTAGAAGTAGGATGTGCTGGATCAGGTGCTATTTTGTAAGCTTCCTAATAACGAAGATGGAAGCCATATTGTTAAATTAAAGCAAATTTGCAGTGATTAATGTGATAATTACAGCAAGGACAATTGGTGCAGCAATATAGTAGGCTTCTCCTCCTTATTTCAGTGCTTACCATTGTCTCATGTATATATTGTTGTATTAGTCTTTTATATTTTTCATTTTTAAATTGTCTTTTGCTTATTGTACTACATTTTGCAGCAAAAAAAACCACTTTCTTCAGTCCTCAACTTCTATCTTGATTTTTTTGGGGGCTTAAAGACAATTGCTTTGTGTTTAAAGGTAGTGGTCTATGTACAACTGGGTAAACTCGTCTTGGATGTTACTAATCAAGAGAAATCTGCCAACCCCCAGAGATACTAACCAACTCTGTATTGGTGTTACTTTTCCCATATAAATACTGAAATAATTTTTAGACTTAAGTCACCAACATCGAATATGGTCCTTAATGCACCTAAGAGCATAATAATAAACATGTAAGATCCACCTTTTGTAAGAGCAAGTAAAGAAACATCTCTTAATTTACCATAGCATAACCACAACATGGGTGACTTGTAATGCACATGATTAGCAGACCAAAACCACCAATGATTTGTTGCCTCAAACCATTAACAAATCTTAGCATGTTTCTTTGTTGAAGGTCATACAATAAGGACGTGTATATAGATAAAGCAGAGTTATCATTATTATATACATTGTTGAAGATCTAATACCCAGAGACGTACTAGAAAAGTAACCTCAGTATGTTCCTGTACAGCTATAGCTAGAACAGTCCCCCTACCCCCATTAGTGCAATTTCTTAATTATACTGTTACACAACAACATATGCTAACCTTTTTCCCACTAATTACTGTATGATTGAAGAGCTTGATTGAAACCTACCAATTAATTTGTTTCCTTTTGCCTTTCTATTATATACTAAGACACCAAGAATCAAGCACTTGTACCTGTTCAGAATTGTCTGTTCATTAAGCTAATGCCAAGTTGTAACCTGTGAATATAGCACTCTACTTTTGGGGGAAAACAAAAACATTTCAAAGCTTATCTGGAAGTATTGAATGTAAGTACATGGCATTATTTTGTTAAAGTAACAGTAAACCATAATTAGGGTTGCAACAAGAAATAAAAACTGCAACCTTTTCAAAATAATGTATTTACTGTATATGCATCACAATAAATTGCAAAAAGTAATAGGTTTTTGTCTATGCAATGAATCAATGTGTGGTTGAATCACATCTTGATTGTTTCATTTCAAATCCTATCTCTAAGTCCAGATAGCTTGGAGGACCATACATCCCATCTTAATCAATACATCCCAACATTTCTTTACTTGCTAGAAAAGGAACAGTATGATGATCCTGAACCTGACAGTTATAGCTACTGCATATTAGAACATTAATTTAAAATACTCTTTTCTTATACTCTATGATGGCCTTCTATTGCGCTACATTAATCCACCCTGTGTTTCTGATTGCAACAATAGCATCTGAGAGGTTAATCAGAGAGTTTCAGCATCTGTACTGTAAACCTGAAAACAGATATTCAAAAGTGATATTAATACAGTATTACAGTGGACAAACAACTTTTCTTTGTACTTGTTAATGGTTAAACTGAATTTAAAATGCATGACATGAAAAACAATGATGGGTACATAGACATATATTCAATAAATGGTAGCTTGTCTCATCTTGTTGACCTGATCTTCCTGTGTGGGTTGAAATAGCCAGAGGTCTCTGTTCTATGTACTATGAAATTTGAAAATTAAAACTGTAGGGTATAACTGATAAAGTTTATGCATTTCATAATGCCTTCTTCACGTTGAGAAACTGAAGAGAGTCAATTTCTTGCTTTTTACCAATGGCTTTGTGAGGCATCTACGGCCCATCCATTGCTGACATCTTTGGGAATGCTTTACAAAGCAGTGCTGAAATCTATAGATTTCAGCATCAGGATTAGCAACGGATAAAAATTAATTTTTAGGTTTTTGGGATTAATTTCTAATTCATCATTAGAGGGTCTTGCTCTGTAGGTTCACATTTTCCCTTTCCATTAACCATCTCTCTTAGTGACTTGCCTCTGAGTGGTCAACATACTCTGGAATTCTGATTGTTGTTCTCCCCAGTCTAGCCTTTAGTAACGACGTTTCCTCACTATTTAATTCAATTCAATTCAATATTATTTGTAGATCACTTTTAACAATGGACATTATAACAAAGCAGCTTTACAGAAATATATAAATTCCAGATAAACATTTTAAATTTATCCCTAATGAGCAAGCCAGAAGCTATGGTGGCAAGGAAAAGCTCCCTGAGATAAAATGAAGAAGAAACCTTGAGAGGAACCAGACTCAAAAACGGAACCCATCCTCATCTGGTTGACACCAGATGTGTCATTATTAATGATTATTAATAATTTCCCTTATATAACTGTATACTATTTAGTCAAAAAGTGCAATTGTGTAAACAGGAACTTATGAGCTTATGAACAAATTATGACTATGAGCATCAGAGTCATTTCTGAATTCATTCTAGTTTTAAATTAAAGTAAATTGTGTTGAAGTTATCAACTGTTCGATGATGGAGACTTGAGTGCAAAACTGTTCATACTTAGCAGTGAGTGATTTTTACTGGAATATCCAGACAGTAAGGCATTACAATAATCCAAACTAGAGGTAACAAAAGCATGTTTAATGCATCATGTAGTGACATATTTCTTTTTCTATTTCTGAGAGGAAAGAAGGCTATCCTAGCAATATTACCTACATGAGCTTCAAATGAAATACAAGTGTCAATAATCACACAAAGGTCTTTTACTGCTGCACATGATGTAACTGAATGGCCATCCAGAGCTACTGTGTAATCAGAAAGCTTACTTCTAGCTGCATGTGGTCCTAATACAAGTATTTCTGTCTTGCCCTTAACAGTGGAAGCTAATACCATGTTTATGAATAATTTTGCCCAGAGGTAGCATATATAGAGAAAAAACAGTGGGCCTACAACAGAATCTTGTGGAACACCAAACTTTACCTTAGTATACATAGAGAAGTCATCACTTACATCTACTAATTCATAACGATCAGTCAAATAAAACCTGAGCCAGGAGAGGGCTGTTCCCTTAACTCAAACAACATTTGATCTATCAGAGACAATAGTATGATCAGTGGTGTCAAAAGCTGCACTAAGGTCAAGCAATGCAAGCAAGGAGACACAACCCTGAGCAGAGGCCAGTAGTAGGTCATTTACCAATTTAACCAGTGCTATCTTTGTGCTATGATGAGGCCTAAATCCTGACTGATGGAGTTCATGAATGTTATTCCTGTGTAGGTATGAGCATAACTGCTGTGCTACAACCTTTAATATTAGTTTGGTCTCACGAAGGTTCGTAAAACATTCAAATCACTGATCTGATATAATTATAATTGTCATTTGCATGGTTAGTTATCAAACTGTCTGGCTTTAAATTAATATTCTGAATTTTTTACCTGATATTTTGTATTTTGTTATTGAAAAGATTCCTGAAGTTATCACTACTATATATTGATGGTGTGCATGCTTCTCTGGTGGTCTTATTCCTAGTTAACTTTGCTACAGTATTAAATAAAAATCTATAATTATTTTTATCATCTTCTATTAGGGTGGAGAGATGTGTTGATCTAGCAGCGCTAAGAGATTTTCTGTATCTTAGGAAGCTAAGATCATTATACCTGGGTTGTAGTTTTTTCTCTTTAATTATTTTTCTTTTAAGTGGAGCTACATTATCTAGAGTGTAGCAGAACTTTGATTATTGATTATTGATAAACCAGATAAGGTAGCTCCACTTAAAAGAAAAATAATTACAGAGAAAAAGCTAGCTACCCTGGTATAATGATCACACATGCATCTTAAAAAGACCACTCAAAATTTAGAACGTAAATGGCGTCAAATTAAATTGGTAGTATTTAAAATAGCATGGAAATAGAGCCTTTTGAGCTATAGAAAAGCTCTTAGCGCTGCTAGATCAATGTATCTCTCCACCCTAATTGAAGCTAACCAAAATAATCCTAGATTCTTATTTAATACTAGTAGCAAAATTGACTAGGAACAAGACCACAACAGAAACATGCACACAATCATTATATGGCAGTGATGACTTAATGAATTTTTTCAATGGCAACATTTAAAATATCAGGCAGAAAATTCAGACTATTAATTTAAAGCCAGAAAGTTTTATAACTAACCCTGTAGATAATAATATTATGATATAAGATCAACCTTTAGAATGTTTTACTCCCCTTCAAGTGACCGAACTAATTTCACTAATTTCTTCATCAAAATCAACAACCTGTATACTAGATCCCTTACCTACATGTTTCTTCAAACAGATAATTCCAGAAACAATCAAACCTCTTCTAAAGATAATCAGTTCTTCCCTTAGCACTGGCTACATACCTAAATCTTTTAAACTAGACAGTCTAATCAAACCCCTGATTTAAAAAAAAAAAAACCTAACCTCGGCCCCTGTCAGCTGTCTAACTATAGGTCAACATTAAACCTTCCCTTTATCTCCAAGATCCTAGAAAAGCTATACTTACACCTACATAGGAATAACATTCATGAAATGTATCAGTCAGGATTTAGGCCTCATCATAGCACAGAGACTGTGCTGGTTAAAGTGGTAAATGACCTACTACTGGCATCTGCTAAGGGTTTTGTCTCCTTCCTTGTGTTGCTTGACCTTTAGTGCAGCTTTTGATACCACTGATCATGCTATTCTCCTCGATAGACTAGAAAATGTTGTAGGCATTAAGGGACCAGCCCTCTCCTGGCTCAGGTCTTATTTGACTGATAGTTATCAGTTTGTAGATGTAAATGGTGACATCTCTACACATACTAAGGTAAAGTTTGGTGCTCCGCAAGGTTCTGTTTCAGGCCCACTGCGCTTTTCTTTATATATGCTACCTCTGGGCAAAATTATTCCCAAAAATGGTATTAGCTTCCACTGTTATGCTGATGACACACAGTTGTATGTTTCAGCAAAGCCAGTTGACAAGCTTAATAAAGTTGAGGAATGTGTAAAGGACTTGTACTAGGACCACATGCTAGAAGTAAGCTTTCTGATTACATAATAACTCTGGATGGCCTTTCTGTTTCATCATGTGCAGCAGTAAAAGACCTTGGTGTGATTATTGACTCCAGGCTTTCATTTGAAGCTCATGTAGATAATATTACTAGAATTGCCTTCTTTCATCTCAGAAATATTGCCAAGATAAGAAATATAATGTCACTACACGATGCAGAAAAATTAGTCTATGCTTTTCTTACCTCTAGGTTGGATTATTGTAGTATTCCAGTACATGTCAAGTTATGTCAAGTCAAGTGGCTTTTATTGTCATTTCAACCATATACAGCTAGTTAGTACACAGTGAAATGAAACAATGTTCCTCCAGGACCAAGGTGCTACATAAAACAAACACAGAACCACAGTAGATGCATAAACAAGCTCCAGTTAGTCCAGAATGCAGCAGCGAGAGTCCTGACTAGGACCAGAAGATATGACCACATCACCCCTATCTTATCCACATGCACTGGCTCCCATTCAAATTTTGTATTGATTATAAAATACTACTATTGACCTTTAAAGCACTGAATGGTCTCACACCTCAGTACCTGAGTGAACGTTTGGTCTTTTATGGTCCACCACGCCTACTTCGATCAAAAGGTACAGGCTATTTGTTGGTACCTTGAATAGTGAAGGCTGCAGCAGGGGGTAGAGCTTTCTCTTACAAAGCCCCCCCAGTTATGGAACAGCCTTCCAGTTAGTGTTCGGGGCTCAGACACAGTCTCAGTGTTTAAGTCTAGGCTGAAAACAGTTTTTTTCTTAGTTAAAGGAGCAGATGTGGAGGGTTCATGGGCATAGAGCGTTGTGGTGAACTGGGATGTTCACTCGTTCACTCAGGTTTGTTGACGGTGAAGTGGCTGTCATAGCTAGTCTTGCTTGAACTCTGCATGCAAAGTACATTTTCCTTAACCATTATGGGATAATAAGCATAGCTAATAATCTCTCCCTCTCTCTGTGAAGCTACACATGCTACTCCTGAGATACCAGTGATCCTAAGCCCTTCTGCTGTCTAGACCTGGTTGGTCCTGATGCCCTACATCTGGTTGGAGTTCAATTGGTAATCACTAACTGCTGCTGAGGATGGCCCCACATGGACAGCCTGAAGATCATTGAGATTACTGAGGATGGTACAACTTCAAAACCATGAAGATGGATTTTAACTACAACAGTTACGATATGATGGCTTAGGACTACAATTGCTTTGATAGCGTTAGGACTGCAATTGTCACAAACAGTTCTGCACTCAGGTCTCCATCAGTGAGCAGTGGATAAGTTCAACAAACAGACTTCATGTGAAAACTGTAATGAATTTCCTGTTTCACAATTGCACTATATGACCATGTAGTACATAGTTATAGAAGGCATTTATTTATAATTGCACTATCGGTTGTCACCCAGATGAGGATGGGTTCCCTTTTGAGTCTGGTTCCTCTCAAGGTTTCTTTCTCGTATCGTCTCAGGCAGTTTTTCCTTGCCACCATCACCTCTGGCTTACTCATTAGGGATAAATTCATACACTTAAAATTTATATCTTGAATGTATTTATTTCTGTAAATCTGCTTTGTGACAATGGCTGTTGTTACATATAGAATTGAATTATCCTGCAAGTAATGAGAGCCACAGTAATGAGAGTGGGATGGATACTGCCTCTCGCTAACAGGTCACCCTTGCCCTCAAAACTACTGCAATTATCAATAAAGCCCACATTGTTTTCAGAGCACCACCTGGACATCCAGCAGTTTAGTGACCATAACCTGCTGTAAGCTACATTGCCACACTGCATTGGGATGGGGCCAGAGTATATTACTGCATCCGACATTGACTTCACTATTTTATACACCCCTGCATCGTCACGCTTAATAACCTCTGACTGACAAAAGTGTCTATCATTATCTCCTATGTGAACAAATACCTTTGAAAACCTAAAGCTTGCCTAAGACTCTAAGATTACCTGCTATATCTGTTGCTCTGGCACCCGGTCTCCACCTAACTAAAGCTGCTGGTGCCCTTAAAGGCCTAGCTAATTTCACGTACCATAAGATAGAGTCTCCTATAACCAGAGCTCTTTCAGGTTTCTCAGCATGTGCTTCACTGAGGAAAGCAAACCTGTTAGACATGTGAAGTGCAGAGGAGTGGTGCTTCCGTGGGCAAGACTTAGCTTTAGCTTTGGCTTTGCACACCAGTTCCCCTTTCAATAAAAATGTTCAAAAGTATGCATCCAGGCTTCAGGCCAAGGGTGCATCCAAATAAGTTCCAAACCTGCCCAGTGGCATAAAGAAGCCAATCAGGTGCAAAGTCCATATGTTCGCATACGTGCACACTCCCAAATAACGCTGCTAGATGCCGCTCATGCTCTATTGATGGCAATGGCTGGGTATAACATTGCCCACTATGCAGCCCAATTCTGGCCACTAGAGGGCCTGCCAATGCCATTGATATGCTCTACAGCCCCCCTATCAGAGCAGATTTAACATTGGCAAAAAGTGATAAAAGCACTATACAAATATAATTGAATTGAATTACTAGCTTCCTTATTTATCAGATAAGATACTTATCAGAGCACAATGACCAAAAAAAAAAAAAAAAACACAAACTGGTGGTATCACAGCATTTTATGTATATGTTTCAGGTAGTCAAAATTTTAGTAAAATCAGGTATTTTTAACATTCTACATTACAATCAGAATTAATTGCACATCTCTGCTGTATTAAATGTCCACGTGTTCTAATCAATATCAAACCTTATATCATATTACTACACACTGGAAAAAACTGTTTGTATGCTTGATCCATTCCTGGTGATCTTCAGCTGATACATAGTCATAAAATTCATCACCCTGGTCATCTGATCATGTGGCAATGATCATAAATAGGAGACAGCATGAGGATGGTGAAATACCTTGTCCAAATGATCTGCACTGTTTAGCCTGTTATCTTAATAGTGGTCATACAAAACCCAAACTGCATTACATTGCTTGGACTGATTTGGGACACTTTTCAGCCATCTACTAATGATACTGCTGTACGAGTAGTGGTGTTCATACTCCTCTGGCCCAAAACATTAACTGTTACCCTTTCCCTTTTCTTTTATAACTATTGTAATTTTTAGGGTTTATATTGTTGTTTTAGTATTATTTAGTCACTTAGCAGACTGCTGTCCATTTGGTTTTAGTTTGTACTGAGTTTTAAAAAATACATGTATCCAGGTGATTCAAACTGCCCCGTCTTTGTAGAACCACAATTACACTCGTACACTGGTAGAGTTCGAGTTGAACAATGTGCAAAGTTCATGTAATTCATTTTGTGTAAAAACAACTTTAAGCAGCTATGTACAGTTTGTGGCCAGCTCTGAACAAACTGTAATTGTCAATTATTTTTAATTAATTTTATGGCATAAGGCTGGTGTTACAATGGTTAAAACGTACATAAAAAGTACACAACAGGATGTGTAGAAAGTGCATTTGGTTTTCTAACTGTAACCCGATGGAGGAGAGTGCGCTGCCCCCCAGTGCCCAAAAACATTTCCTGAATGGCTCGTTCCTGTTCGGGCAGAAATGAAGAGAAATTTCAGTCCGAAATTACTTTCCAGAATTAGTACGAAAGCATGACTTTTATTTGGTCTGACAGAGCACGTAAACCTCATGAAAAGCTTCTTTAAACTGCAATTTTACGGTTCTTCTGCTTCTTCTTGGTGTTTTAATGGCGGATCGCATACAACTTTTAGGTGCATTACCGCCACCTACTGATTAGGAGTGTGGGTCAGGCTCATAGTCTAAAAGTCTAAAAGTTTTTATCGCGTGATTTACTCCCCAAAATGTTTATCAAATCAAACTTCTCTTTATTTATCTTGAGGTCATCAATTAGTATCTTTCTTTCCTTGCCGTACCTTGGACATTTCATTATAATATGTTCTACATTTTCCTCTTGATTATAATATTCACATTTTCCAGTTTCATGTCTCCCTATTCTCTTCAAACTGCTATGAAGAGCAGTATGCCCAAATCTAAGCCTTGAGACTATAGTTTCCTCATGTCTATTTCTTCCTATTACTCTATACTTACCAACAATCCTTTGAATGCTCTAAAACCATCTCCCTGTTCTTTCTTCTTCCCAATATTTCTGCCATCTATTCTTTACATGATGTTTGATTAAACACTTCATTTCACTCTTACCATATTTTATCTGCATATCTATGTCTACTTTCTTTGTTGCTTCCTT
>CM075017.1:14347700-14363534 GCA_037576675.1 Pangasius sanitwongsei | reverse complement strand
AAACATTAAAGTGTGACAAACATGCAAAAAGATTGGAAATCAGGAAGGGGGCCAACACTTTTTCACACCACTGTATGCCTCTCTGGCAAAATACTCACTTAACACATCTTGTATCACTTGTATCATAGCCCGAAGAGTGTGGAAAAACTACCTCCCTGCAATCAACGGCATTGTCTTTCTCGTTGATTGTGTAGACCACCCGAGACTGGCTGAATCCAAAACAGAACTTGACGTGAGTTCCTCCCCCCCCCCTAAAAAATGTTATTCCTAAACCCCTACCACACAAGCCTAGTAGATATGTAAAACCAAAATCATTACGTTACGAAATAAAACTAATATTGTGAAATGTCAGAATTGTTTAAGAAATGGAAAACGGTAGCATGTCAATGCATGTAAAAACATGAATCTGGAGAATTTGGAGAGGTTAAAGGTCTTATATTTCACAATTAAGCAAGTACAAGGGAAGTCATGGGCACTGGAAGCTGAACTGATGTTAGATGGGAAGTGCTCCTCTGTTTTCTTACCTATCTCAACCTTACATGAATAACCTAATTGAAACTTAGGATTTATCTTAAAATATTACCTTTTTTTTAAATTAAATATTATGCCTTTATCCTTACAAAATTGTCTAGCAGCATTACATTTCCCAAAATCTGTTCTCCTTGTGTACAAAGTTTTATATTTTATAAAACTTCCATATAGCTTTCTGGACTTTTTTACTATACTTAATGGGCATTTGCAAATAACAAGCTGTTTAAGCAGCAGCACTTGGGTCAGATTCGACTCATCAGGTTCTAATTCTGCTGTACTGCTGCATAGGTGTCCAAGGAATGTCCAAACCAGAGACTGCACTGGCACAATAGTTGGCATGTGGAAATGTCTGAGCAGAGACGCCAAGGGAGGACCCTACCTGGCTTGGGGAATGAGGCTGTACAAAGGGAGACAGCCCAAGTGTTGTTATTTAGAAATTCACTTAATATAGTAGGATCAACAGCAACCACTCGGCCATATTAGCCACTCTTAGCCACAGGCCTGCTAGTAAGGAGACTGCGGGGGCTGTGGGACTGAAGTGGAGACCCCACTAGATGTAGATATGAGGGGAATGGAAGGAACCCAAGTCCAGCTAACTTTGCAAGCTCAGGATTGGAGGATGCAGTGTAGCAAGAGAGCACCACTCAATCGTGGTAGCGGTGTACACAGCCCTGCAGGTTGTAGGAAAAACTCAAAGCACAGAGTGACTGTGAGGTGAGTGCAGCAGAACAATTAAAAAAATCAGTAAAAATAAAAAAAAAACAGTACAGGAGTGATGGTAAACAATGCTAGCATGGTGACGAGGGAACCCAAGTGTAGCTAGTGGCCATAGATGGACTCCAAAAATTATGAAAATGCACTCAGCATAGTCGTATAGAGATGATAAACGTGTCAGTCTCTGGTCTCAGCGTGTGGACATTGTGGACACCTTGACAGCCGGTAACTAATTCGCAGCTCCTTGTACTGGAGTGGCTATTCCCTCCACAAAACATGCATTTGTTAGGTTGGATTATCCCCGTAGCTTATGCTACACAGAGTGGGTAGCCACAAGACCATTAGTGAGGTCAGGCTCTGATGTCAGGTGAGGAGGCCTGGGGCACAGTCAGCATTCCAGTTTATCATAAAAGGTGTCCAGAGGGGTTCAGGGCTCAAGTCAGGGCAGGCCACTCAAGTTCTTCCATGCCAACCTTGGCAAACCATGTCTTCATGGACATCGCTTTGTGCACGGGGCATTGTCATTTTGGAACGTTTGGACTAGGCCTTAGTTCCAGTGAAGGGAAACTGCTAAATCAGTGACACCCTATACATTTGTGTGCTTCCAACTTTGTGGCAACAGTTTTGGGGAAGGCCAACATATGGGTGTGATGGTCAGGTGTCCACAAACTCTTGGCAATATAGTATCACTATATAGTGATATAGTGTTCAGAGTGGCTGTCACAGGACAGCCACTCTGAAGAAGTACTGGGTGATAAAACAACCTTCATACGCATGAATAAAATTTTCCTGGATGATGAGCTTAGGATATTTAAAATTCAATAAAGTTTTCTTTCTATTTTCCCATCTAACTTGTACAGAAATAGTCAGTGGTTGCAGCCTGGTCATGCAGCAGGTAAGGTTAGTGTAAATCATGTTTGAACATGTACAGTGGAAGGCTAAGGTAAGACCATGAAGATGGATGAGTAAAGACTCATGAGACTCATCTGCTCTTGAAGAATTTAAAAGAAAAGTTCAGATATTTTAAGTATTGCCAAGCTGAGTTAAGCTGAAAAAGCAAAATATGCTCTCATTCTGTCATTCAAATTTTGGTAAAACTACTAATTTGTTACACCAATTCCTCACTATATGGTTATTACATTATGTCAGCTACCACTTTTTAACAGGGTCAATTAGGTTTCATGGAAACAAGAACATGAGACTGAACAAGGACATTGGCGCTTTCACTTGCCTGGTGGGTTTGCTAAAAATGTATGTTTTTCTCCACTCCTACAGCGAGTGTAAAACTGAATACAAATGTTGTCAGATATTCTTTTGTAAACTGTTTGCTTGTATTACAGTGGATATAAAATGTCTACACACCCATGTTAAACTGGCAAGTTTTTGTGATGGAAAAAAATTAAACCAAGATAAATAATGTCAGACCTTTTCCTAGCCTCAATGTGAAATTACAATGTATAAAAATTAAGTGAAAAATAATCAAACATTTTAGGGAAAAATAAAGACCAGTTGTTTCTGTAAAATTTTCTTGACATTATCTTGGTTTCGTCTGACTGCTGAAACTGTGGTCCTCAAAGAACTGACAAAGCCTGTACAGGGTCTCACTGTCGAAAGGAATCAAGAGAGGGGTACAAAAAAATTTCCAAAACATTATGTGTACCATGGAACACCATGAAGGCCATCAACAACAAGTGGAGCACCACACTGACCTTACCAAGAACAGGACATCACTCCAAGATTTACAAAAGGATAAGTTACCAAGAGACCAACGGCAAAATTAAAGGAGCTGCAGGAATATCTGACAAGTACTGATTACTCTCTGCATCAACAATCTCTTTTATTCTTCACATGTCTGGGCTATGGGGTAGGGTGACTAGATGGAAGCCCTTTCTCACAAAAAAACATCCAAGCCCAACTAAGTCACCCCAAACTATCTGGCAAAATGTGTTCTGGACTGATGAGTCCAATTCCATAAGGAATATTATTTCCATAAATCCAACATTTGTTTGGTGCAGAAAAAAGCACATCAACAAAAGAACACCATATCCACGGTGAAGCAAGGTGGTGGCAGCATCATGTTTTAGGGCTGCTTTTCTGCAGCCAGAACTGTGGCTTTTATCAAGGTGGGGGGGGAATCATGAATAGCTACAAATACCAGTCGATTTTACTCAAGTCATGTGGCTTCATTGTCATTTCAACCATATACGGGTAGTTAGTACACAGTGAAACAAAACAACATTCCTCCTTCAGGTGTCTGCTAGTAAGCTGAAGAAAAAAAGGAATTTCACCTTTCAGTACGACAGTGACCCAAAGCACACATCCAAATCAATGAAAGAATGGCTTAAGCAAAAGATCAGTGTTTCTGAATGACCTAGCCAGAGCCCAGACCTGAATCCAGCTAAAAATCTGAGGGGTGACCTGAAGCAGGCTGTGCACAGGAGATGCCCTTACGATTTAATGAATCTAGAATGTTTTTGCAAGAAAGAGTGGGAAAATATTGCCAGGTCAAGATATGCCACACTGAAAGACGCTTACCCAAAAAGACTGTGTGGTGTAATAAAATCAAAAGGAGCTTCAAAAAACTATTAGTTTAGGGATGTGCACACTTTAAAAAAAAAAAAAAAAAAAAAAAAACTGTTTGTTTGTTTTTCACTTTATTTGTATACTTTGCAATTGCACATTAAAGGTGAGAAAAGATCTGACCTGAATGATCTAGTTTTATCTGCCATTTTAATAGGGGTGTGTAGACTTTTTATATGCATTGTATATCATATATGTAAATTTTGTAATATTCTATATATTATATATATATATTATGATAAATATCTATTACAATTGTTCAGTAAACAACAATGGACATTTGGTGTAAGAAGGATATTCTTTAAATTTTTATCCTGCTAAATGTCCAGATTGATCAATACAGAAATATTTATTATGATAACATTTCACCTGTTCTACTCTGAAAATGGCTGAGACCCAAATAGGGCTAGATGGTGCAATGCAACCCAAAACACTGTATACAGTCTTTCGCATGCCACCTGTTATGGCAAGGGTTGCTATGCCACATTGCTTGTTTTTTATTGATTGCCTTCAGATGAGACTTGGGCAGGCTCCAGACGGTTTGCCCACAATGGGGTTTGTGGAACCTGGGTTTGGTACAGCTCAACAATCAACAGTAACAATACACCAAACAAAGTGCAAGAAAAGGCAACAGGAGAACACATGCAAGAAATGTGCATTAATACTGAGTCAGTGCAAATTTCACCCATGAGTAGATGTGAAACATTTTGCAGTAGTGTAGATGGACTAAAACCAGTAGCATCAATAGTGATCGGAATTGATGCATGGGACAGTACACTAAAGCCATGATCCTGATTGAGATCATTGAGATCATTGACACACAAAATATTAAATTTTAATATATTTATTTTGTATTGACAACAAATTTTTAAAGTGTGATTTACATCAAGCACAGCACACGTTCGTTGATTTTAACCTGTGTTTCAGACCACTATCAAGCCATCCATGGTATAAACAAGTGTGCACTTATATACGGCAGTTTATAACTACCTTTGGATGGCCACGCCACGTACGTGCTGTGATGAGCAGTAGCATATTACGAGCCGTTTCAGTATTATTTTTTCCAAGTTCACCTGGTCCAAATGAAACAAGGCGTGGTCCTTGTGTTTGAGACATGTGCCATAATACTTCTGATTAGCTTAACATTTTGGACTATTAAGTAAGCATGCTTGGTTATTGTTGGTAATGACCAGTAACCAATTTGATTTTTATAATTATTGCCCAGTATGGATTGCCGACAGTGAGGCCCCAAGTAACATGGTGCATGTTTCTGTGTCACTAAGCCAGCACAGCTAAATGGACCATCTACATGGACAACGACACCCCAGTTCCATATCCCAACACGTATAGGTAACCACTGACTCAGCCTTCTGGTAAACATCTGAGTGCCCCTCATCTACTGCTTGGCCCAGGTCCCAGACAGGCCCCTTAGCATCTAGCACCTCAGGTTTTTTCAAGATGTATGCAGACAGCCTTGTCTCCCCTGATGGCCACTGCCACCAGGATATTGCCAAAAACTATGCAATTACAGCCACTAGACTTTTATCAGTAAGCAGTGGTCATATGAAGGTACATTTTTAGTTGCTGTGGTGATGTGAGCGACTTCTCAAATGTCCAATTGGCAGACTGTGGTCCAGCAAAAACTAGTCTTGAATAGGCATATTTTTGTTGAAACCCCAGATCATAGTTGTTAAATTATGCTCAAATTTGTTTGATCTCTGTATGATGAATCTGTTGAATATCAGTACCAAATATGAAATTTGAGGACACCCATTTTACAGTTAGATTTGATCATATGCAAATCTAACACATTTTATTTTCTTGTACATTCCTACAACAGGCACTAATGACAGATGAAACTATCGGAAATGTGCCTATCTTGATTCTTGGTAACAAGATTGATAAGCCAGAGGCCATAAGTGAGGAGAAACTCCGTGAACTGTTTGGATTGTATGGCCAGACAACTGGCAAGGTAAGACAAGCCTTTTTTTGCACATATTTTATCATATAGGTTTTTATTGTGTAGAGGATAATGTGTAGAGATATTTTAGGCTGTACTCATAATTGAGGCAACATAAGCTTTGATTTAATTTTTTATTTTTTTTTAAAGATTTTTTAAATTCTAGGCTACTGTAATCTCAGTGCATGGAATACAAAGATTTGCCACTTACATTTTGAGAATCCTTGCAGTTAACTGCCAAATGAAAGATAAAATAGGCTGTCTATCATATGTTGTTTGCTCTTTCTCCAGGGTAATATTCCTCTGAAAGAACTGAATACCAGACCACTGGAAGTGTTCATGTGCAGCGTGCTAAAGAGACAGGGATATGGGGAGGGCTTCCGCTGGCTTTCACAATACATTGACTAGAGATCCTACTACAAGAAGGTGCACCAGGAACTGCCTAACCAAATTCAAACTCATGTTTTATGTTCAGTTCTTGTTCAGCCTGCCATCACTCTCCAAAAAAAAAACAGCAGCAGTAGTCAATCAGTATAACTATAATAAATAAACTTTTATAGGGTAAGACCATTCAGTTCAACCATTTTTTTTCTTAAAGCTTTTATAAGGGAATGGCATATCAGTGTCTCAGTTTTGAAGCCAAATATGTGAAATCTGTGTGATGTGGTATAAAAGTAAATAATTCTAGTGGTATTGACAGCCCCAGTTTATGTGTAAGAATATGTCTGAGATGTTTAAAAATATGTTTGCAGCCCTTGTTAAGTTTATAGTTTTTAATAGGATACATGGTTGGGATTTTTGGAAAAATTATTACTTTTGAGATTTTGTGTAATTGCAGTCACTTTGAATGGTGTGGCTGTTTTATTTAACAAAACAACAAAAATTAACAAAAAATTTAATGATTCCTCATACAGCTCCACCCAGTTTAAGATTGCCTTTTTTTTTTTTTTTTTAAACATAAAAGCATGGGTTATGTCAAGTATCTCAAAGACAGGTGTATGCAGGATGTCTAGGTCCAATGGAAAGTAAAATGTCAAGAATATTCTGTTGTACAGTCCCCTTTGAAAGTATTGGAAAGGCAAGGACAATTCTTTTCTATTCGCTATACACTGAAGACACTGAAGAAAGATGAATATGAGACGATAGCTCAGAATTTCAGCTTTAATATCCTGAAATTTGCATCTAGATGTGTTAAACAACTTAAAATGTGGCACCTTTGGTGGCAGACCACCCAATTTTTAGGTGAGCAAAGTATTGTAACAGATAGCCTTAAAGTAATACACTTAATATTAAGTACCAAACTGTTGCATACTTCTTTTGTGTTGCCTTTCCCAGCTTGCACCAAAGCTTCTTTCAGTTGTTGTTTGTATTAGGGAGTTTTTTCATTCAGTCTCTTCTTCAGGAGGTGAAATGCATGCTCAGTGGGGTTAAGGTCTGGTGATTGACTTGGCCAGTCTAAAACTTTCTACTTTTGATGAAGTCCTTTGTTGTGTTGGCAGTGTGTTTTGGGTCATTGTCTTGATGCATGATGAAGTTCCTCTCAATTAGATTGGATGCAATTCTCTGTGAATTGGCAGAAAGAATGTTTCTGTAGACTTCTGAATTCATTCTGCTTGCTATCGTCATGAGTTACATCATCAATAAAGATGAGTGAGCCTGTTCTAGAAGCAAACATGCAAGCCCAAGCCATGACACTACCTGCATCATGCTTGACTGATGAACTTGTGTTTTTGTATCCTTTTCTTCCTCCACACTTTGGCCTTTCCATCACTTTGCTGAAGGTTAATCTTGGTTCCAGAACTTTTGGGGCATCTCTTTATTTTTTGAAACTCCAATCTGGACTTCTGTTTCTTAGTGGTTTGCATCTTGTGGTATGGCCTGTATATTTCTGCTCTAGAAGTCTTTTTCAGACAGTGGTTTGTGATACCTTCACCCCTGCATTGTGAAGGTTGTTGGTGATGTCACTGTTGTTTTTGGGTTTTTCCTCACAGCTCTCACGATGTTTCTATTACCAGCTGCTGCTGTTTCCCTTGGCCAACCTTTTGGATGTCTGACTGTTAGTACACAAGTGGTTTCTTTCTTTTTCAGGATACTCCAGATTGTTGTATTAGCTATGCCCAATGCTTGTGCAATGGCTCTGATCGATTTTCCCTCTTTTCTCAGCTTCGGTATGGCTTGCTTTTCTACCATAGACAGCTCTCTGGTCTTCATGTTGGTTTATTCTTTTTAAGAACAAATGCAGTCTTCATAGCCGCTGAGTAGACACTCAGAGCTGTTATTTGTTTAAACAATCAATCAATCAATCAAGGGTACAACTGGGTGACAAACATTTGTCATGTTCCAGTATTTTTGAGCACTTAAAAATGCATGGGTTCAAACAAAAGTTGCCGTGTTGTTAAAGTTGTTTAACACATCTAATATCAGGAAATGAACACTGAAATTCTGCTCTATCGTCTTGTATCCATCTTTTGATCTCAACCCCAAATCTCTTCAGTGTATAGCAAAAACAGGAGAATTGGCCGTTGCAATACTTTTGGAGGGAACTGTAAATCCACTATCCATCAACTGTAGTATAATGTAATGTATGTGAATACCATATGGATTTTATGGGTGGTTTCCAGAGGATTTCTTGATTTTATCAACAGGTAAGCAAGTATACCAAGTATCATCAAACACATGAATATCTTTTAAAAAAAAAAAAAAAAAAGGCTACCCAAATAACATAACAGTTTAGAGGAGCCTTTCTAAGTCATTTTTAAGGATGTACAAGGACATTTTTTTTCTATTCTTCTTTTGTGTACTGCCTATCATTCCATGAGCTGTTGCATGTAATTGAGAAACTCTGCATTTAAAAATTAATTAATAAATACAAAATGGTAAATCCTTCCAGTGACACATTAACTTTTCTAAAATATGCATAATAAGTAAAAGGGGTTTAATGCAATGCCACTATCGGTGTCAGTATTTTCTTTACTAGATCAAGGAACCACTGCTCATAATTGACAATAGCCACCTAATAATATCTTATCAGATTTACTTTAGTTGTGGGTTACAGCAGCAGTACTGCATCCCAGCTTTGTGGTTGATTCTGATAGCATGTTGAGCAAACCTTTCTGACCTTTCTGGAATATATCTAAGTGTTTGGTGACGTGAAATTAGATAGGGGTGCATTTCCATTTTGATAACCCTAATAAGAAGGTCAAGGCAGAGGTAAGAAAAAAAACCAAAGTTGTTTGTCTTACAGCTGACATGAACGTCCATAAACATGGATACCTAACATGCCTGCAAGGATACAAAACCAAATTTACATTACATGCAAGGATGGATTACTGAACAGACCTACCATGCACAGGCCCAGGGGCCCAAGGAGCTCCAAAGCCACAGCCCCCACATAAAGTCACTCTTATTAACTATCCAGAATCACAGGTCCAAAGGTCTTTTGAAAAACAGAAGAAATAGCCTACACAGTAACTTTGAAGGTGTAATGGTTTCTTTGTTGTGACATCTTCAAAGTGAGTGTTTATCACTTTAGTTTCTGTAGGACTTTGAGGGCCAAATCCTCCATTATTTATGCCATTCAGTATGGACCCTGCAACTCTGTGAGGAGAAATCCAAAAAGGGTACAAAACAGTGGCTCCATAAGAAACTCTAAGGGGCCTCTCATAAATGCCCAGAGAGAAATAAGGACCCCCTTTCCAAAATAATAAATAAAAATTAACGTGGCATGCACCTAAAGGTTTGGTTCATTAAACCCACATGCCCTCTAATTAATACAAAAGCATGGTTCTCAGTATACAACTGCATTGTTACTTGACCACTGAGTTGATTTTTTGTGGGGTAGTTTGGGCTGTTAGACGTCCTGAAAGTGCTGCCTGTTGGGTTTTGTGAAAAGTAATATTGTTAAGCCTATTATCATCTTTCAAGAAAGGGAAGCTTGTGTGGGCTAAAGATATTTTAGCTCACTATTTGCGTGTGTGGCTTAGGGCTGAATTTAGCTTGATTGGGTTCCAGTTAAAATGTCCAGTAGGCATCTTTTACAATCATGCTTACCAACAAAGTACACTGAGCATTTTATTAGGAACACTATACTAATACTGGGTGGGTTCTCCCTCTGCACTCAAAACAGCCTCAATTGTTCATGGCATGGATTTCACACAATGTTGGAAACATTCCTTTGAGATTCTGGTTCATGTTGACATTGCATCATGCAATTCCTGCAGATTTTTCAGGTGTACTTTCACACTGTGAATCTCCCGTTCTACCACATCCCAAAGGTGTTCTTATTGGATTCAGTTCCGGTGACTGGGAAGGCCACTGAAGAACAGTGAACTCATTGTCATGTTCATGAAACCAGTTTAAGATGACTTTTGCTTTGTGACATGGTGCATTATCATGCTGAAAGTAGACATTAGAAGATGGGTAGATTGTGGCCATGAAGGGATGCACATGGTCAGCAACAATACTCAAAAAAGCTGCGGTATTCAAGCGATGATTGATTGATATTAACGGACCCAAAGTGTGCCAGGAAAACATTCCCAACAACATTATACCACCTCCACCAGCCTGGACTGTTGACTCAAGGTAGGTTGGGTCCAAGGATTCATGGTGTTGACACCAAATTCTGACCCTACCATATTTGTTTGCCTCAGCAGAAAACGAGATTCCTCTTTCCGGAAGGCAGTTGTACAAGGAGCGGGAAGTGCTTGAATGGTGGCGGCATATAATATAGAACATATAATATTTTATATATTATTTTAATATTGTGTTGATTATTTTGGAATAAGTTTTTCTCCACTGACTTAGTAATGTCAATAATATTTTTGATAAACTTTACATTCAATGGCTGATGACATCACTCAACACCCTATCACCATCCAAATCATACCAAAATTATGTATGAATGTCTGTATGAATTTTCGCCTCATATCCACAGTTCATGTTTATAGTTCTTGTTTTCGGTTGTTTGTTTGCACTTTACTTAATAAAAATTAAAAAATTGTTAATAAATCTGCACTTGCATCCGTCTTCACCTCCCACTCGTGACAGAAAGCTTGACCTAACATGGATGCAGCAAATTTTTTCAGTGTCCAAGAAGCACTCCTGGAGAAGAATTGCCTGATGTGGGAGCAACAGGGGCGGGGAGATTGGGTCAGAGCCACATGGGAATGGCTCAATGCCATGGGCCCCCTCAGGAAATATTTTGAGGAGGGGCTCCTGACCTAGCTAGAACCATCTCCCACCTTCCCTGCCGCACAGAGGATGCCATTACAGCTCACAGCCTCACCCTGGGCGTCACTCTGTCTCCCTACTCTACCTCGGACGTCACTACACCACAAGGCTCCACTTTGGATGTAGCGCCGTCTTCCTACTTCGCTGAGGACGTCGCTATGCCGCCTTGCTCTGCTGATGTCACTGCCACCTTGCTCAGCTGAGGACATCGCTCCTCCCCCCTGCTTTGTGGTGTATGTTGCTCCACCTTCTTGCTTTGCAGAGGCCATCGTGCCCTCCTCTGGCTCCGTGGAGGATGTCGCTCTCCCCTCTGGCTCCGACGGAGGACGTCACTCCCCCCTCTCGCTCCACCTTGGACTTTGCTTCCTCCCACTGGCTGCACAGTGGCTGTCACTCACTGTCTGGTGGAGGATGTTGCGTCTCCTGCCGGCTACACTAAGGGTAGCACTCCCAATGACCCAGTCAACCCCAGGGCCCTTATCAGCTAAGATACATCTCACCTGGCTGTCCATGACACCCCCCATTGCCTATATTTTGTGCTTCGGGAGACGCGCGTTAAGGGGGGTTCTGTCATGGTAGCACCAAAGGGCACTGGACTACACTAGCCATCAGCCCCAACATGCCACATATCACTAATCACTCTCACCTGTTTCCTATTTCACCTTGATTAGTTGTAGTTTTTCAGGGTCTCTTCATCAAGCTTCTGTTGTACTGTCATTTGTCGTGTGTGCCACAGTATCGCTTCTAGTCTGTATCGCCTCGTATCCACAGTCCATGGTTAGGGTTCTTCTTTTCATTTTTTTTGGTTGGTTGTTTGCACTTTACTTAATAAATTGTCTACACTTTTATCCGCCTTTGTCTCCCATTCGTGACACTGCACTGTTATTTTATCAGGTTTTTAAGTGTTACTATGGTTAGTTCCAGTCTGCTAATTTGGTCAAGTGGTGTTCCAAGAGTACCTATATTTCCTATAACCGCACAACTCATCTGGATTCACCATGTAAAAATTACAGTAGTGTTAACAACATCAGCGGACATGACAAACGATACTTTTCAGGAATATAACTTTTGGCTTTAAATACGAAAGCTCTTCAGTTGAAGATGAAAAGGAAGAAGGGATTTTACCGGAAGCACCTTTAATAGGAATATATTTGGGTTTTTTTTTTCTTTCCTTTTTGGCCAAATTGCATATGGCGCAAAAGTTGTATACTGTTGTATATGGCACTTGCCCTGTGGGCTTGTGCCTGCAGCGAATCACAGTTGTTCAGCTATTCAGTATAGCCACATTGTACAATATTGCTTAAATATTTTAACTGCATGAAAAGAAAGGCAGGATACATCACTCAAGGCTCCATATAATCACATTCAATCCTAATTACACTGGAAATTGCAAGTAAGACCACACAACATTAACTCCTAAATTGTACCAAAACAGTATTGTTAGTTTGTGCTGTTTTTACCATTTTATAAAAGACAAATATTCCTGTCAGTGACATGCTCACACATACTTGTACTGTTGTACCCAACTGTGCTCGAGTCCAAGGCAGGCTGTTTGAATCGATAAGAATAATCTTCACTTAAATATATTCTAGAATGGAAACAAATAACATATGTGGTTATAACAATGCTAATAGTAGTCAATCAACTTAATAAAATATTGTTAGATCATTTGGCAAAAGCTTATAAACCTGCTATAACAATTCCCATTGCCAAGCAAGGCAGAAATCCTTCAACAGCAGGAAAATCAGACCTATAACCCTCATATCAACTTTATGCAAGTGATGGAAAAATAATGTCAGGAGATGATATTAGGCCTTCAAGAACAGAAACTGAACAGCTGCATCTGCATAATCCTCCTTCATGAGCTTCTGTAGAATAGGAGGGGTTATTACTATATGTAACGCTTTTATACCTGACAGCTTATGATTCTTATTTCTGTGTTTTACAAACCAAGTAGCCAGCATCAGGTGGCCCACCACATATAGTGTTCACATGCATGTTAATATTTAATAGTGCTTTCTTAATAACTTTTGTCAGTCGTATAACCCCATAAGGTTATTGACAACAATATGAAATATTATTATAATAATCTTCTTTAACTCTACCTGATTCTGGCCTGCTATTTCCTTATCTTTATAATATCTGTTCAATATATTCAACTGAAGATTCATTTTCTCAATTCCAAACAGTCTTCACTTACCAATCTGTGTCAAGCTAGGACCATAATAAAAAGTGATGTCTATAAATCGTATGCAATGGAAACATAAAGGCACCAATTGGTACAGACACATTTCAGGTGTACAAACACACACATAAAGCTGTCTTTTGACATCACAAATGAACAAGACTATTCTAGAGGGATTAAGTCAGTGACAGGCTCTTGAGTGACAATACATGCCATAAAATGTACATCATCTTCAACACACAATCAAAAGATGCTTGTAAAAAGTAGAGGCTAAAAGATGAAGAAATAAACGTACAATACAGACTCCATGTTAAACTCAATACATATGCTTTCACAGCTGTGGTTTTTCTAGCTATAATGGACTGTGATATGACAAGAATGAATGCACGAGCCAACCGTTAACAGCCTTCAAAACAGTGTTACTATGAATGAAACTTTAATACACTGAAAAGACACTATCAGCATCACATAAATATATATAAATAAAATTGGTTTCACTCTTCCCACATTTTACATTTTTTCCTACATTCTTTTGAATAAAGAAAAATTAGATGCCATGAGTGTACCTTCTACCATCATTTACACATTTGAATGGCCATGGAATATTAAGCAATGCGATCATATGAAATTAAAAATTACATGATATGGCCATGGCATTAAAAAAAATCAATGTGCCTTGACACTTTTGACTTTTCAGTCCTCTTGCTGTGCCCAGTTGTACTTTCATGAAGATGGTATCTATCCCAGCAGTCCTTGAAGACTGATCAAGTAGGCATGAAAGTCTTTGCAAGGCATGTGTTTAAAATTCTATTGAATACATAGACTTCAGTGACTCAACAGACAAGTGACTCCTTTCCTTTGTCCACTGGCTTTGCATCAGTGAAAACACTCTCTCTACCTTAGCAGTGTGAGAGGGAATAGCAAAGAAATACTGTGCCACCTTCAGCAGCTTGGAAAGAAACTCAAATGCTTTTGGACCTTTCAAAATACTTGGTCCACTTCTCGTGTGCTTGCAGATCACCAAAATCTCCATCACTGTTACATCTTTCTATGAATTTCTTCAGATTGCTGACCTGATCAAAGCATTTTGCATCATCAATTGGTACCCCTTTTTCTCCCAAGTGTTTAATACAGGCTTCTACATCATTCCAGTCAAGTGGCTCACTTATCCATCTACATGAAGAAGGAGCACTCCTCCATGGGTTCCATCCACTTCTCCAGACACTAAAGGCATGAACTGTACAGACCCTGCATTTGAGTACTGAACGGGTCGCACTTCGTTGTGCCTGCACCTCCACAGATGTGCAGATTAAGTGTCTGGCAGGGTCACGGCCCTGATGGTCTCTCAGAAGAGCGCATGATGGAGAGCCTTTCCGATAGGGAAAAGACGCAGTTGCTGGATGTGCCTGTGCACCCAAAAGGCCTTTTCGGACCTGCAGTGGCCACAATGCAAAAGCAGTGCGAGGGTGAAGTGCTTCAACTGTGCCTATCAGAGCAGATTCAACACTGGCAAATGTGTGTAATGTCAGATTAGGTTTTAAGAACTGTAGCCACTGAAAAGGCTACAGTCTCCAGTTCGCTGTCGCCACAGTTCAATGGGATTGTGCAGTCACAGGCCAGAGGGGAAGTGGCTAGCGTTTTGCAGGAGGCAATAATCTCTCTAAAAAGCAAAGGTGTGATAAGAGCAGTACCTCACCAGGAAAGCCACTATGCCTTTTATTCAAGGTATTTTCTAGTTCCAAAAAAAGGGGGGAGGCCTGCGGCCAATATTAGACACACATGCAGCTCTTATTCGCTTTCTGCGCCCAGGGGATTGGTTCACCTCCATTGACCTGCGATGTCCAGAGCAAACCTATTGGTAAACAGAGTGCAGGCTATTCTGTTGTACCTGTTTCTTTTCCGCAGGGGAGAAGTAGCACTGCCTTGTGAGAAGAAATAGCCCATAATCCGTCATTACCACAACCCAAGACCTGCATAGAGCTCCCTGAAATTTATATATAACTTATAAAATTGAGCCTGAATTACCTAATGTTATCTAATGTTAATTAGGTTGGTAAATTAAGTAATTGGTATGCTTATATCAAGCTAAGTGACCGATCAAAGTAAAAACGTTAAATCAGCCCCTAGACATATCCATCCAACAACTGTCAAACATAAGTTTTCAAATTAATTTTATTAATTATTTATTGATTAATCACGTTTTCAATCTCTTGATAGGATGAAGTAATGTCATATTTCAAAGTAAGCATCATATTTAAATGCTTACCTCTTCCAGATTTTTTGAAAGCACTTCACACCGAAGACTTCGAAAAGACGATGTTGCTGGGACGGCCTGGCGCAGTGGAGTGGCTGGCCGCTTTATGTCCCAAGGTGCTCTCATCACCTGAAAACCATTAACTTCTGCTGAGGATGGCCCCACATGGACAGCCTAAATATCAATGATTGATCAATGATTACTGTGGATGGTACCACTTAGAAACCATGAAGATGGCTTTGGACTTCAATTGATATGAACAGTTTTGTTACGATGGTTTAGGACTACAATTCCTATGAACAATTTTGCACTCAAGTCTCCATCAGTGAACAGCTGATAACTTCAACAAAATAGACTTTATATATATATATATATATATAT
>CM075017.1:14335208-14345482 GCA_037576675.1 Pangasius sanitwongsei | reverse complement strand
TAGGAATGGGATGGCACTTAAGTTCATATGTGAGTCAAGGCAGGTGACCGAATACTTTTGGTAATATAGTGTAAGTGATAGGCCTAAAGAAGTTAATGTTAGCTGTGGAAGACAACCTGTAAATGACTTTAGAACTGACCAGCCCAACTAAATCATTTTACAACAGTACCCTGCCCACACTTTCAGTTGTAGGAAGCGTTAATTTGTCTCCACTTGGTATCACAACAGAGACTGGCTTGAATACAGTGTCAAGGTCGATGCCGCAGTTTGATTTTGCTGTTGACAATTTACTAGCACCATCAGGACACTGGATGACTGTGAATGAAGACTTCCATAACTGGACAAATGCTGTGGAGAGAGATTGGGGATTTCATAAACATGAATCCTCAAATGAGCATCTCTCTTGCTATACACTGTGGAAGGAGCAAGAGTGGCATGTCAATACTGGAAAGGAGACCAACTACGAAAGAACAGGTACTATGTTTCCTCCCTCACAGATGACCTTTACGAGGGAAGATAGAGGCCTTTGACAGCCTGTCGGAGGGGGGTGTGGGCTTCTCTTCTTTCTACTGGACTATACGATTAAAAAGGACGTTGAATTGGCTGCCACGGTGAAGTCAATTCCTCGGAACACCACTTACACCCGTCATGACATGAAAAATGAACACATAAGTATACTCAGCAGTGTGGTGACAGAGGCTATAGTGGAGGAATTAGGCAACTCCTACTACACATTAAAAGTAGAAAGTAGAACCCATGACCCCACCAGATGCGATTTCATTCAATTTGAAAATGAGGCATACGAGGTCACAGAGTGCCTGCTAAAAATAGCATCAGCTGCAGCGTGGCTGCAGGATGGCTCCCCAACCTGAGTCGGGCGGTGGTGGTATGTGGCAGCAGACGGAGAGGAGGTGGGTTGAACTGGAAGGTAACGCGTGGTGCTTCTCACCTGTGTATTGTTACTGCCAGTCTGCATATTTGTGTTTCTTTGTGCTTTCAGGGACAGCCGTAAACAGATAGAGTGAGTGATCGAACTAGCAGAACATGCAAAACACACACACACTCTGAGGAGCATGAACATGAATGGAGCGAAAGCCATGAATTCATGATGGACACTTTTCAGTTGGTTTGTTTTTTTGATCGACTTTTTGAAAGTGAAAAACCAAGTGTGAATAAACGTGAGCCTGGAGTTCTGCTAGAATTCCACCTGCCTCCCAAGTCGAGGTTTACGTTAGGTAATCTTCTTATGCATAAATTTACATGCACTCAGGAACAATATAAGGATACAAACATTTTTCTGAATTTGCAGGATATTCATGAATAACAAGTTTCTTGTGTACATGCCTGTAGTAATGATTTATACATAAATCTGTTTGTATTTAGATAAACTGATGAATATGATACATTTTTACTGGACTTCCCTTGTCTTGCGTAACTCTAGCCATACATTTAATTTGTGGATTGTTAATGCTATACTTATTAAATGTTAGGAAAGACTGATGTGCTATTTTTACTGTTACATAAACAAGACAATAAAGTTTGTGTTTAAATGTATTTATTCTATTATTTATTCCACATTTATTTTACAATAAACATAATGTAATTGGACTCTCATTAGTAATTATGCCATTGAAGCCAGCTAATCTATTCGGTTCAGCATAGTCCAAATACAAAGCATATGGTAGTAAGATTTGCCCGTATTTATGGATGCTCTCTTTTCCTCAGAGAAACCTATGCATCTGCCAGATTGAAGCTACTGAAGGGAGATGTCACCTCTGATCTTCAGACTGAAGGGGAAACAGGAGGTGAAAAGGATGGTAAGAAATTTCATTACTTTCGACATAAAGGTACTGACAGTTTAACCACACAAAAAATTGTATTAATCATTAATAAACTGTTTCAGTTATTTAAACAATGATAAACATTTATTCATTTGTTAAAACTACCAAAACACCTTTTTAATTGGATAAACATTGATTTCAGCAGTGGTGGTCTGTGTGCTTACATGTGACGGCGAGTGGGTGGCCCGTGCACAAAAGACACACATCGCTCCTTCAATGACTGCTGGCAGGGTGCTGAAAGGACAGTGCCACTTCAGCACCCCCATTGTTTTGGACAGCCAGAGTGCACTTGGCTGTGAGGAAGAGCACTTTAATCCTCCACGGCTGGCAGCTCTGCATTTAACCCATCCAAGTGCACACACACACACACACACCGTGAACACACACCCGGAGCAGTGGGCAGCCTTTTTTGCTGCGGTGCCTGGGGAGCAGTTCGGGGTTCGGTGCCTGCTCAAGGGTCTCACCTAAGTCGTAGTATTGAGAGAAGAGGGCACTGGTCATTCACTCCCCCACCTACAATCCCTGCCAGACCTGAGACTCAAACTCACAACCTTCAGGTTCACCTTCGGGTTCCAAGTCCGACTCTCTAACCATTAGGCCACGACTGCCCCACCTGGAGGAGCTGGAGGGATATAAAAGGAGCCCGCGGCAGCTCAGGGAAAGAGGTAGGGGAAACTAATGAGCACACTAACCTCTGTTTGTTTTTCTTCTCTTCCAGAAGGCGACCTCAGCGGGGAAGACAGTCCCCTCCTGCCCCCAATGCTCCAATGCCTCGCTAAAACACACTGGCGGGATTGCCGCACCACCCCCAGAGACGACATCTCCCTCACCCTTCTGCTCCTTCCACTCTCCCTTCACAACTTAAAGATACTGCACTGACTTTTTTCCCCACATTGTAAATAAAGAGCACATTCCCCTTTTCCTCATGAACTCTGGCTGTTGTGCTGTGTCTGTTCAAGGGATGTCAAGTGTCTGTTCAAGAGATGGTAGAGGCTCTGGAGCGAGCGGTGGCAACATTAGAAATTGGCAGGGGCGACCAGCGAGAGACACCCCGACCCCCACCGGCTCGAGGCCCAGAACTTCTGACTCCTGGGGAGGGGAGACACAGGCTCACTCACTCTGCCTATGGGACACCACCGGATGTATCCGTGCCAATGGAGCCAGATCCCACTGCCCCACGACCCATGGAGAAACCCTGGCTGGCTGGTTGTGCACTACATACAGCAGTCCCTCCCAAGCTTCCCACCGTCGATCTGAGGGTCAATGGCCATCCAGTCTCGGCCCTACAGTACAGTAACTCTGGCTCGACTCTCCATCCTCTCCACGTTCTGCCCCACAGGCACCCTTAAAGTAATGTGTGTGCATGGGGATGCCCAGGAAATTCCTGCCACCCAGGTGAGCGTGAGTCACAGAAACACTGAATGTCCCCTCACAGTCGGCCTCATCCCTGAGCTCCCCGTACCTCTGCTCCTGGGCTGGGACTGGCCAGGATTTGCTGAAGCTAGGGCATCGCGGGTGACAAGGAGGAGGAAGACCAGGACGCCGCGGCCGCGGATCCGGCAGGCCTGCCTGGTGCAAGAAGAGGTCGATGCCAGAGCAACCTCAGCAGGTGAGCCAACACCCCTAACTAACCCTATATCTGGTGTGTCTACCCAGGTCACTCGGGACGGAAATTTCGTCTGGGAGCAGAAAGAGGATCCCAGGTTGAAGAATTGTTGGAGCCAGGTGCGGGTCATCAAATTGTCCTGCAGCAACCAGACCAACGCCTACCCACCACACACTTTCTGGTATGGGGGCGCTCCTCTGCCAGAAAACTGAACGTCGAGGAGAGCTCTGTGAACTCCTGGTAGTCACCCAAAGCCGTACCAAGGCTCTGATGCACCTGGCCCACTCGCATCCCCTGGGATGGCGTCTGGGGGCTCGTAATACCTTGGAAAAGCTGCGAGATTGCTTCACATGGCCCGGCATGGATGCAGAAGTACAAGCCTTTTTCAACAGTGTTCCCAGTGCCAGCGAACAAGCCCCCACAAACCTGCTCCCGCACGTAGAGCGCTTCAACTAAACTCTGAAGAGGATGCTCCCACGGGTGGTAGACAAGGAGGGCAGAAACTGGGACCTGCTACTCCCCTACGTCCTCTTTGCTGTCCTGAGGGAGCTGGTGGACCAGTTTGCTGATGGCTTCTCCTCAGTCTTTGGCAGAACGCATCTGGTCCAACACGACATTAAAACACCTCTGGGAGTCGTGGTCCGACAGCAGCCCTACTGTGTCCCAGAAGCCCACCGTCAGGCAATCGAGGAGGAGGTCTGCCAGATGCTCCAGGACAGAATCATCAAGGAGTCGACTAGCCCCTGGTCTAGCCCCATTGTTGTGGTGCCCAAGCCCACGGGAGCATTGGGCTGTGCAACGACTTCTGGAGGCTTAACCAGGTATTTCAACCCTAACCCCCTCCCAAGGGTTCAGGACCTGGTAGAGCGACTGGGGAGAGTCCGGTTTATCTCCACACTCAACCTCACAAAGGGCTACTGGCAAGTGGCTTTGAGCCCGGAGTATAAGCCAAAGATGGCCTTCACTATCTCCGGCGGCCACTGGCAGTACCGGGTTCTCCCCTTCAGGCTGCATGGGGTGCCAGCTACGTTCCAGTGACTCATGGACATCGTCTTGATACCCCACAGCCTTATGCAGCCACGTACATCGACGATGTGGTAATACATTCCTCCCCCTGGTCCGACGACCTCTACCGATGGCTGTGTTAGAGGAACTCCGGAGGTCTGGGCTAACCGCCAACCCAAAAAAATGTCACTTGGGGTTAACGGAGGCACAGTACCTGGGGTACCGCATCGGCCAGGGACCGCTCATGTCACCCAAGACCAGTCACAAAGAAACAGGTACGTGCCTTCTTGGATTTGGCTGGATATTATAGGTTTGGGCCTAACTTCTCCTCGATTGCTTCTGGAAAGGCCAACCGGCCCAGGTGCAGGGGAGTCGGGAAGCAGAAAAAGCATTCGTGGAGTTAAAGGACGCACTGACGATCTTGCCCATCTTGAGGAATCCCGACTTCAACCTCCCCTTCATCATCCACACAGATACCTCCCAGACAGGGCTTGGGGCAGTCCTGTCTCAGGTCTTCGATGGAGAGGAGCACACGGTCCTCTTCGTGAGCCAAAAGCTGTAGAGAGAGAGGCCTTGGCCATCAAGTGGGCCGGTTATTATCAATTATCTGGCCGGTTGTCTCTTCACCCTAATCACCGACCACGCTCCTCTTCAGTGTTTGGCCAAGGCTAAAGACACCAATGCCAGAGTCACCCACTGGTTCCTCTCTCTACAGGGCACAACATGGCAATGCGGAAGGGCTCTCAAGATGGGTACTCTGGAACCAGAGTTCACCGACTGTAGGCTCGGAGCACCGGGGGGAGGGGGGGTATACTGTGACAGCCTGTGCACAAAAGACACACATCACACCACTTCGGCACCCCCATTGTTTTGGACAGCCAGAGTGCATGTGGCTGTGAGGCGGAGCACTTTAATCCTCCACGGCTGGCAGCCAATCCCCGCCGATGCGATAATCTACCCTCCTGGAGGAGCCGGAGGGATATAAAAGGAGCCCGCGGCAGCTCAGGGAAAGAGGTAGGGGAAACTAATGAGTGCGCTAACGTCTGTTTGTTTTTCTCCTCTTCCAGAAGATGACCTCAGTGGGGAAGACAGTCTCCTCCTGCCTCCAAATGCTCCAGTGCCGCGTTAAAAGTACCGCATCAGTGGGATTGCCACGCCACCCCCGGAAACTACACCTCCCTCACCCTTCTGCTCCTTCCACTCTCCTTTCATGACTTAAAGATACTGCACTGACTTTTTTCCCACATTATAAATAAAGAGCACATCTCCCTTTTCCTCACGAACTCAAGTGTCTGTTCAAGGGCTCGCATGTCACATTACACAGCCAATGAATGGTGAAGGAATACTGTTGTGGTCTTGACATACTGTTCGTAACTGGTGGAATTTATGACTGTAAAGTGCTGGACATACTACCTCCCCATGGTTTACCACCATGCTCATTGTTACGGAGTACATTCCACCTGGCGCTAACGCAAGGAAATGGCCTCTAGGGGCTATCAGTAACCTACCGACAGTGCCCCCGACATATTTTTCATTGTCGCCAGGGACTTTAACCATGCCAACCTGAAAACCATGTGGCCAAAATTCTACCAGAATGTTGATTTCGCAGCCCATAGAACAAAAACCTAGACCTTGTTTACCTCAATGTTCATAGTGCTTACAAGGCTACACCCTACCCTCACCTCAGCTGCTTGGATCACGCCTCTATTATGCTAATTCCAGCATAAAGACCACTTCTGAAACATGCCATACTGGTTCTGAAATAGTTGAGAACCTGGTCTGAGGGAGTCAGCACTTCAAGACAGTTTGGAGCACACAGACTGGAACATATTCACCCTAGACCATCCTAAATTACACCAACCAAGTACTCTGTCTGTATGCAGTGGACGTCAGGATAACTCGAGTCCCGAGCTGCTGGTCCTGTCAACATACCTGGCCAGGTATGTGCTCAGGGAATGTGCTGATCAGCTTGCAGATGTCCTTACAGACATCTTGAACATCTCCCTGAGCCAAGCAGTTGTCCCTTTTGCTTCAACACATCCACCATCATCCCTGTGCCAAAGAAATTTTCTGTGTCCTACCTCAATGACTACCGGCCCATTGCACTCACACCTATCATCATGAAGTGCTTTGAGCGGCTACTCATAAAACACATAGAGAGCAGTCTTCCTACCACACTGGGCCCATTTCAGTATGTCTACTGTCCTAACTGCTCAAAAGAGAATGCCATATCTGCTACCACCTACCTTTCTCTGACCCACATGGACCAAAGGAAAATTATGTATGGATGTTATTCAGTTCAGTGAAAACCAGTCATTTTACATTATTGGTATTAATTAAAGAATATAGAAAGCGAGCCAACACCGACCCATAAATTAAGACAAATAAAACTACTCATTCAATCCCAAAAAAAAGTGCTCACTTTTTATTATTAATATTGTATATTATTAAAGATTTTTATTGTCATAGTAGTGAGTTAAAATAATTTCCACTTTTGATTTTCAGGCTTTACCCTGATCATTCATTTAGAGTCAAAAAGCTTCCACTTCTGTTTTTCAGGCTTTACCTTGATTGATTGTCATACTCACAGCTGTCTGTGTACCTGAAATTTTTGAAACATGTAAATGAGCTGGGCCGTGCACGTGCTTGGTAATTTGCACGTACTTGCTAATTAACAGTTGTTTACCAATTTTCAACATATACACACATCCTTTGTAAATTTTTAGTTCAATTTGGTTTATGGAAACATTTACACACAACTTTACTCAAAGATTGATGAATGATGCCCATTCTCTATTAATCTAAACTTTCACACTGTGCGTACATGTGCGTACATCTCTCTCTCTCTCTCTCTCTCTCTCTCAGTCTCTCATTATGGCAGACCCTGAAAGTGCAAAGAAACGCACACGAACCCATAGTCTCCAGGCACACTGAATGTGTAGGATGTGCCAGGTTCACAGCTAATTTCAACTATTCAAACACAGCCTTTGTGTGATGGGTTTATGTTGTCCAGGGTTACCAGGGTTAAGCAGGTTGTATAGTAGTTGTGAGATAGCAACATAAGAATATCTGTCAGAGCTCCTAGCAGGGAAATTTCCCCTATAGCCCTTAGGAACCCACTGCCCTAAATGCTGCACTCCATCACAACATAGTTAAGCATTTTCATGACTGGCTTTCATGACTTGCTTTGTGACCTTTGCTCGTAAGAAATCCAAAATCTTTCAATCTTTGTGTCTTTTTTTCCTCACTACTCAATAATTCACTAATGGAGGTCTATTTTCAACAAACTGAATGATAACAATGTAGTGCAGAATGTTCTATCATTTGAGTTTCTTCATCATACAATCTGACATGTAGAACACGCTATCACAGTCTGCTGTAGAATTCAAGATATTTTTGGGATCATCTCATACAGTGTGACAAGTAATATTGCTGAAATTGCAGTGTAAACCAGATTTTAGTAATGTCCTTTACCAGTGATCATTACTCACTATCAAAACATTCTCTGTGATATATGGCAATTGAATGACCATGTGTGTTAATTTATTATTCATACAGAAGATTTGAGTTTAATTTACCTGTAATTATGTCAGGAATATAAATGTATTGTTTTCACTGGGCTTACGTATTTGTGGAAGAGGAATGTTTATTAGCCCCTGGATACTTGGTTCCATATGTATGGTTTTCCCTAGGGAAGTTTTTGTGGAGGACAAGAGACTTGGGAGGAGATGAAGTGGTGTGTGTGAAAATGAGCTAAGTCCTGTCTTGCTGTTTGGCTGCAAATAAAAAAAGTTTTACAAACTTCATTGTAACCTGAATTCTTTTTCCACACCACTAGAGACTGGGGAGACAATCATGCTACCCAACACTACCAAATCTAAGGGTTACACTCTTATTGTTGGGAAAAATAGTTTTGTAAGTTATAGCTAGTCTAGCTATAACACATTTTAGTTAGTCCATGTGCTTTATATTACATAATAATATATAATATATAAATAAATCTTTCTAAATCAAAGCTTGTTTCAGTAACCATTTTAGCACTTCGTAGGCAAATAAAAGTAACTGATGATGCCTTTCTTTTCCACGGACATCCTTCCAGTGTATTCACAGTTTAGAATTTCAGGGTCACTGATGTCATCATCATTTTCACAGTTGATCTGAAAGCAGAATAACTTAATTCAATTTTATTGTAGCACTTTTACATCTATATCCCAAAGCAGCTTTTCCAAAATATAGATCCGGCACCCTAAGAGCATGAGGAATAAACAAATGAGAATTATTATTAGAGAAATGAGAATAAACTGAGAAACCAGATCAAACAATGACTATCAGTCTATCAAAGATAATCTTAAAAACCATATAAAAAGATCTGTTGAACTAGCAATGGTATTAAATATATCCAGGGTGTTAGCTATGAGAGAATGGTATACTGTGTAAGACAGTATGGTGCACATTGTCCAGAAACATATTAGTACAGTACACAAATTATAGCAGGAAAATACTCTTTAGAGGAAACATTGCCACAGTTTCATGCCTCTGTTTTATCCATATCTAGTGAGGTTTTTCAAGTCTTCAACTATCCAACTTTGGTGAGCTTGTGCCCACTGTAACTTCAGATTCCTGTTCTTGGCTGACAAGAGTGGAACTCAATGTGGTCTTCTGCTGTTGTAGCCCATCCTCCACAAAGTTTGAGTGTTCTGATATGCTTTTCTGCTTGCCACAGTTATAGAATAATTATTTGAGTTAACATAGCCTTCCTGTCAGATTGAACCAGTCTGGTCATTCTCCTCTTACCTCTCTCAAACCTGCATCCCATGAAAGTAAAAAGAAAATTCCACACAAGCTTTTTTTTTTTTTTTTTAAAAAAAAAGAAAATCAGCAGACCTTTTTGTATCACTTTAGAATCTGTTCAGTCCAAATGTATTTGTATTCATTTGCATCCCTCAGAGGTAGATATGGCAGCACTGGTACTAAAAGCATGGTGTGTGAATTCTGCCTCTGACATTTCTACATCAGTTCATAATTGGCCTCAGTGTGCACATGTTTTTTCTTTTTTTTTTTTTTTAGATCCCACCTGTGCAGTTATTATTTTTGTTTGTATCTGCCAGAGAAAACTTTCCCAAAATATAAACATATAAAGTAGTGGCCTAATTTAAACCACTATGACCCTGGGAGCACCACAGTTCAGGAGCACCACACATACATGTTAATGAACATGATCTTTCTTTGTCCCAGGAGTTTCATGCTTGAGCATGTTTGAACACACATTGCAGGAAAGTACCACCTCCTGCTCCACTTTTTTGTTTCTACCCAGGATCTAGTCTCAAAAATATGCTTTATTAGTAAAAGCATATAGTGTGCCTCCTGTATTTGTATTTGTTTAGGACGCATTATTTGTTCAGTCCAAACAATGTACTCATATTCGGTTACATCCCGATAGACATGGCAGCTGAAAAAATCAGCAGGATCTTCCAGAAACTACAATTTAAGAATTTTAATCATCCAATGTAGTTGTTAAAAGCTTTGCAATGTTCGCATTTCCATTAAAAAACATGGGTAGTGGCTAGGTAACCTTATCTAAATCGTGAAATGGCTCATATTCAGCAGGGCTCCAGTAAAAATCTGCCAGGTTGACTCTGCTCATACTGACATGTCACTGCAGTGGGCATTTCTTAATATTTGGATTCATTAATATTTGATTTCTAGACTTTGTGTAGTAAAACAAGTAGAAACAATGTTTTATTTGTTATATATATATATATATATATATATATATATATATATATATATATATAAAACATAAAACATTTTTTCTACTCATA
>CM075017.1:14314430-14325559 GCA_037576675.1 Pangasius sanitwongsei | reverse complement strand
AGGATTTATGCTGATATTGCCCAAAAACCCTATTTTGTTCAGGCGTTTCCAAACTTTTGGAGGGCAGTGTATAATGTTTCATTTTTACTAGAGAAATTTGCATATATTTAATTTGATGTTTTCTTATTGTCCTCATAGAGCTGTCACCTGTTACTGATGGACAAATTGCAAAAGAGTCATTTTCTCTGCCCCCCTCTCAACCTGTGTCACCTCTTGGGTAAGGTTTATTGCATACATATCTAAGTCAGCAAAGCTTAAAACTAACTGTTACACAAAATACAGATAGATCAACCCTTTTCACTTCTTACTTAATAACACAGTTGTAATGTGATTTTTTGTGTTCATAAATGGCTTGAATGCAATAAAACAACGAGTTAAATTTTGTGTGATGTTACATTTGTGACACATTGCTGGTATTTTTAGCAGAGGAATGTGACAGTTGTTATAATTAACCAATATACAGCCGAATCACAGCCATGCTGATATTCAGTACAATAGCTCGATTGCAGGTGTGAAATTGCTTTTATACCAGTTCTATAAACATGAAATTAATACAGAGTAACTGATATTTCAGACAGAATATGGCAAAATATTTTGTGTATTTTTGCTCTGTCAGAAGAAGTCACAGCTGGATAGAGTGTTGCGTGTTTCCATGCAAAGCACAGACTGACTGAGAGAATGTAGTAAGTGTAGTACAGGTTTCAACATGAGGAACTACACCGATAAGCCATAACATTAAAACCACCTGCCTAATATTGTGTAGATGCCCCTTGTGCCACCAAAACAGCTCTGACCTGTTGAGGCAAGGACTCCACAAGACCTCTGAAAGTGTGATGTGGTATCTGGCACCAAGGCGTTTGCAGCAGATCCTTTAAGTCCTGTAAATTGCAAGGTGGGGCCTCGATGGATCAGACTTGTTTGTCCAGCACACCCCCCAGATGCTCGGTCAGATTGAGATCTGGAGAATTTTGAGGCCAGGTGAACACCTTGAACTCTTTGTCATGGTCCTCAAACCATTCCTGAACAATTTTTGCAATGTGGCATGGCACTTTATCCTACTGAAAGAGGCCACTGCCATTAGGGAATAACGTTGCCATGAAGGGCTGTACTTGGTCTGCAGTAATGTTTAGGTAGGTGGTACGTGCAAAGTAACATCCACATGAATGCCAGGACACAATGTTTCCCGGCAGAACATTTCCCAGAGCATCACACGGCTTGCCTTCTTCCCATACTGCATCCTGGTGCACCCGGCTGGCCACATGTTGTAAAAGAAAATGAGATTCATCAGACCAGGCCACCTTCTTCCATTGCTCCATGGTCCAGTTCTGATGCTCACTTATAGGTGATTTCAGCGGTGGACAAGGGGTCAGCTTGGGCATTCTGACCAGTCTGCAGCTACTCAGCCCCATATGCAGCAAGCTGCGATGCACTTTGTGTTCTGACACCTTTCTGTCATAGCCAGCATTAACTTTTTCAGCGGTGTCTGCTACAGTAGCTCTTCTGTGTAATTGGATGAGATGGGCAAGCCTTCACTCCTCATGTGCATCAGTGAGCCTTGGGTGCCCATGACATTGTCTCCGGTTCACTGGTTTTCCTTCCTTGGACCACTTTTGATAGGTATTTACCACTGCATACTGGGAACACCCCACAAGACCAGCTGTTTTGGAGATGCTCTGACCTAGTCGTCTAGGCATCACAATTTGGCCCATATCAAAGTTGCTCAGATCCTTACGCTTGCCAATTTTTCCTGCTTCCAACACATCAACTATGAAAACTGACTGTTCACTTGCTGCCTAATATATCCCACCCTTTGACAAGTGCCATTGTAATGAGATAATCAATGTTATTCACTTCACCTGTCAGTAGTTTTGATGTTATGTCTGAGCGGTGTGTTACTAGAATCGGAATTTTATGTAACGAACACAGATAATTGGTGAAAATGGGGCAAACAGTGAAAAGTAACAGTGAAAAGTACCAGTGCTGTGACGCAAAATATCAGAACTTTTGGTATGCCACTTCAATCCAGTCAAATTAGTGGACCGGACCTAACTGTTGTATAATGTGAAATAACTCTACAAACTGCAAATGTGTTCAATATTTTAGGACACAACACAATTTATTTAAAAGACAAGCAACAAATGCAGATGAAGTCTCCTCCAAAAGTATTAGAACGGCAAGGCAATTTTCTTTTTTTCTTTTTCTTTTTTAATATACTTTTTTTATTGAGAATATTCCAAAATATATTACAGTTGTCAGCACTGTGTATAAACAGAGGTTCACCTTGTACATATACAAATGCAAAAATTTTTCAGCAGTACATACATTATCACAAGCATCAAAACAGAGGTTTGTAAATATACAAAAGTTTTATGCATCATTAACAGGTCTTCAGAGATATTTACAGTTAAATAAATAGTTTTTCAAAAGTGTTTAAAAAAATGATCAATGTCTGGTTGTTAGTAGACAAGTAGTTTCTTTCTTTTTCAGTACATTCCAAATTGTTGCATTAGCTATGCCCAATGCTTGTGTAATGGCTCTAATCCCTCTTTTCTCAGCTTCAAATTATGGCTTGCTTTTCTCCCAACACTGGTCTTCATGTTGGTTTCAATCAACCTAACAGAGCACACCTGGGCATCAAGAAACACCTGTCAGTCACATGTTCCAATATTTTTTGATTACTTGAAAAATGGACGGGGTCAAACAAAAGGTGCCATTTTCTAAATTCTGTAAATTTCTCTAGATATAAATATTGGGAAATGAAAGCTGAATTTCTGATTTTATATTCATCTTTTCATCTCAATCACGAATGTCTTCAGTGTATATCAAAAACAAAAAAACTGGCCTTCCTGTTCCAGTACTTTCAGAGGGGACAGTAGATGCACCCTATCAAATTTCAGCTTAACTGACCTTGCAGTTCTTGAGAAACAGTAATCTGACATTAGCTCCACCACTATGTATGACCATGCCCCCAAACTTTGCATATGACTTCAGAATCTTGTCCTGTATATGTGATTCAGGTTTTGTGTGAAGCCATGCAAGCAGTCATTAGTTACAGCTGTTTGAGCAAATTAAGCTCAGCCTCCTTAAATTTGATTTATGTGTGGTGGCCATATTGTTTATGAATCTCAATATATGTTTGATCATTATTGAGGTTCATACTCTCCTGAGTAATTTGATCCCAAGGAGAAAAATGGTCAAAAATCCTATGACTAATTTGCAAAAGTAGATTTGCAAAACTATGGCAAATTTACGTGGGGGGAGCAGTTTTTTAGAGTTTGAGCAAAAGAATCAACCTCAAAAATAATTCTAATTGTACACCTTAGTTTGCAAGAGATATACTTGTTTTTGTGTGCACAAACATGAATAGCAAGATGGAGTACTACCTATTAACCAAGTTTCATGTCTCTAGGATATCTATCATCTCATATTCATCTTTTGATCTTAAACCCAAATGTGTTCAGTGTATAGCAAAAACAAAAGAATTGACCTTGCTGTTCCAGTACTTTTGGTGAAGATTGTATATATTGCTTACCAGTTTGCTTGGCCAACCATGAATGTAAACTATTGTACATATATTTCATGCATCTGTCAGTGATCTTACCAAACATCAGAAATACACAAGTCCCACATGTCCCTGAAGTGCTTAAAAGTTCTTGAATTTTGCTGTTTCAAATTTAAGGCCTGGAATACAGTTGATGCCAAAAGTTTATATACAGCTAGGCTAAAGACATTCAAACTGAATTTTTCACTCCAAGTCCAAACATTTCAAGGTACCATACATTTCCTGTGTTAAATCAATTAGGGTATCTACTTAATTTAAATAATAGTTCATTTCAAAATAATAGCTAAGGCATTGATATATTTCAGTATTTATTCACTATATCAGATTTTCAGTGGGTCAAAAATACACAAGAATACACTTTGTTAATATTTGGTGGTTATATTATAGCCTTTTATTTGCCTGAACTTGAATTAAACACTTGGGTAGCCTTTCACAAGCTTCTCACAATACTTTGCCAGTTTATGGGCCTCAGACTTTTGACATGATGCTGAAATGTAGATGTCCTAATAAATAAAGCTGAAATAAATCTTGATTGATATACAATAAATGTCTCAATTGTTATACAGTTATCTCTAATATGAACAGAATAGATGTCCTAAGAAATGTATGGTAACATGAAATGTGTGGAGTTGTGACAGACTGAGACTGAATACCTTTAACCTAAGTATATTTGGCCTGAACTGTATCTGGAAAATCGGCATTTTTCTGTTCGAAAGTACTTTAAATATTCAACAAACTTTAATGACAACACATTTAGGTCTGTTCTGATGACCACTTTTAAGCCAACTGAATTCTGAACTAGCTACATAGCAACTCACAGAAAAGCCTAACAATAATCATGGTCAGATGGACACCAACCTTGTGGTTGTACTGTTTTTCCTCCATAGAACAGTGCGGTGGCCCTCTGCAGTGAAATTTCAGACCCTCTCAGATAAAATGCGGAAATTTATCGTCCCCTTTTGTGTAACACATGTACTATAGTAGTGTTTTTATTGCTATATGAGTGCTCATTCATCATAGACTTATGACATTTTGCCTGAAGTCAATGATGCAAAGAACTGATGCTGAGATGTAGATGTCCTAATATATGCGTAATCATAGCATGCATAATCATAACAGTCTAATTGCACCCGCTTTCTCCAAACTTTGCTATGCTTCACCATGCTTGGGTCCCCAAGCAATTGTATCCTTTGCCGCCCTCTAGCATCAGCTCTGTGTACAACACATGGAACAGCAGGGCTCTGAGAATCAGAAAAAATAAGGACATAAGGATGTACAGTACTGTGGAAAAGTCTTAGGCACCCTATTTTTTTAGTACGAACTGTTACAGCATTTGACAGACACCCTTATCCAGAGTAACTTACATTTATTTCATGGGCATGCAAGTGAGTAGTTGAGGGTTAAGGGCCTTGCCCAAGGGCCTAGCAGTAGCAGCTTGACAGTGTTGGGAGTTGAACTCATGACCTTCCAATCAGTAGTCCAACATCTTAACCACTGAGCTACCACTGCACTATAATGTTATTATAGATTTTTATTTTATGACTTCTACATTATCGAGTCAGTACAGAAACATTTTAGATTTCCAAAAATTTGTTTTCCAGCACAGAATTAAATGTTACAGACATATGTTTATATGTCAGTAAAGAAAGCAGCATATTATGTAAGAGACCACTTTTCAGACAATAAATACAATGAGGGCTGCTGGGTTTTGCTGCAAAAATAAGAAGCAAGTGTGACAGTCAAAGTCTCCAGAAGAACTGTGGCTGCTTCTGCAAGATGCTCATTAAAACTAACCAGCTAATTTCCCTATAAAACTGCACAAATTGTACCCGAGACTACTATTTTATTTTTTAAAGCAAAGGGTTGTCTTACCAAATATTGACTTTGTTTAATTTATTACTGTTTACTGCTCTTTACAGTAATTTTTTTAATGTAGAAACATTCAGTTTTATTATTTTTGAAGGCATCTTTGCTCTATAGCAATTCTTTGCATGTGCCTAAGACTTTTGCACAGTACTGTATGTCATATGCTGTCATATGCTGTCATATGCTGTCATATGCATTGTCATATGCTGTGCAGTTAATGGAGAAAAAATTGTAAACAAACATGCAATACTCTAGGGCATCTTGCATCATGTCATAAAATGTTCTGTCATTTTAAAGAAGTTTCGTCTTTTTTCAAAATCTGTGATATAAAACAAGGGAGGCAGGTTTGTTTAGAGCTTTTTTCTCCGTTTGTAGCTCCTCACCTTTGGTTGGGCCATGTGAATATTTGACATCCCCAAAAAATACCTCAGGTATTCTTTTTCTCTGTTATTATATTTCTCAATAAGTTGATGCAAAATGGCCTATATTGCAGGAATGCCACATTAATTCTGAACTTGTACTGCTTGCAGGAGGTAAAAGCAAAACCACTGGAGTTGACGAAAGGACTCCTATAACTAAGATAGTTGTGACATTTTCTCCTGTTGTGAAAAAAAAGGTAATAACAAATTGCTTTTCATATTAAGCTTTATTGCGTCCATTTATAAAACTATGTAGAACTGTGTAGAGATTACTGAACAGTCCCAGGAATTCTCTATTTCAGTCCCTGGGATTCATGTACACTATATGGCTAAAAGTATGTGGACACCTTAATGAACATCTCAATACAAAACCATCACCATTAATATTGAGTTGTTCCCTCTTTGCTGCTGTAACAGCCTCCACTCTTCTGGGAAGGCTTTCAACTAGATTTTATAATGTGGATGTGGGCATTTGTGCCCATTCAGCCACAAGAGCACAAGAGGTTGGGCACTGAATGCCTTGGCTAACTGGTGAATTTCTGTGAATTTCAGAAAGTTCTGTGAAAATGCACAGTAAGGAATTTGGATCCTATGAAATCTTAATGAATGTAGACAAAATCATGGAAAATGCTGTAATATCATGTAACATTTTTTACCCTTGGCTATAGGGATGTAAAGACAAAAAGATTCAAATCGGTCCTGCTGTCTCTGATACGGCTGTATTGGTTTAAAAGCCTATATCCATGCACACTCCCTAGCGCAAGTGACAGTGAGTGAGAGTAAGAGAGTGCAGCAGAGAGAGCATCTTGAGTATTACAACAAAACTTTGGAACTACTTTGGATTCAACAAAAGCTAAACAGGAAGTCTTCACAAAGCACTGCTTTCAGCTGTAATTTGAGCATATTCCCATCCAATTTATTTTTTAAACAAATTCTATTTATGCATATTCATATTCTATATTTCATTCCTCTAAAGGCTGCTAAACTTTTTTTTTTTTATACATATAATCTACTAGATTTTATTGTATTATAGTCTGTTTTATTATGTATCATCGTTGCACTGTGGGACGAGGCACTAAGAAAAAACATTTCACTACATTACATCACATGTATGTAATATGTATGTGACAAATAAAGAACCTTGAACCTTGAAACAAATCAGGTGAACAGTGTAGGAATTACTACACTTTTTATATATGATGCTATATGCAAAACTTGGTACACTGCAATAAAATGCACTGGCAGTGCCACAATCTTTGTTACAAGCCTACAAAAATGGCATGAAGTAATGTTAACCAGAGCCTGCAGCTAAAGATGCAACAGGTAGAGCTAGTGTTAGCAGTTTCTTTCAGAGCTCGCTACCCCACATTTCTAGCCAGTTGACGGCCATAACTGAAGCAATTGCTTACTTTATTTCTGATAAGAGATTTAGTGCAGTTTCTTCACCATGTGCAATGCCTTCACTCAGCCTCTTACAGGAAAACACAAGCCCATAAAATGCAGAAAGGTGACCTTCAGTGATGTCATCAGGACACAGGCCATATCAGTGCTTAATCCTGGTTCAGTGAAGCCTCAAAGAAGTTCCTATAATGTTCATAAGAACGACATGAGGAGGAACACCAAAGAGCGTTTTTTGCAGACAGCAAGATTTTTTGACTTTGCTGATGAATGTGAGAAGGAAGCTTTTTTCCAAAGACTGAAGCTGACCTATACCTTTCAGCTTCCTGCTAAACTGGTAAATTGATCCCTTATATGTATTTTGAAGGAAAGAACATGTGGTACATTTCATGAAACTGATTTCAGTCTTGAGTCAGTAACTGCTGCTCTGTAGCATATTTTAATAAAAAAAAAAAAAAAAGAGAGAGAGAATTGGAGTAGCCTTTATTGGCCAAAATGAAATGAACATGGACATATATTTGAATATCCTTACTGAATGATCTAGAAATTAGCTTATACAGTCAGGTCCGGAAATATTTGGACATTGACGAATTTATTGTTAATTTAGCTGTCTACCACAGCATATTGGAATTGAAATTAAATAATGTACATAAGCTCAAAGTTATATTAGACTTTCAGCTTTAAGTTGAGGGTATTCACATCCAAATTGAGTGAACAGTGAGTGAACTATTACAGCACATTTTATGTGTGCCCCCCTTTACTACAGCTGTCTTCAGTTCTGGCTTGTTCTTGGGGTGTTTTGCCTTAAGTTTTGCTCAATTGGATTTAGGCCAGGTGGCTGGCTTGGCCATTGCGGAACATTCCACTTCTTCGTCATAAAAAAAAGGCTTGGGTTGCTTACGAAGTATGCTTCAGGTCATTGTCTAACTGCACTGTGAAGTGCCATCCAATGACTTTTGAAGCATTTGGCTGAATCTGAGCAGATAATAAAACCCTATACACTTCAGAATATTGACATAATGTTTTATTTGCAAAAGTAACTTGTATGTTGCAGATTTTTGCTTTTTATTCCTTTTCTAGATCACCTTCACAGATCTGCCAAGGACTGAGGATGTGTGAGGTAGAAGAATGGTTTCTTTTTTTTTTCTTTTTTCAGTGTGCATTGCTGCTCTCACTTAGCTCTCGTTTACAACATGATGGAATAAAATCTGTTTTTGCATGCCTGTAAAGCCCTATTTTGTGATCAGCAAACCAGGACCTACCTCAGTGGTACCTCATACATATTTCAGAAATTAGAAACCATGCTCAGTGTATGACACATGGTATGAGTCATAGGCTACATTCATAGGCTTGTTAGAAGAGGAGACAAGAAGAAAATAAAACCCTATACACTTCAGAATTCATCTTGCTGCTTTTGTCAGCAGTCACATCAGTAAATACAATAAATAAATACAATAGTCACAATAAATGCAAGAGAATTGGTTACACTGGCAGCCATGCATGCCCACACCAAAAGATGAGGTGGTATACTTCAGGTCATACTTCCTTCCCTTCTCCAAACTCTTCTCTTCCCATCATTCTCATACAATTGATCTTTGTCTCATCTGCCCATAGGATGTTGTTCCAGAACAGTATGGGCTTTTTTTAGATGTCGTTGGCAAATGCTCATCTGATCTTTGTTTTTGAGGCCTACCAGTGATTTACATCTTGTGGTAAACATCTTGTGGTATTTACTCTTGTGAAGTCATCTCTTAACTGTTGACTTTGACATAGATACGCTTATACTCTTACCTTCCGTGGTCCTTTGGAACTTTTGGTGTTCCTGACCTGACCGGTGCATTCTTTCTTTTTTACAACCAAATCCAAATGCAAATTCTACACTTGAAATCAACTCTAGACCTTTCATTTGCTTCGTTTTTAGTAAAATAATGATGGAATAGCACACATCTGACCATAGAAAAGCTGAGTAGCCAATTGTCTACTTTTGGTCCCATAAAAAGGGGGGGACCACATATAAAAAGTGCTACACTGTTCTTATTCATAATTCATATTCATTGTTTAATTTCAACTTCAGTATACTGTAGTAGGCAACTAAAATAACAATAACTTTGTCAAAATATTTATGGACCTGACTGTAAGTTGAAGTGTCTTTTGAAGCAATAAAGATGCTAAACTGTGTAGTGCTAAGTCCCTTCAGGACTGGAATTGTAGTACATCTGTAGTAATTATTGACATAATGTGTTATTTGCAAAAGTAACTTGTATGTTGCAGATTTTTGCTTTTTATTCCTTTTCTAGATCACCTTCACAGATCTGCCAAGGACTGAGGATGTGTGAGGTAGAAGAATGGTTTCTTTTTTTTTTCTTTTTTCAGTGTGCATTGCTGCTCTCACTTAGCTCTCGTTTACAACATGATGGAATAAAATCTGTTTTTGCATGCCTGTAAAGCCCTATTTTGTGAACAGCAAACCAGGACCTACCTCAGTAGTACCTCATACATATTTCAGAAATTAGAAACCATGCTCAGTGTATGACACATGGTATGAGTCATAGGCTACATTCACAATATATACTTATTTATTATACTATATACACTTGTTAGAAGAGGAGACAAGAAGAAAATGGAGAAGTGCAAATACAATGAAAAATGGTAGGAGGATTAAAAATACCAGGATTAGTTGACACCATCAAGCAAGTGTTTTGAGGTTAGATGCAAAATATGTCAAGACATTTCAGTAAGGCACTTGATTCTCACATGAAATCTGAGAAGTACAAGCATTATGCTAGCAGTCAAACTGGTAGCAGTTCCCTGGCCAGGAATCTATAACCCAGTGGTGAGAGTGCTGTGGCCTAACCACAGTAGTACTCCAGGGACCCTATAGAAGTCCGGATATAAAATTTAAATTTATCTCTAACAAACAAGCCAAAGGCAACGGTGGTGAAGAAAAACTCCCTGAGGCGACAAGAGGAAGAAACCATGAGTGGAAGCAGACTCAGAAGGGAACCCATGTTCATCTGGGTGATACCGGTTAGTGTGATTATAAATCATTTCTCTTCTTTAACTGCATATGATAAAATTAAGCAGTATTAAGTGTATTAAAAGGAGCTTGAGTATGGGCATAATTAACTGTAAGTCATTTTAACTTTAAGGCTCTGGTATCTGAAGTTTTCTTGCATCTCTTGTAATTGAGGTTATCAACTGTTCAGAGATTAAGACTTGAGTGTAAACAGTTCTTAGCAATTGCTGTCTTTCGCCTATACATGGACTAACATCCACAGCCAGCTTTAAGGTGTCTGTGTAGTACCAGCCACATTAAACCCATGGTGAACTGTAGGCTTTCCATGAGGGGCCATCTTCAGCAGCAGCGAGTGATTTTCAGGTGAACAAGGCAATTGCGAGGTCATTGCCATTCATTTTGGATTATGAATTAATGAATAACAAGTGTACTCACTTAATAGGAAGTTTGGGCCTGCATTGATGCATAGATCTTCCAGTCGTGGTTTAGTAGGACTCAAGAAGAGTTGCAAATTGTCCTTTAACCTGAGATCAGTGGCACAGAGGGGACATGACCCCTAATAGGAGCAGTAAGACCCCTAATGGGAGCAGCCGAAAGAACAACAGATCACTAACATCCCAACTCTGAGCGCCATAGCATGGAATAACATGGAATTATGAGGGCACACCACTCAGCCGCAATTCAGCATTATGACTGATGAAAACCCACTCAACCATGCTTCACAAGTGTTATGAAAGTGGACAGCCACACTTTGAGAGTCTTCTCACAGGCTATGCCTGGCATGCATTTTTTGTCAATTCAATTCAATTCAATTTTATTTGTATAGCGCTTTTAACAATGGACATTGTCACAAAGCAGCTTTACAGAA
>CM075017.1:14295293-14309998 GCA_037576675.1 Pangasius sanitwongsei | reverse complement strand
TGTATTGCTACTGCAATAAAGAAGTTTGCTTCTTCTCATCCAACGTCTGAGGATTCTTCATTGAATTTATTTGATTAGAAGTTAGAAGAAAAGTGAAAATATAGGTAATTGAAAAATACGTTGATCCACCCGCGAATGTGTCCACTCAGACGGGAATTCTGAGTTCCGACAACAGCTGTTGCACACCATTTGCACAGCTGTCAGGGCTCCCTGCTCCCTCAGTGGACATAACAGAGGTTGACTACACAGACCTGTGTGATCACCGTTACATCAGCATCCCCCCAGCGCAGCATCCAGTGATACTCGGTGACCTTTTAATTTATTGTTAACATAGTAACCAGAATTAAATGCTTACACCCTCCACTCCTTGTGTGTGATTGGTAGGAGTGGCAAATTTTGACTAGCCTTTGACCCCTTCCCTTTTTCGCAGTGTAGTCCTTTCTGAAGCCAGAAACTTGAGCATGCTTAAGACTTATATCTCTGGCTTGATGCCAGCTGAACTGTGAGCATAGCTGTCAACTTTTCTACAAATACAAGAGAGAGCCTGAGTGTGATTCCCCTTTTTAAGATGCTGATAATATGGCTTTATCACCCTACAGGGATGGCTCCCCTTCCTTTAGCAAAATATTGTATTTTTATTATAAAGTTTTCCAATAGAAGACTTCGTTTTTTATTTAAGGTATTAACTTATTTTCCCAGCAACTTTGTCCATAGATAATGTTTTTCTAATTTAAAGCACTCTGCCATATTTGGAGATCATTTGTTTTCAGGGAGAGTCAGGCTAGTCCCGTCTTTTCATACTTACCTAGTCATTTTCACAGATGCTAATAGACCCTTTTGACAGAGGCCATTTTGACATGTCTTTGCAGGGTAAAATTAATCTGTAATTGATAACATTAATTATGGTCCATTTAGGTGGGACAGGGCCCTAGTGTTGTGCATGCTGTCTAACTGGAATGGGACCATAATTAATGTTATTAATTACACCTATATTTACCCTGTGATGATAAACCCATTTTCCACACTATGTTTCCTAAGTTAGTAGCACATAACACCAGTAAATATAACACATTGAAAATCTGCAACCCCGGACTAAGTGAAGTGATTATTCTATTTAGAGAATTGATGCACAATTGTTAAAGGCAGAATCACAATTTGAATGGAACTAATTATTTTTACCACGCCTAGTGCTAACCATATTTGTCAGACACGTTACTTGGTTATATGTATAATTACATAGTTATATGAGCTTGGATAACATTGCAGTGATTACTTGGTTTTCCAGCCATGACTTGCTGAGTCTTCAATCACATGTCCAACTGTGTAAATGTGGTGAGGGCCAGTGTTCTGGAGACCGCTTTAAGGACCTTCAGGAGGCAGGCCTTTAATCCCTGCAGACAGTTGGACATTGTATTTGTGGATATTGGAGATATCCAATACAGACATGTGGAGATTACACCATTACATCAGCATCCCCCCAGCAGGGGGTGAGTGCAGTTGATGATGGAAGGGTGCAGTTGATGATGGTGTTCCTACCCAGGAATTTCTAAGGCTCCTCATGAAAGCAGTTCTGGAGTCACGGTATTTTGTGGGGCCCCAGAACTGCAGGAGCCTTGCTCTCAATTCTCTTGGTATGTACATCTGTTGTGTAATATAGTAGGGAGCAAGTTGTATAATTTAGTGAATTTTTTTTTTTGCAACAAGGTTTCCCAAATTTCAGAAATATGTAAAGGTGTAAACTTTCCATGGGAATTAACAGGAATAAAATGGAAATTTAGGGAGTATTTACACGGGCTGTCGTATGCAGAGAGAAACACAAACCTTTTAGGAGCAAATTAGAAGAAATTCTGATAGTAAATAAAAATTAGTTATATTTAAAAAAAACAAAAAAAAAACAACTCCCAACAGAGTTTTGGACTGATGGTATTCCTAGTTTGTGACCTAGTGAGCCAATATCAGAATGTATTTTTGATAGACTTCAAAGCACTATTGTAAGTCACTCTGGATAAGGGCGTCTGCCAAATGCCATAAATGTAATGTTATATGACCTGAAGTTTCATTAAATTAGCTGACTCTCTACATTTTAGAAGCAAATCAGAAGAAATTCATCCTAATAGTAAATAAAAATTAGTTATATGGCCTGAAGTTTTATTAAATTAGTTGACTCTCTACATTTTATTATATATGTTGTGTTGGGAGAATGTGCATTGCATGCAGAGGATTGAAATTTTACTGCATTCCCATTAAATGGGATGCTAAAAGTCTGTCAGCTCATCTGGATAACCAAGAACAGACCCCTTTTTCTTTGAATGGGGAGTCATCTGTATCTAAGAATCTTTCATACATATCATAATTTTACTTTCATATTTGAGGTCACTGGTAAATTACAAAAAATACAATATTACAAATATTACAATATTATTATAATATTATTACAATATTACAAATATATTTTTCCACTTATATCAGCTTCTATGCATGCAGATCCAGTTGATCTGCTATGGAGTCCTAGTTTACCATGGCGACCACTCTGTGATTCTCAACCTTTTGGAGGTGTTCAATATTAATTGAAAATGTAACATTTCAATTCAAGATGCTGTAAATTATAATTTTACTAAACATAATGACATCACGATTATTTTCTCAGAATATGTTTACTTTTTAGCAAGTACTTTCTGTTACAATTCAGAAAAGAAGAGTACCCAAATGCAGGACAAATGCAGAAATTAACAAAAGTAAACTTTAATAAAACTGACAGGTGGAGTAGACAAAGGCAAACAGGCAATCCAGAAACAAACAGGTGAAATCCAAACAAAATCAAACAAAACAAATTCTAAGAGTAACCAAACAAAAGAAAGAAAGAAAGACACGAGGAACACTGGCAATGGATCGCAGGGTACAAAGGCAGGATTAACAGACAAATCAATGAGGAAGGGCTGGACAATAAATAAACAGAACTGATAGGATAACGAAACACAGGTGAGTACAAAATTGGAGTGACATAGAACTCGCACAAAGACAGACAGGGGGAGATACAGACAGGGAAGCACAGGAGACACAGGAAAACAGAAACACATGGAAAGAGCAAAGGAAAACAAGGGACATGGCAGAGACCATGACACTTTCGCTGTTGCTGCGAACTTAAGTGTTACAGATTCTTTTAAAACTACCATCATTATATAGACTTTCTCTGGATGCTGGCAATTGCCTGTACATGTGATTGTAGATATGGAGTGCACGGCATGAATGCAGGGTTGCAATAAAACTAAATTTCAATGTAAATTGAATGTATTTTGTAAGTCTCTTCCAAAAAACATTCCCTCATTTGGTGGTTTGATATTGGTGGTGGAGAGCACTGTCTAACGCGTTGCTCCAAAATCTCGCATTGATGTTGAATTAGGTTGAGATCTGGTGACTGTCAAGGCCAGAGCATATGATTCACATCACTCTCATCAAACCATTCAGTGACCCCTCATGCTCTCTATAGATGGGGCATTGTCACCCTGGAAGAGACCACTCCCATTATGATAAAATGTTAAAAGAACAACTTTCTATTTATTTGCAGTGACCCTTCCCTCTGAGGGACAATTGGACCAAAACTATACCAGCAAAATGCCCTCCCACAGCATAACAGGATCACCAGACTGTAGGGGTCAAGGGTTCAGGTTTTTCCTTTAATTTGTCACCTGTCTGTACATTTCTTTTGCATGCCAAATATTGATGTAACCCTACTCATGATAAAAGATGTTTGAATCTGAGAACATATGTCCTTATCTTGTTGAAAGGCTGAAGGAAGGACTAGGAGTGTTAGGTGTCCTTAATGCCCAGAGTGCTGCACTTATGGAGAACCTCTTCTCTGGTGGAGCCTTTATGACCAGGAGCCTTGTTGGCTGCCTCCTTATTGGACCTCTTCTTAGTGGAGTACTATCCAAGAAGAAGCAGTTGGAGGGCTTTGGAGGAGGTAGCAATTGGTGGGACTGGCTGATCATGGTTGAAGTTGAGTTCATATAATTATATAATTGGAATATTATTTTGTTGTTTTATATATTTGCAAGTTACGCAACTAAGCCAATGATTAGGGATTGCTTGATACCACCTTTTAATTGCCCACACCACAACCTTGAGTATCTACTGATACCAATCTGACAGTCTAACAGTGACAATAGCCACTGAACTATATAGGAGTAAATGCACATAATATACAATGTGACAGTGTAATTAATGACTGTGCAAATGTGTCAATGTAAAGTTGCAATTGTAAGTGTTAATGATTTGAAATATCAATTTTATGTAAATAAATAAATGAACATCACCAGTACATTCTTTAGATAATTGTATATATGTTTTGTAATGCAGATGTGTTTGTCTTGTTTTTAAGAATCTGCTACTTTGGTTTGTATGTTACAGATGGAGATGCAGAGGTCCAGGAAGATGGAGGGGACCTCATCGAAGTGACCTTGGTGGATGTGCTGGTGTTTGCTTCAGGGGCATCTGCCATACCTGCCTTTGGTTTTAGGGAGATTCCAACAATTTCTATGATGACCTGAATGGCATCAGGTGAATGTTCCCAGAAGTAAACACCTGCACCATCACTTTGAAACTGCCCCTAAGTCATGATTATGGGAAATTTTGTCATTATATAACTTCAGAGATCATTTAGTCCCCGATGTTTGGGGTAGCTCAATTGTATAATCAGTTGTATAATCAATTTGATGTTTGTTCAAAATTGGTTCAAAATGTTATTGAATAATGTCTTTAAACATTTAAATGATGACCTAAACCTTGACTGTCTTTTATTCTTCCTACCAAAGAAAAATTTTCAGTCTAACATGATATTGGTTAATCCTTATATTAATATTGTATACATGACTTTATGCCATAGCTTTGGTCAGAGTTTTATAGGATATAACTGCAGTGGTGAAAGTAGATTTGACTTCTAACTGGTGATGTCAGTCATAATAACTGGAGCAATATGGAATGAAGAACCTGGACTTTAACAATATTTTTCCATCATTCAGGGAATATTCCTTTTAATGTCACTTTCACATTTCTGGAACAAACTGGTCTAATTCACAGGATTTAAGGATTTAGTATAGCATATAATTAAATTAAAAAGAAAATTAAAAAGATATTAACAGTTTATGGCAGTAATGCTCCGGTGGTATAATTATTCACAATTAAAAAGATGTCATCAGTGAAGCCCACATGCTCTTCTCTTCCCAGTCTGCAAATGGATTTCTGTCGGGAAGCTGTGCAGGTAAAATCATAACTAAAAGGTTTGGAGAGCCAAATCGATTGCATCTACATTGCACGGTGCCTTCAATCTCTGGACTTAAAGGTTTTTTCTTCAATTCTCTGTACCTAAAATCTGTCCCCTGGAGAACATCCACCTTCATTTCACAGCTTCTCACCAAGCAGGAGAAGCTGGATGGTGCTGAAGGTGCTTGAGAAATCAAAGAACAGAATTCTAACATATTCCCAGTTCTCTCAAGATGGGTGTAGGCCCTGTGGAAGATGATGGCATCATCCACCCCAAGCAGTGTTGGGGAGTAGTTTTATCTACATTTTGCAGTAGCTTGCTGGTATTCCAGCTACTTTCATATTTCCAAAGTGATTCAAGTAGTTCAATATTTGAACTACTTTTTGTGATTTTTTTTGTGTAGTTAACTACTGAAACTACAAACAATTTTCAGATATAAAAGGAAGGGAATGATTTTTAATTTGTATTTTAATTCTCTGCTGTAATTGAACCCCCTTTAACCAGCCCCATCATCCAGACCACTGTGAAAACATGCCCAGGCAATGCATTCTTCACGTAGCCACCACCACACACTTAAATAATCCTGCTGTGTGCAATACAGGTTTTTATACTAGTTTACTCTAGTATAAAAACCCAAAGCTGACATTCCTTGCACTTTTCCATAGTTGGATATTTTATTTTTTTGGTCTATGTTTAACCCAATAGTATGCTACTTGCATAACCTGTGGACAAGTGGACAATTTGTGTGTGGCATTTTTGCTGGCAAATGACTTTTTGTATTATGTTTTGTTATAATTTCATATCATATGTACATTGTCAATTTGATCGTTTTTTTTTAAGTACATCTACCATTTCTAAGTATCTTTAGTTAACCAAACTATATTTCTCCAGGAGTCAGGATTGTTTGCTTGCTTGAACTGTATAAATAAACCAGCAAATGCACAGACTGTGTTTGGACAATAGACTTCTTTTGCATGTGTATAATTACATGCTTGTGGTGCATTTGATTATGATTTTGAATTTGATTTTTGACAAATAGCCATTATAGACTCGTTGGCTATGTTATAATATATTATGATGTAGGCCCAGGCCACAATAATGCAGACATTTTCTGACCATTTAAACCAGATTAGGAAATGGACAAATATTTTGTTATTGGGAGATGATGAAAATATTTTATACTGTGTCTTTTCTTTTTGCCATCAGAGTTTTTATTCATTTTCATTTCAATCAGTCATTATACATACATATGACTCAACCCACTCCAAAACTGGTCTTATGTTATTAGTATTATATAAGTCAACTTTTTATTCAATTATTTTGACATACTAGGGTTATGGAAACTAAGTTATGGAAATCACATCTCTATACAAAACTGCATAGTTTTTGCCTTAAAATACATAGTATCAAAAAAAAGCTGAAGCTCTTGTGGTTCCAATAACCACAATTTCATTTGGTCATAATTATTTTTTGCTAAAAGATTGCCAATTCGGAGTCTTAACCTATTTATCCCCTTTCCATGTAAGCTAGCATGGCATTGTGACCTCTGCTATCAGTATACCTCTATCTTCACTCTAGAGCTTACAACTAAGCCAATGAAAGGCAAGCAACTATACTGACATAGAGGCTAGCTTGCTATAACCAAATCAACCAGGTACATTCCTGGGTTATTTGGTGATAACTGGCAAAACAAATTTACTGCAGATGACACATTGCAGACGTCAAGTAGCTATGGCCCACGGTGACAACGACAGTGTCACACTTCTTCTCTAAAGTCATTGGTCATGGCGTCAGTTCACGGCAAGGTAAGCAACGATCGACACATTGGCTGCTTAGTTAGCAAAGTGACAAATGAACCAGGTACATTGCTGGGTCAGCTTTCACACCTTTTACAGTTGTGGGTCACCTCCACAACTTTTCAATGTGAAGCAAGGCTCCAAAAAGCGAGGCTGCTTTAAAGTACATCATTCTGTGCTTTAATGTGCATAAGTGCTCAGTGCTTCTCTGTATTATACTGTGATAGATTTGCGCGATGAACGATTATAAGGGGGCCAAGCACCGAAGGTGCGTCTTATAAAGGGAGAACCCTTTTCTTCTTCTTCAGTTTAGGGTATCAAAGGCAGCCCATAGAACCGTCTGGTAAAAAGCTGTGAAATTTGGCACACGATTGGGGAGGGAATATTCTGACCAAATTTGGGCCAAGTCCTGCCCACCACCATCAGGTCAAATGTTGGCGTAATTTGGAAGAATCTTTATGGTCAGATTCCATAACCATGTGTTCAAAATTTAAAAGAATTCCCTGGGTCAGGACAAGTTAAATGCACCCTATGAAGTTAATTTCCGCCTGATTAGATTTTCTGCCATCTTTGATTTTTTCAAAAACTGTTTTTTCACTACTCTTCCTACAAATTTTATGTACTCCACCAAATTTGGAACAAGTCATCTTCAGAGTAAGCCTCACGAAAATTATAAAAATAGAAGCTGTCAAAGAAGTTGTCAAAGGATCTGTACATGTGCTTTATTTAACATAGGCTTTATTTAAAAAACTTTATTTAACATAAGTTTGGAGTGGGTTGGCTGCATTTGATGAGATGGCATCTTTTTTTAGTGTACAGGACAATCAGAGGACAATTAGATTGGCTTCTAATTTCTAACTATGTGTTTTGATATAGAAAGAAAAGCCTAGTAAAGCCCATCTCTTTTTTTGTTCCAGTGTTGCTCTTCATGTGGAAATGCAAGGACTGTGGATGTGTATAAGATCTGAGCTGTTCAACCACTACAAACTTAATCATGGGCATTTTGGTCATGGCTGCTCATATCCATGCACTTCTACAAATTGTGCATGTTGATTCAAGACCTGGAATGCTTTACTAAGTCATTTCTCAAGAAACGACCATGTCCAGAAATCACTCGCTAATCACAACCCAAAAATGGGTTGTGTTCAGGTTTTTTAATCACAGGTTTGATAACTGCTAGTTTAAAAGATTTAGGAACATAGCCATAGCTATTGAATTGATTATTTTTAGAAGAGGTTCAATTACTTCTGGAATTATCTATTTGAAGAAATATGTAGGTTTCTAGTATACAAGTTGATGATTTTGTTGAGGAAATTTGTCCTAAAGCAGTCCTAATGCTATCAAAGCAATTGTAGTCCTAAGCCATCATAGCTAAACTGTTCATATCACTTTAAGCCCAAAGCCAGCTTCATTGTTTCTAAGTGGTACCATCCACAGTAATCTCATGTAACTTTAGGCTGTCTGTGTGGGGCCAACCTCAGCAGCGAGTGGTTTCCAAGTGATGAGAAATACAACCAGAAGTAGGGCATCAGGATGGATCAGGCCGGTCTGGAGAGCTGAAGGGGTCAGGATCACTGGCATCTCAGGAGTAGCATGTGTAGCTTGACAGAAAGCGAGAGAGGGGGTGGGAGAGAAAGAGAGAGAGAGAGAGAGAGAGAGAGAGATTGTTAGGTATGCTAATTGTCACATAATGGTTAAAGACTATGCACACTGTGCAGAGTGCAAGCAGGGACGCTGGCAAGGGAGAACCAGAAGGTAACACAGACATGAGGGTGCCCTGGGACATAAAGCAGCCAGCCACTCCACTGTCAACAAACCTGAGTGAATGCGTGAGAGGTGGTCCTTTACCTAAGAAAAAAACTATTGACAAAAGGCTTGACTAAAAAATTTTTTCAGCCTAGACCTTCTGAACACTAAATAGAAGGCTGTTCCATAATTGTGGGGAACATAATAAAAAGAAAGCTCTGCTCCCTGTTGTAGCCTTCACTATTCAAGGTAGCAACACGTATCCTAACTGAAGCCTATAGTTGGACAACTGACAGGGGTCGAGGTCAGGTTTTTTAATTACACGTTTGATAACTGCTAGTTTAGGATTTAGGAACATAGCCATAGCTAAAGAAAGAATTGATTATTTTTAGAAGGGGTTCAATTGCTTCTGTTTGAAGAAACATGTAAGTAATCAAACATGCAAATAATCAAACATGTAAGATCTAGTATAAAAGTTGATGATTTTGATGAGGAAATTAGTGAAATGAGTTTGGTCTCTCTAAGGGGAAATTGTTCTAATCGTTCTTCTGTTATGATTATATTATTATCTACAAAGTTATCAAATTGTCTGGTATTAAATTTATAGTCTGAATTTTTTTGCCTGATATTTTCAATTATGTCATTAAAAAAATTCATGAAGTCATCTCTGCTACATATTAATGGTGTGCAGGAACTTACTGTGGTGGTCTTATTCCTAGTTATTTTTGCTACAGTATTAAATAAGAATCTAGGATTATTTTTGGTATCTTCTATTACGGTGGAAAGCGTAGGGTGTTGATCTAGCAGCTCTAAGAAATTTTCTATAGCTCAGGAGGCTCTCCTTCCATGCAGTGAAATACTACCAATTTAGTTTGACGCCATTTACATTCTAATTTTCGAGTGGTCGACAGGAGTGTGTGTGATTGTGCTATTTTTTTCTCTCTAATTATTTTTTGTTTCAATGAAGGTATATCTAGCATGTAGCAGAACGTTGACTCTAAGCATTTAGTTGCCTGATCAAGTTTTGTGGGGTCAGATCAATCATAGTTGATAACTCTGGGAGATTATTGATAAATCTCTGTTCAGTAGCTTACGTGAATGTATGTCTGACATAGTAGTGTGGTAAATTTCATATACTATGACTAAGACACATTCTAAACGAGATGAGGTAATGATCTGAGAATGTTAGTATTAGAGCAAGAGTAATGCTTATATTATGACTGTTATGATCTGATTAACCCATACTGAATCTAGAATAGACACAACTGCTGTTCTCATAGGGTCTTCTGGATAATCAAAATTAATATTAAAGCTTCCAACAATTAACACTTTGTCTGAAGAAACAACCAGGTTTGAGATGAAATCAGCAAATTCAAAAAGGAATTCAGAGGTACTGGCTGTGCATTCAGTATGATTTAATTTTATGTTAATTAGGTTACTACAGCAAACCTTCTGAGTTTTTCTACATTTTTGTTTAACTTGGGTCTCAATATAGTGGAACCTGAGTGACTAGTGGACGGTCAGTTTATCCTGCTTGTAACCTGGCCTTAGGTCTAGATTGTCACCGATTAACTAGGCCTGTTCTGAGACTATGTACTATGCTGCAAGAAATGAGAACAGCACCAAACTTACCCTCAGAACTGCTCCAATTAAAGCCCACATTGTTTTTGAAGCACCACCTGCACATTCAGCCGTTCAGTGACCATACTCTTACTAACCTCTGATTGACAAAGGCATATATCATTGGCTCCTACATGAATAACTATTTTTGAAAACCTATGCCTGCCTAATAAACCTACCCTGCAATGTCCGGCACCCTGGCTCCCGGTATATACACCTAACTTGTGTATTTAGGTGTATACTACATACACCTAAATAGTGTATAGTTGCAGCTGCTGGTGCCCCTAAAGGCCTTCAGAATTAGATAATTTCATGTGCCTTAAGATAATTTCATGTGGATCATAGTTGTGAGTGCACTGTGTGAGTCTATTGCTGTTAAAAAAGCAATAGGACTAGATGCTTTCTGCTGCTTGGAGGTGAAAAGGTTATTATAAGAGACACTTTAATGTAGTGGAACAAATAGAATATGTACTTGATCCTAAGGAGAAGAGTATGTTTCCAGTATGTTTCAGTCTTTCACAGACACTGTGAACCTAGTTAAAAATGAACAAGTGTGGGATGATCTTAATTCATGGTTCTGTCGGTGCGCTCCCAGAGTTTTGTGAAATCATCCAAATGGTGACACTGGAAGATTGCTCTTCATTGTCAAGAATCTCAGTGGGTGGTATATTGGACACTACAGAAACATCTCCCAATAAAGAGATCTTAAATGATTGTGCAAGGTTCATCACTTGTCAAGTCAAGTCATTTTTATTTGTATAGAGCTTTTCACAATACACATTGTTTCAAAGCAGACTGTATCATCTCATTCCTCTTCATTTGACATCTGTTGCTTCAAACGAGACAATAATCCTGTCATCCCCTGAATCCAGGTAATCACGAACAGAGCAGTGGCCAAAGCACTTTCCAATTCCCCGCTTTTCACTTGAAACTAAGTAAAAAACTTTTACAGTCAGCTCACAAAGTCTGATATACTGAATAGACAAGCAGAGGTAATTTTCAAACACAAATTTCAAACACAGAGGATGTACATTTCTGCTTAGTTGCAGAGGCCTTGCTCAAGAAGCACCCTTGTTTGAAAAAACCTGGGTCTTTCAATGGCTGCTAGGGTTGGAAACAGTGACTGAAGCATAAAATGGGAAACTACATGACACAGCTCAAATTGCAAGGGTGCATAGAGGTATCTGTTGGTTTACAGACACCTCTACGCACACCTGCAATTTGAATCAGTTGAAGCCACTGAAAGCCAAAGCAGCCATAGATGCTTTCCCTGCAAAAATAAAAGTCAAGAAGCTGAAACGAGCAGAAGCAAACCTTTACCCTTCCTTCCCTGTTGGACAGTCTCCAGATCTTGAAAAAGAGAGACTTGAACTTTTAAGCTTGAGAAAAGGAACAAAGAAAGGGTTGTTAAGGAAAAAAAGGCTCTGACATTTGCCTACAGATCGCCGGAAGTGGTGAGCCAGGAGCCCCGGGTCAAGGATTTCAAAGCAAGATGGCCTGTGCTGTACAATTTGAAAGAGGTATTAACAAAAGTTGTTGTTAGGTAATGGTTAGTTAGGTAATGGTTACATTGTTAAGATAAGATAATGCTTTTGCAAAAAAAAAAAAAAAAAAAACTACAAATGTAACTGTTTTTGACAATTTCTTGGTCATTATATGGGTTTGCTCCCTCTCTAGGGACATGCATCTTGCAAATCATGGATCAGGTACTTCTGACTGTTTAATATGCAGTAACATTTAATTTTTAATACTTATTTTAGTCCACCAAAAGTTAAAAGAAAAGTACCAAAAATCAAAATTTCATATTTTAAAGGCTAGTTTACACTGCCCCGACGAACACCCACAGATGGCAACAAACTCTTGTTAGTAGGGCTGGGTATTGATACAGATTTCACAATTGGTTTCAATTCTGATTCACAAGCTCTTGATTCAATTTGATTCTGATTGAATCTGCCATCTCGATTGGATTTTGATTCATATGGAAATATTTCAGCTACGTCAATTTTTCTTAAGGAAAAATAAATCTCTCCTGACTAATGCTGTAAACAGAAAACAGGGTTCTGTTGTAAATCTTTCTGGAGGGTCAAAAATATGGCAGTTTCACCAGAAGTAAGATGACTGAAACACCAGGATGTTTATAATAATAATAATAATAATAATAATAATAATAATAATAATGTTTATAATAAAAGCATGCCCAGCATGCCCCACTATAGCATGCCCAGGCTGTCATACCCAGTTGGTTTATTGCGTGCACAAAGACAGCCTGGGCATGCTATAGTCTAAATATAAGTTGGGCACAGTCAACATTTATACTAATGCGTGCGTGCAAAGGACACACTCAAGACTTATTATAGATAATAATAATAATAATAATAACCCAAGTCTAATAAGAGAGAAACTTAAGAGAGAAACTTAAGAGAAAAACATAATCAAGGACAAAAACATCATGACCCAAAAAAACAGATAAGTGCAACATTATGAGTGAACAAATTCCAGACATGTATGCAACAGGAGTAAGCAAAAATCACATTGAATTGATCTTAAATGATTCAATCAAATATCCTTTGATCAAAATTTTGTATTCTGAAGTGAGCAACTTCATAGCATGCAAATCTGTTTAGAAAATGGATTGGAATATTGGAATCGTGACCTATCGTGACCTGAGTTGCACTCCTAGCCGTTAATATATTATGATTTGACTCATAGTGCATTTTGGCATAAGATGGCAAAAGACAATGCAAATGAGTGTTCTTTTGTTTCATTTACACTACTTTAGGATTTTTTGTTTCATTTACACTACTTTAGGAGGAGATGATGCCCAGAGAGAGCTGGAGCAGATCACCATGGTGGTGTTTGTTATTCAGAAGGAGGGGAAAGAAAAACAAGAACCACTGTATAGGCTTTGAACCTTTGGAGACATCTTTTGTTGTTCAAACTGCAAAAGAGGAACACTTCAAAGGTAAGCGAAGTGGCTTTGGGTGAGCCAGGTTGAGGACATATATGAATCCAAGAAGCAGGGCACAGGCTGTTCATTCAAAACTTCCACTTCTTCAGTGACGATGCCAGAAGCTGTTGTTGCAGCTTGAACAACAAAAGTGTCTCCAAAGTTTCAAAGCCTATACAGTCATTTTATACTGTTATTAGTAATATTTATTACTGTTTATATACTGTTATTTATATAAGAATGTGTGCAGCTGTATGTAAGAATGTGTCTTCTAGTTGTATGGTTGTTTGTAAGAATGTCTAGTCGTATGTTAGATTGTGTCTAGCTGTTTGTAAGAATGTCTCAAGTTATATGGTTGTGACAATTGCATGGTTCACCTTAACTGGGCATGGGTAACCATGCTCAACACCACCAAGCTGTTCTAAAGCACTATGCTCTGTTTGATATTATTTCCAATATCTTAATATTTTACCTTGCTCAGTTTAGGGCTAAACATGTTCAGTGCAGTTAAAGCACAGAAAAAGGTGCTTGTATGTTTGAAGTCATTTTTCATCATAACCATATGAAAAGTCATTTAACAGCAACACACACACACAGCTGCGTTTGAGCCATTGATTGAAAAATCACTTTCGCCTGAAACACTCGTGAAACACTCTGTGTGGTGTTTTTAGCGCCTTTAGCGCTCAGTCGAGTGCACACATGGGGATTTTTTGTTAAAATAAAATACTGTTACAGCACACATTATCAAAACAACATTTCAAAATATTTGTTTCAATTGTTTTGACTTTTTGTCCCTTTACTAATCAAATTTTGAATTTTAATATGAACATACATGTTTGGTGTCATTCTTCATCACAACCATGTGAAAAAGTAATTTAACAGCAACACACTCAGCTTTGTGTAGGCGAATGATCGAAAAGGCGCCTGTAGCGCTCATTTGTGTGCACACATGGGGATTTGTTATAAAATAGTCTTATACAGCATATTTTATGAATACAAGATTTCAAAACATCTTTAGCCATTGTTTTGACTTTTTCTCCCTTTACTAAATAAATTTTGAATTTTAATATGAGCGACCATGTTTGAAGTCATTTTTCATCATAATCATGTGAAAAAAGTCATTTAACAGCAACACACACACAGCAAAATATCCAGTGTTGTTTAGTGTTGTGTTTATGGTGTTAATTTTCAGAGTTAAAAAGTGTTGATTCTGGTTTTGATTTGAAAGGCATCAACACTTGCAGTGAAAATCAGTGGTAGGGTCAATGTAATTACAGCGAGTTGACGTGATTGACACTAGTGAGGAGTTGATCCAATTTCTGGTCCTTGCCCCTGA
>CM075017.1:14277777-14294723 GCA_037576675.1 Pangasius sanitwongsei | reverse complement strand
CCTTGCCACCGTCGCCACCGGCTTGCTCATTAGGGATAAATTCACAGTGATAAATTCAAATATTTATAATATATTTTATGTTAATCCATTTATTTCTGTAAAGCTGCTTTGTGACAATGTCCATTGTTAAAAGCGCTATACAAATTAAAAAAAAAAAAAAAAAAAAAAACACATCTCTTTTCATAGTTTTGACTTTTTTCATTTTCCTATCAAATTACGAATTTTTAACAGAAACATTAATGTTTGAAGTCATTTTTTCATCATAACTATGTGAAAACTGTCATGAAACACACATCTGTGTGTATGCGATTGATTGAAAAGTCACTTTCTAAGGCTCCTGGAAACTCTCTCTGCAGCGTTTTAAGCACCTGAAGCACACACTCGTGAGCAAACAAGGGGGTTTGCATCATAACCATGTGAAAAATGTCATGTAACAGCAACACACTCATATGTATATATGTATATACTATATGAAAAAACTTCCACATCCTGTTTTTAACAAGAAACAAGGTTGCCCCTTATGTTTATCTTATTGTTTAAGGAAGCCTTAATCACTTAAATTTACAGTTTCTTCCTTCTTTCTCTACCTTAAGCAGGATGCTCATGCATGTGCAAAGTCATATAGGTCACTTTTGGGCCTCAGTTTCTCACGCATACACTTCCTGTTCCATGCATACAGCAAGCCTTTTACTGAGATACTGGGTAAAATTATACATTTTGCACGATTCCATACATCTATAACGTTGAGGATTAAACATTATCAAATATGATTACACATTTTGTGGTTAAAATATTTCCGCCTCTGAGACTTAAGTCTCAGATTCATTACCTTCTTCAAGAGAGCAATCACACAATCCAGTACATTCAATTACCCCATCCAGTGACCCAAGTAGATCACCCAACCTCTTTATCAATGACTAAATTCTGGAATTGCTCTCTTGTGGAGAATTGGGACCAAACATGGACTAGGAAGGAGTAAAAGATCTCGTCTCCCTAAAAAGCAAACAGTGTTTTAGAAGCATGAGCATGCAATAGGTTCTGCGCTTGCCTGTGGAGATCACAGTTATGTAGAGTATACAATTATCAATTATCATCATGTTAAAAAAACACACACATTAAACATACAGTCTCTTTATGTTTATGCCGTATCCTGGCACGAGAGGTCTTAAACACTTTACGGGTTGTGAAGAAGGTTAGGCTTACACTTACACCCAGAGCATGGCTCATCATTCATCTTCTCCATCCTCCATTGAGGAATTGGGATCTTCTGTTTTTTTGTGGAATATCTATTACCTCAAGCCAAATGTCCCATGGGTCCTTTTTTGGTACTCTCTCCATCACCATTATCTGTTTAGCAGCAGCATTGGCCACCAGAGTTCTAAAAGTAGGTAGAACACAAAACAACAACCCACCAACAACACTGATCACCGAACAAATTAGGATCAGTCTGATAAGCCCTTTTTACTCTATGGTTCTCTTTTGGTTTACTTCTAATGAGTTGTTCTATATTCCAATCCACTACTGAGATCTCTTGAATCATCTGTACTCTAGTAGAGATCCCTTTCTATCCCTTAGGTAATGTTGCCCTAAACAGTGTTCCTCCACAGAGCCAGAAGAAATCTGCTACAGGTACTATTTGTTCATCATAATGGTGTTTTATTGGAAATATTAAAGTCTGGTTTGTGCATGTATGTATTATTGTCATATTCTCAGGTACTGTTACTGTTGTATGAAGTATAGATTTTTTCTGGACATCTGTTCACTGGAAAGAGTCACTGTCCAGGTGCTACATCACCATACAATTACCCTGAAATTCACCCATGCTATATTTTCACTACTATAAGTGTTCTTAATGGTGATGGTGTGCATAGTAAACAGCTACTCATTCTTGTTTCATTTGCTGTGTATGTCACTTATTGCCACTTATACCACTCATTACATTGTGTTATTCTTAATAAGTTTTCTTTTATTACTCTACCAGTAATTTTAACACTAGATATTTTAGTCCCTCATTTAACTGTCACCTTGTAAGGGCTGGCTTAGGGTTACTTTGTGACCCAGTCAAGGGCTGGGGAAGTGTGTTGAACTTTGATTATCAGTTAGTGGAAGGGCCTGCATCTACAGGATCAGCTGTACCAGGTACAGTGCAGTAAGTATCAAGCCAAAGCCCAAGATCATTTGTAATTGTTCCAAATTGGGTCTCTTATAGGGACCTCTCCAACCTGGCGCAGGAATGGGTCGACCCATAAGCATTTCATGTGCTGTTAAATGCGTCATTCTGTTAGTTTGCATGCTATAGCTCATGAGTGCAAGGGCTAGTGCATCAATCCAACTAAGATTAGTGCTAGTGTAAAAGCCCTGAAAAGGGAGATATTAGTGTGAAAGATGCAAGGACATAACTTTCCTCAGCTCATGTGTATAATGAGTGGTTCATCAACAATCTCATACAATAGGAACCAATAGCACAACAAATACCACTATGCTTAAGTGCAAGAAATATCAGAAAGTTGTACTGAAATATCACAATGAGAAATGTACATCCAACAGTAAGACAACATGTCCATTCTGTCAATAAACACTAACACTGACATTAATGTTTTAAACTGTGAATCCCAGTAATTATGTGAAAACATAAAATAAACAAACACAGAAATCCACAAAAGACACTGCAACTCAGCATGTTCCCGCTTAAGACATGTCTCAACCCGTGGTAAATACATACAATACTAGCGGCACATTCACTCAGTAATTAACATTTCGCCAACGTAACTATAACATTGACCGTGTTACAGCACCCGCCAAATGGCTGTTAAGATGACTACTGTGCACTGCTACTACATACGCGAGGGCGCGGTTAGCTTAACAAGGCTAATATGACTAGCGTCAGGTAATTTACTTCATTTCTTCGTAATAAACAAATATAAAGTACTACAAATACTTTCTTGGACATCTATACACCGTCAACTAAAACACATGCCATGAACAGTCATTATGAAGCACTCATACCTGAAAAGGGAGGTACTAGTGTGAAAGATGCACGGACACAACTTTGCTCAGCCCATGTGTATAATGAGTGGAAGAAAAGCGACGTGCCCTTCAGCTAGAGCTCCCTCTGCTGGACTCATTTTGTAACTGCATCTACTCTTAATGCACACAGCGTTAAAATGATACTGGCATAAAACATAACACAAAAATACTGTGCTTCAGCTCCTGAGACTGACAGTAACATTATAAACATAAGACTATAAACAAAAGGTATCATCCAACATGAAATTATCCATATTTCAAAATACACTAACTGTGAGATCGTTAGGGGGTACTCTTCTATTGGATCTAAATTAAAGTACGTAGCGCACATTATTCCACCTGTCACACTAGCACAACTCTTATTGAGTTTAAATTTGAGAGTACCATTAACTCTCTCCACCATTCCCTGTGATGGAGGATGATAAACACATACCAGCCTTTGTTTTATCCTTAGCTGCTGCAACACTTTCTTCACTGTGTTTTGACCAAATGTCAGAGCTGATTTCTGATGGTATACCAAACCTTGGAATTACTTCTCTTGTCAAGAATTTAATTACTGTTCCTGCTGCTTGAACTGATGGCACTGCTTCCACCCATCTGCTGACTATCTATTACTACTAACATATAACTTTTACTTTGCACTTTATCATGTCTACATAGTCTATCACCAGATAGACCAGAAGGTTTGAATGGACCTTCTGGGACTGGTATATGACCTATTGGTGCTGAGGTTCCTTACCTGATATTATTGTGGGCACAGACTTCACACTCAGACAAATATTCATCTAGTGTTACCTGTAGATATGGGGACCAATAACCCTGTTGTATAATTTTTCTTATAACTGGCCTGGAGCTGAATACGAATGAGGTCTTCTAGCTGAGGGTGTGGTTCTATACTAGCCATTGGTGCTAACAGTACCATCTTACAGTGCCATCCTACTTTTGTAATCCCTTGATCATTTCCCTTTTTATCAGCTTGGCATTTTATGATTGCTAATCGATTTGGTTGCATCATGGCTGAGATTAACTGACTAATTTGTTCAGCATGTCGAATAGGTCAACAAGAGGTGTTGACTCAAGGTCTGGTCTGAGTTGGGTGAAAGCTAAAGAGTCTGCTACACAGTCATGTGGGCTACCTTCAAAATCTAAAGGATGTCAGCAGGATTCAGTGTAGAGCAACATCTGATACTTAAATCAGGATAAGTGAGAAGAAATGAATACGCCTGAATACATGCCAGAGTCAAAATTAATCTACCTCGCTCTATTAGTTCCACTACTATATGTGATGAGTATAAATGATTATAAATGATGCCCATAATTAAAGTGGTTGCTTTTTCATAAGCATAGTATATGGCAGCTAGCCATTGTTAATAAGAGGGAGTATGCAAGGGGTTGCATTAATGCTGCTGAAGCATTATCCACCTGTTCTATCTGCTACATACAAATGGAATGGTTTAGCATAATCTGGGGTAGATAGTGTAGTCTGAATTCTGAAGTGTAGTCTGAAGTTCCTTTTTGATGGATTCAAAAGCTAACAATGGTAACAATGTTCTTTTTTAGAGCAGAATGCAAATTCTATTGTCCAGATTGCTTCAAATTTCTCTCAGTTAAGTTTTACTCACTTAAATTTACAGCTTATTCCTGCTTTCCCTAACTTAAGCAGGATGCCCATGGTCATATAGGTCACTTCTGGGCCTCAGTTTCTCACGCATAAACTTCCTGTTCCATGCACATTCACCAAGCCTTTTACTGAGAAACTGACTATGATACTTTTGCACTATACCGGTTCCATACATCTATAACATTGAGGATTAAAAATGATCAAATTATGACTACACATTTTGTGGTTAAAATATTCTATAATAGCAAAACAAATAAAGCACACATTCCTGTGCGTACTTTAGGATTTGTTTACAATAGTGAGTTACGTCGTATTTGACCAATATAAGCACTCAAAACATCTCTTTTCATTGTTTTGACTTTTTTCATTTTGCTATCAAATTATGAATTTTTAACATAAACATTCATTTTTGAAGTCATTTTTCATCATAACTATGTGACATCATCACATTCAGCTGCGTGAATGCGATTGATCGAAAAGTCACTTTCTAAAGCTCCTGACGCAGTGAAACTCACTCTATTGCGTTTTAAGCGCCTAAAGCACACACTTTTAAAACGCTTTTTTATAGCGTTGAAACTCACTCTATAGCGTTTTAAGGGCCTAAAGCACACATTCCTGTGCGTAGAATTTGTTCCCATAATAGCGAGTTTCGTATTTGACCAATATAAACACTCAAAACATCTCTTTTCATGGTTTTGACTTTTTTTCCTGTTACTATAATTACTACTGAATTTTTAACATAAACATTCATGTTTGAATTCATTTTTTCAGCATAACGTGAAAAATGTCATGTAACAGGAACACACACACACACACACACAACTGCGTGTATGCCATTGATTGAAAAGTCACTTTCTAAAGCTCTTGGCACCGTGAAACTCTCTACAGCGTTTTAAGCGCCTAAAGCACACACTCCTGTGTTCACATTAGTATTTGTTCACATACTAGTTACAGCGTATCTATATAATCTATGTAAGACCTATATAAGCACTCAAAATATCTCCTTTCGTTTTTTTTCTTGACTTTTTTCCATTTACTATCAAATTATGAATTTTTTAAAACATAAACATTCGTGTTTGGTGTCATTTTTTCATCATAACCACGTGAAAAATGTCATGAAACAGGAACACACACAACTGCCTGTATGCGATTGATTGAAAAGTCACTTTGTAGAGTTGCGCCGTGTAACCTTGTAAGCGCCTAAAGCACACACCCGTGAGCAAACATTAGGATTTGTTCCCATAATAGTGAGTTATAGTGTATTTGAGCACTCAAAACGTCTCTTTTCATTGTTTTGACTTTTTTCCCTTTACTATCAAATTATGAATTTTAAAATAAACGTTTATGTTCGAAGTCATTTTTCATAATAACCCTGTGAAAAAAATGTCATGAAACAGCAACACACAACTGCGTGTATGCGATTGATCGAAAATTCACTTTCTAAAGCTCCTGGTGCCGTGAAACTCTCTCTATAACGTTTTAAGCGCCTAAAGCACTGCTGTGCGCACTCTAGGATTTTTTCACATAATAGTGAGTTACACCGTATTTGACCAATATAAGCACTCCAAACATCTCTTTTCATTGTTTTGACTTTTTTGCCTTAGCGTTTTAAGCGCCTAAAGCACAGTCTCCTGTGCGCACATGGACTGCGGTTAGGCCAGCCGCGCATCCTGAAACCACGGTTAATTGCTCGTGCAATTTTGGGGCGCGGATTTTGGACACTTAGAGGTAATAACACCGACAGCGAGCGTTAATATACTTTGGATCTATATAATATATCAAATATAATATCTGGATCTGTTAATATAATTGGGCCAAGAGGCTATTTTGATTCATTATATTCATTATAAAATGGACATTTCAAATTGGTAGTGATGATCAAACCCACTAAAATTAGTTCACAGTGACCTACTCTATTGTCACAATAATGAAATAATTTTACTGTAGAATTTTAAAGTATTTGCTTCTCAAAGTCAATGGCTCTGTCAATATAATTGTGCCAGGAGGCACAAACCCACTTAGATCAGTTCACAGTGAGCTGCTTTATGCTCAAAATAAAGATCAATTAATGCTACTGTATAGTCTTTAAGTAATTAATCTTCAAACTCATACGATCTGTCAATATAATTGAACCAGAAGGTTATTTTGATTCATTATAAAAGGGACATTTCAAATTGGTAGATGACGAAACTCACTGATATCATTTCACAGTGAGCTCCTCTATTCTCACAATAAAGATCAATTAATTCTGCTAAAGAGCAATTACTTAAAAATCCTACAGTATAATTAATTGATCTTTATTGTGAGCATAGAGGAGCTCACTGTGAACTGATCTGACTGGGTTTGATTGTCTACCAATTTGAAATATCCCTTTTATAATGAATCAAAATAGCCTCCAGGTTCAATTACATTGATAGTTTCACTGATTTTGAAGAGCAATAAATTTAAATTTCTACAGTAAAATTCTACTTTCTACTTTATATTTCTAAATTAATTTCTTTCTATTGTAAGCATAGAGTAGGTCACTGTATTCTGATTTGAGTGGGTTTGAGATTTGAAATGTCCATTTTATTTCAGCAGTACGTAAGGAAATATTAATATTTAATAATATAATAAGAGAAATATTAATATTTTTGGTGTCAGAGACTTCCTCTGTGAAATGATTCATCTAGATTTTTTAAAACATTTTATTCATGGTTAGATTTATAATAATAATATTTTATATTATATATTATATATTTTATATTACTATATTTTATATAATAATAATAATAATAATAATAATAATAATAATAATAATAACGTTTCTTAAATGATGTTTTTATTTTTATTTGCCTTAATAATTTATACTCTCTATAAACTTGATCGATTTTGCCCATTATTTAAAAGTAAAGGGGCAAATATAAAAACATTTACCCTGGATACTCATAAATACTGTGAACTGTTGTGTGTTGGTTTTGTTATTTATTTAAATTTCAGTTTGTATTAAAGTTAAGTTGCTTTGGTTGTGTAGGAGCTCGCGGGCGCTCGCTTTCCGCTTTCGGTGGTACTACCGCTAAGTGTCTAAAAGCTGCGCCCCTCAATTGCACGAGCGGCTAGATTAACCATGGTTTCAGGAAGAGCGGCTGGCTTAACCGCAGTGCACATGGGGATTTGATGAAAAAATAGTGTGTTACACTATGATCAATACAAGATTTCAAAAGAACGTCTTCTATTGTTTTGACTTTTTTCCTTTTTACTATCAAATTATGATTTTTTTTTTAACACAAACGTGCAAAAAATATTGAAGTTATTTTTTCATCATAACCATATGAAAAATATCATGAAACAGCGCGTCCCTAAAGGGGTAGTGGTTTGGCCATAGCGTTTTCAGCGCTGCGGCCTGCGTTCGATTCCCAGCTCGGTAACTAACCCCAGAGTCCGAGTTTGCTCATCTAAAAATCCTCTACCTACAGTGCCATGTATACACATCTAGATGATAAGATATCAGTAAATGAAATTCTGATCTCAAACCCAAATGTCTTCAGTGTGTAGCAAAAACAAAAGAATTGGCCTTGCCGTTCCAATAGTTTTGGAGGGGACAGTATTTAATTAAGTAAAAAAAAAAAATACAATGAACGTACAAGTTAATATATTTATTAAATTAACTAAATCATTATTTTTGGAGACTCTTGCAGAATAATGCTGCCCTGTCCCTGTGCGCAGTACACGATCTGCATGGGTGATATGGAGCAGCGACACCATAGGCTACATAAAATCTTATTTCTATTTTCTATTTGGGTAGAATAACTTAACTAACACAATAGTTAGGCTCAAGCTACTATTGTGCTAATATCAGAGCATGGTGCTGCAACAGCACTCAACGACTTCTGTCCAGTCGCTTGAGGCTGGTCCTCTCTCTTCTGAAAGCCTGCCTACAACCATCACTGGATGCTTATCGTCATTAGAGGATGCCATTACCTCAGCCATTACCTTCACTCATCTGGAAAATAGCAACTCCTATGGGAGAATGCTATTCATTGACTTTAATACTGTGCATTTAACATTGTCATTCCATCTAAACTGATCTCCAAACTGTCCAGTCTTGGTATCAGCCCCGCTCTCTGCAACTTTTTGACCAACAGACCCCAGGCTGTTAGAGCTGGCAACAACTCCTCCTCCACCATCATCCTGAACACTGCTGTACCACAAGACTGCTTGCTGAGTCCTCTCCTCTACTCCCTCTTCACCTCTGACTGTGTACAGCTCCAATGCCATAATCAAGTTCACAGATGACACTACACTGGTTGGCCTGATCAGAGATGAGGATGAGACAGGAAGAGGTTCAGCATCTGGTAACATGGTGTGCCAATAACAACCTCGACCTTAACACCTAGAAAACCAAACAATTGATTGTGGATGACCGTCCCTGAGGGTCCAGAAACACCTTGTTAATGGGACTGAGGTAGAGCAGGTCTCTAGCTTAACGTTTCTGGGTCACCACATTTCTGCTGAAGCTGCATGTTTCTTGATATGTTCACAACCACTTGTACCAGCACACACAGTTACTAGTTTGTACATTGTTTGAAAATAGCCAATGCACTCAATTGGATTTAAATCAATTGAGGAAGGAGGACAGGTCATTTCTAAGTCATTGTTGAAACCTTTTTTGGTTAGCCAAATGCAATGGAGCACCGGCCTTCATACATATTGTGGTCTTCTTCTTCCACTGAACCTGTTTTACAGACACTGGCCGAAGTTTTGAACACAGATCTTCAGTCCACCTGCAACCCAAAAGGTCCTACTAGTTCATTGTTAGTAATAGCAGCCTACTTTGACTCAAACTGAGGCCCCATGTCCATATAGACCATCAATAATCTCTCTCATCTCATCTGTCCATAAAACAAAAAAATCAGTGTATTAGGTATTTATTCACCCAGAAATACCTTAAGACAGACAAGTGAAGACAAGTTAAGTGAAGGTAGTGTTACAGCCTTCTTGACATTAGCAATGCCTCTGAACACTTAACACCTTGTACTTTGGAGATTCCAGGAAAATTACAGTTCTGGAATATGATGGCACTAGAGGCTGAAGATTTCCTGGAGTATTTTTCCTTTTTCAACATGTCTTTTTGCTACTGAGGTGTCTCTTGTTAACAACACACCTTAGTCACAAAATCTTAGGAGTGTTGCATCCTTCTGTTAGGCATTTTACATTTTTATTTTCAGTTTCATTGTCATTTCTTTTTATGCCATTTCACCTGTAGTACAAAAACTGAATGTAATATATTTCTCAACTCAAGCCACACCCTCTCCCATCAAGCAATTAAATATTGCTAAAAATATTTGTTTCAATAATTATATAGGTTGATGTAGGTTGGAGCTGGAAAAACACATGATCAGAAAACTGATTTGCCCAATAATTATACACACATATTATATTATCTTTTCACAAGCAAGTCTCCTCTGTAATAAACAAGTATTACAAAACAAGACGCAAGTAGTTGATCATTTACAACTGAGATAAGTTATAGCTGCTGCATTTACTTATTTCTTATTGCTGTAAAAAAAAAAAAATAGCAGCCTGGCACAGAAAAATAATACAGTCCAGACAAATTGTAAGTAACAAAAATACACTCAAAGAATCCATTATTTAAAAGCAAACATTTTTACCCAGTGCCATTGCAGACAGCTGCAAAAATGCAGCAAAGGCTTAATAGTTTACAGCTTTAGAAACATCTAAAGCTTAGTTTATTTGACATATAGTCAGCAGATCATGGAGCAGCTGAAGCAACTGCATGAAGTGATGGCATTCAGGATTGCCTGAGATGCTATTAGTGGTAAGGCGATATCAAGAATATGTCTAGAAAAATCAAGCACAGGCATCGATAATTTATGCAAAATTATGATACACATGAGGCATTTCAGAACAAAAATTAAACATACAATGAATAATGTGAATTGGCCCAAAATATAAACTTCTATTATGCAAACATCCTGAAACAGGATCTAGAATATCTAGAAAATCGAAAACAGGTTTAAAAATAATTTTACACACTGTATCTTTGAACAGGAAAATTCAAACAGCTACATAACACCGCTATCATCGCCATGACAGCACACACATCTTAGGGCTGAGGGCTTTAGGATAGACAGGGAAGCCTTTATATTTCGGTGGATATTTACGGAAAAAGCATTTTATCAGGTAAAATCAAAAGAAAAAAAACTCTCTCCCTCTCACACATCCACATTTAAACACTTTTTTTTTTACACCTATGCATTTGCCAAGGTTTGCTCCACAAAATAGAATACAAAATTGAAGGAATCATATATAGTGTTAAGATTTAAAGTGGGCAGTTTTTTTAAAACCATAATGTTATGTGATTAAAAAAGATTTTTTTTAAAGAAAGAGGCTTGTCTAAGCTTGCACAAAATTAAATATTGCTGTATGTGGCATTGCTTGTGGTGTTTGGGGAGTTTGCTGAAGATGAGTGGTTTCAGCTTGTCTGAAACAGAAGTACAGAAGTCTGTACTTCATACTTTTTTCCCCTCACACCTTTCTCACTGGAGTCACACCGCTGACACCTGCTCATCTGAAAGAGAAGTGAAAAGAAAAAGCAAATGAAGACCAAAATGCAATATGATCAAACTCAAAAATCAAACTACTTTCAACATGAAACAAACTTAGTGCACTACAAGGAAATACACACAATACACAACAAATGATAAAAAAAAAACATTAATGGATTGTAACTGGATTAAAAGACACTTTTGCCTCTTAGTCTACTTCTCTGATTGAGCCTTTCTAATGATTACATTATTACTAATTTAAAGTGCTCATCTGTTCATATCTTTGCTACAAATGTGTCAGGGAGACCATAGCAGTGATAGCTAGATCCAATATTAGAACTAATATCATACTGTATATGAATCTGGAGGCTTTGAGAACATACCCTCCTCACTATTAGCTACAGCATGAGGTGCTATAATGGCAGGCCTGGTGAAGATAGCACGATGCCCAGCTGCCATTCTCCATGTGTCACCCAACAGCTTGGATCTTTGTAATGCCACACTATAGTCGGGCGGCTTTAAGTAGGCTGGCCTTAGAGCTCCGCCGTCTCGTGCCTGCATGTCCCCCAATGACAGCCCTTGATAACCAGTTGGGGTAGGAGGTGGAGCACTGTATCTATCATCTTTGCATGGTGATGTTACACAATACACTGAGGGAAGATGTGATAATAAGCAGAGGGGAGAAGAAACAGAAAACAAATGAAACATGGAGCATATGAATAAATTAAATGTTTTGCAAGCAACATAAAATTAAAAGACCTTCACAGTGATGGGGGCAGCAGATTTATAGATGAATAAAGATGCTTTATGTTTGTGCCTTTGTGTTTATGGTTGTGCCTTTTGTGGCATTTTGGGTGGATTTTTTCACCAGTTCTGGACATATCCACATTTAGTATAAAAAAAATCAGAAACTCAGTTGAATAGGAACATAAGGAACACCAGTTTTCTACCAAATAGTGTGGCTTGGCGCAACTCAGTCACAAATCTAAATTGAGCACTATCTGCACCTTGCTGTATGTCACTTTCCCATCAAGCTACCTGTGAATGTAGAAAGAAAAAAAACCACACAGACTCATATTTTCTGCATCTGAATCTCACTATGCATGGTACACTAGGTAAGGTGTACAGTACATTATGTACACTATGTAGGGACAAACAAAATTGCTACGAACAGTTTACACTTAAGTTTCCATCGTTGAACAGTTGATAACTTCAGTATGATACAAGAAACTTAAAACTTTAATGATACTCATACTCAAGTTCCTTTTGACACAGCTTAGCACTGCTTCACTTTATGGTTACATTTATGGAAGTGGAGTGATTTATAATCACACTATTGTCACCCAGATGGGTTCTCTTGAGTCAATTCCTCTCAAGGTTTCTTCTTCTTCTCATTTGGAAGTAAAATAATGACATGTCTTTGAAACAAAAAACATGTTGAATTGTACTAATCGAAACATGGTTGTATATTTAAGCTGTGAATATTTCAGTTGGAAACATTTCACACACAAGTTCATTATTAAAAATTCAATAATCAATATTCACCTTCCAAAGTTAATTTCCAAAATATTCAGATTTCCAAAATATCCAAATATTCATAAATTTGTTTAAAAATACCACCTATAATAAGGTAAAAAGGTAATAATAGGGTAAGAAATAACACAGATTATTAGATATACTAAGTATGCATACTCTCACCTCAGGGAATTTTTCCTTGCCACCATCACCTCGGGCTTGTTCGTTGGGGATAAACGTAAATTAAAATTTTTATACATATATAAATATATATAAATTTTTATGGATTTCCGTATTGTATTTGACCAGAAGGTTAACCAAATTCAGCATGGGTACATAACATCTGGTAGAAAAGTGCTAATCGAAATATGCATGAAATCTGCTGTTACCATCTGTGAAGGACCATCTGTACACAGTCTTGTTATATTTTCCCAAGTCCCTCACCTATGAGACCTTTCTCTGTGGTGGAGGTGACTGTTTTATATGCAGGGTCTGTGTTTTGCTGCTCACTGACCGTTAAGGTGCTGTAGTTTCCCTCATACCTGTCTGAGACTGAGCTGGAAGAAGCCCAGCTCTGTCTGAATTGACTAAAATCTGAGCCATCTCTGAAATGTCTGTTCATGGCCTGAAGATCATCCACCTCTTTGATAGTGTCAGGCTTCTGAGGATGCCGGTAGTTCATCATATCTGACATGCGTTGAACCTGAAAGTTCTGGAAATTGTCATGTGAGTTGCTAGAGCACGATGTCCAACTTCCTCGGCCACTGTCAGCCACCTCTGAAATGGGCAAAGGTAGTTCCTCAGTGCTGGTGGAGGTGAAATTTGAGCCTTGGTTCCCCAAGCTCCTCACCAAGGACAAACTAAGAAGACAAAGACATCTATGGTGAATCCAAGGAAAATAAATAAATAATAAATATTAAAATCAGTTTAAACAAATAATAAAAAATTTTCAACAATGATATTCAAAAAGAGAATGAGCACAAAAAATCCCACACATCGACAAATTCAATGTATTGTCCAAAGTTACTCTGGCATCTGTTTATACGTCTGACAAGGGGTCTGCAAAACAAACACTATCTGCATAAATCTGCATAGGGAAACCCTACTTAAATTACCACTGCAGCTTTTACTTCAGACGAAAAATGGCATTCCAACAAATGAATTTAAATTACTATTCATTCAATAGCTTAATCCATAAACAGGGATGCACGTAACTTTTTTATTCTGGTTCTCAGGAGAGCATTTGGAGATTGTGCATGAGCAAGTGGTGAGCACTTGTGCATGGTACTCACCCCCACAGTGGTGCTCCCATAGGTCTGACTAAGCGTCATCTAACTCACCGTCTCGATATTTTCAACAGTGTTTTGTGCCTCCATGCAGATCTGATATTATGAAACTTTCCTAATTTCAAAAATGCTCTCAGTTATGTGCACCCCTGTCCATAAAATCATCTGAACATAAGGTGTTTGTTGAGGAAGGTCAAGGAGTGAGACACAGACTATTACACATACTATTACTTAGACACAGACTATTACACACCCTACTAGGTTTTTTTGAACAGCTGAGTGTGGGATGTTTTCCTTGTTTTCCTTGTTTATTTGTTCAGTTTAGTTTTACTCAAATCATGATCATTATGCCTTGCGTATTGTAACTCTGTGACATGATATTCTAAGAATAATGATTATGACCTTGTTGTGTGCCTAAGAAGGCACCCTCCTATCTTGTTTGGTCGGTCTTATTGTGGATGGGTCCCCAAAGGCGTTTGTATTTAAGCTGTGTGTTTTTTAGAGACGCGTCAGACCAAACCTGACCAAACCACCCCTGATACCAAACATATGCTGGAGACAGAATCCATCGATGAAAGGATATGCATTATTGCATTATTGCATATCCTTTTGTTTATTTCACCTTCTGCACGCATTTAATAAATTTCCTATAATTCTAAATCTGACTCTTGGCTAGTCTCCTGGTTCCTGATTCTGACTTCTGGAAGATTTACAACATGAATGTAGTGTATATATACAACATTTTACAGATGTAAACATGTAACACGTAACATGAAAACTTAATACAAATGTTTCATTATTTGTCATTCGGCATTAAAGCAGGTTGAAAATAAAAATTAAGAGAGCATGAGAATGAGATGGAGAGATGTGCTGTACCTTGTGCAGGGCTGGCAGATTTGTGAGGCAGTGTGAAGTGATGCTGACTGTATTTGGCTTCTGGCTTTTCTTGTTGAATGCATGCAGTCTACTGAGCAGTTACTGACTATGCTGGAATGTGAAGGAATCTCACTGTGGCTTGAATCCGAGTTGTTCAATTTGCCTGCAGCCATCAAAGTGTAGCACAGCACAAACAAACACTGATCAATGATCACACATTTCCATTGGATTAAGACCAAGTGAAACGTATATTTGGAAACTCATCCTTTTTTACTTCTCAAACCACAGAACATTGCTTTGACTAGATAAAGCACAAATTTTTTTTAATGCAAGCACAAAAACATGGATGCGCCTGGACTGAGCCCCTAATATGTGGGCTCACAGGGTATTATTTTGGATCTGCTTGTGAATCTAAAGGTGCTTGTACCCCACCTATGCCATAGCTGTCGTGGACACCGTTGTTGCCTACTGCCATGCTTTTGTTCCCCGCTTTGACCTTCGCTTCACTGGCAATAGATGACAGCAAGCCTGGCAGGTTCAGGTGACTACAGTCCTGCAATTCAGTCATGCCCACTAGAAGGGAAGGGAAACAGTGTTAGGAATTCACTATTTTAGTGTCACTATTTTAGCTAAAAAGACAATAAAGCGAAACTGCAACTAATGCAAAATGCTGCAGCCAAAGAACTGACATGAACTCAGGGAACTGATATCAGAGAACTGAAATCAGAAGAATCAGCATTTTTTATGTATTTAGTCTAATTTAGTGCACACACTAAACGTGTGGGTACGAATTCACCTTTACCTAGGGAACCCTGTGGGGACATGGTTGGACTGGAGTGAAAGGAGGAGAGGCCCTCATTCCTCTTTCCACTGTACTCCTCTACTAAGACAGATGCTTTCTTCATCACCTTTGGTGAGCTGTAGTCTGCAGAACACAAGTGTGAAATTCTACCCTGAATTTTCTCACTCGTGTGACTGACATGCCAAAAGGAATTAAAAAGCTTAGAACTATTTTTATCCTTATATTTTTATCAACTCGAGTACTTTTCTATTAGTGTGAAGTATATGTCTAGTGTGGGATCTGTAGTATATTTTTGTAGTACATAAGGTTATGTAAATTTGTAATTGGGACTGTTTAATTTCATCTTCTACATTTTGTCCACATAATTTGTATGTTGTACAGTGTACACTGTGTTTATTCATATTCGGAGTTTGGGCCAGGAAACCTGTTAACAACTTTGAGGTTTCAACAAAACAATGACCCCAAATATACTGCTAAAATAACTCAAAACTGATTTCTAAAAAAAAGAAGGTGAAGGTGCTTGCATGGCCTAGCCAATCTCCTAACTTTATTTATGGAGGATTTTGAAATTGCGAGTCCATCAGTGGAACCCTCGTAACCTTCAGAAAAGACGATTTGCCATGAGGAATAGGCCAAACACTGCATAAAATCTAATGACTTCCTTTACATCTAGATGATGTAATTGCCTAATGACTTCCTTTACATCTAGATGATGTAATTGCCAACAATGGCTTTGCAACAAAATACTAATGTTATGGTGGCTGAATATGTTTTTAGTATCTAGTATTTAGTGTCTAGTTTTTTTTCTTTGTTTTATGCCTAATGAATACATTCTTTTTGTTCATATATATAAGTACAAAAATCAAAAGACATTATGTGTGTAAATTTGAAGTGAATAAATGCACTGAGAGTACAAATGTTTTTTATTGTATAACAAAAACAAATATTATAAAATGACAATTTAGTTTATGATATGGATATGTATGGATATGATTATTTTTCCAATTAATTTTGGTCTCTGAAAAAGAGGGACGACATATAAAAAGTGCTATAAGTCCTACACCGTTCACCCAACTGTTTGTAAATTAAACCTGAAAGTTCACATTTTAAGGTCATATTCATTATATAACTCCAATATACTCTGGTAGACAGCAAAAATAACAATAACTTTGCCAATGTCCAAATCTTTATGGGGGGGGGGGGGGGGGGGGGGGGGGGGGGGGGGGGGGGCGGGGGGGTGGGGGGGGGGGGGGGAGTGGAGAGGGGTAAGG
>CM075017.1:14265101-14277677 GCA_037576675.1 Pangasius sanitwongsei | reverse complement strand
GGCCTTCTCGCACTCTCGCGACTGCTGTGAGGATCGACTCGATCCGAGCAGGAGACAGCCGTGCCTGCATCGTGGTCAAATCCCACACCATGCCCAGATAAGTGATTCTCTGTGCCAGAAAGCCCTGGGCCAAATGCGTCATGGCTTCTTAGCTGCGGCCCTCCTGGCCAAAAGCACGGTCCGCCGATCCGTCTTTGCACCAGAGGGGCCCGGCCCAGAGCGTCGCTGAGACTCCCGGTCCCGCCGCGGGGGAGCGCGGGAGGCAACGCTCCGTTTCTGTGCCTCCCTATGTGAGGAGGCGGCACACGGAGGGGGCTGCCCCCGCCCAGCAGCCCCAAGAGCCAGAGAGCGATGAGGGAGAAACCGCTGGAACGCCGCTGCCTGCGTACGAGCCTCCTGGTATCTGTCGACGACGGAGCTAACGGCGTCGCCGAACAGACCAGAGGGCGCAAGCGGGGCATCCATAAGAACAACCCTGTCTTTCTCCTTCATATCGGAGCGGGTAAGCCAGAGGTGTCTCTCCGCCGCCACCAGGACTGTCATAGACCTGCCAATAGCACGGGCGGTCTCCTTGGTGGGCCGGAGGGATAAATCAGCGGCCCGTCTGAGCTCCGTCCCCTGCTCAGACGGCATCTCCACGTGCTCGTCCAGCTTTTTGAGCAGGTCGGCCTGGTACGCCTGCAGCACTGCCATGGTGTGCAAGCACGCACCGGCCTGACCTGCTGCCGCGTATGCCTTGCCCACCAGCGCTGAGGTGGTTCGCAGCGGCTTGGAGGGCAGCGCCGGAGCCTTTAGGGATGATGCCGCGCCATGGGACAGATAGCTAGCCAGCGTCTGTTCAACCCTGGGCATCGCCCTGTAGCCAGAGTGGTCCAGCCCCGCCACATTAGCATAGTAAGAGGAGGCGGGACTGAATAAACGGGCCGAAAAAGGCCTCCTCCATGACTTCGACACCTCGGCTAAGTTTAGCGACGGCCCGCGAAACCACCTCCAGCAGTTCCTCATATTGAGGAGACTGCGGCAAGTCACAGCCGGCGCCCTCCACGTCAGCCTCCTCGGAGGAAGACAGGCGGAGTGCCAGGCCCACTCCCCGGGGGGAAGAATCCGCAGAGCGGGCTTCCGAACCCAGAGAGCGGACGGTGGATCTGGAGGGTGAGGAAGGAGAAAAGGACTCGCCTGTCTCCATTCCCTCCTCCAGATCCATCTGCGAGCCCCACGAGTGTAACCGCCGCTCTGCCTCGGCAGAAGCGGGGCCGGCACCGCAAGGCACGCGAGTGAAGGCTCCCTCCTCGAAGAGACCTTCCGGGAGCGAAGCGCACGCAGCGGCAAACGCTCGCAATGCGAGCAGCTGGCTCCCTCAAGAGCCGACTCTGCGTGCTCCACTCCCAAGCAAACAACGCATAAGCTGTGTGTATCCCCGCCCGTGATATAGCGCGGGCAGGGAGGAACACACAGCCTAAAACGCTGTTTGCTCTCGCCCTTATGTTTCATCTTATCTTTTGCCTTGGGCATTATGAAAGACAGACAACAAAATAGACAAACAATCACACATAGAGAGCTTGCTGAATGACAGAAAGCTAGCGCGGCGCCCATCCGCTCATGCTTTTAAGCTTCCGGGTCGTTACGTCACCCCGCCCGTGACGTCTCACCCATCCATTGGACTGATTTCACACGTGATTCAGAGCGTGGTCACGCTGAAGGCGTTCCCATAGCGTTTCGACGCAGCTCGAGTTCCTGAAGGGGAACTTAACCAAACTTTCAAGGGAAGAAGCTGATCACCTCAACTCTGAAATTACTCTGGAAAAACTGCACAATGCAGTATTATGTTCAAATAAAGTAAAGTGCCCTGGAATTGATGGCCTCCCGGTGCTATGGGATCTACTAGGCCCTATTTGGTTACGCACCATAAAAGTGGCCATATGCAAAGGCCATTTGCACAAAGATCTTAATACTGCTCTAATTACAGTCTTACCTAAACTTGGCAAAGATGATTTAGATTGCTCTAACTATAGGCCTATTTCTTTGATCACTGAGGATATGCAAGACGTCTACAATCGGTGATGCACAGTTTAATCAATCTGGATCAAACAGGATTTATTACGGGTCGTTTGGCTTCAATGTTCGCCGAGTGTTACATGTCATTGCAGAATCTGGAAAACTGAAAACACCCAGTGGTCTTTTATTTGTTGATGCCAAAAAAGCTTTTGACCGGTTGGAATGGAGCTATTTATGGTTTACTTTGATAGAGTTTAATTTGAGCAGTTCATTAGAATGATACAAGTTGTTTACACTAATGCCATGGCCACAGTGTCCACTGGTGGACTCATCACGGATACTTTCAATATTGCAGAGGTACTAGACAGGGATGTCTGCTTTCCCCTCTTATGTTTACTTTAAATATCATAAACTTTATATAAATAGAACCCCTGGCGCAGATCATTAGACAGTGTAAGCTTATCACCCCAATTCGGTTAGGCTCATCGGTTCACTCTATATCTTTAAATGCAGATGATACTTTGACATTTTTGTCTGACCTGCAACTTTCCCTATTTAAAATTAATCCAGATTTAAAATTAATTACTCTAAATCTATTTTGATGCCTCTTAATCAATATGGTTCTAATTTCTCTTTTTTGTAATAATATTCTGATATCAGCACAAGTAACATACTTGGGGATTGACCTGAGATCCACTCTGCCCCTCATTTCAAAATTTGATTATATGTCAATTCTTGAAAAAGTTGAGTCTGATATTCAGAGATAGATGTTTCTACCTTCATCACAACCTGCACGAATGTCGACAATAAAATTGAATATGTTGCCCCAAATTAACTTTTTTAGCTCTATGCAACCCCCCCCCCCCCAGAAAATTATTGTAAAAGGCTAGATTCTTTACTGATAAAATGTATATGGAATGGAAAAACGTCCCTCCATTAAGTGGTCTACACTTCAATGAAATAAAATGAAAGGCAGATGGGGCTGCCATAATTTTAAATGGTACTGTTGGTCCTTCATTCTGCTCTCAGTTGTGAAATGGTTTAATTCTTGTTCACAGCCTTCACTGAAACAAACAGAAAAAGAACTCATTTCTCCAATTCATTAACGAATTTTCTGGCCTCTCTTATAGGAAGTGCTCATTACATCACAGGCCTACAAACTCCAGATATTAAAAAAGATAGACGCTTCATTTACAATTAAAACTACATGGCATACCTATTTGCCACAATTTGAATTTATGTTCCAGGGAACAACCTTTTTTGCAGCCATCTTGGACAATAAAGGGTATTATGATGCTAAATGATGTAAAAGGAGAGGAATCAATCCTTGATTTCTCAGAATTAATTAAAAGATTTAATATTTCCCACAATATTATGTTTATTTATTTCAAACTATGAACAGCTTTAAAAGCCCATGATATAGCTTGGGGTACAAACCTTCAAACAGTAGTGAAATGGATTCTCAATGCATCAAGCAAAGGAACTGTTTCTTATCTTTACTTTTGTTTCACAGACCACAACACAAATGTTTTCCCTAAGGCACATGTGTGGTTATCAGATCTGGCTCCTCCTAATAGAAATTGATTGGGAAACAGTGTGGGACAATACATTCCATACATCTACGAATCCTAACCATCAGTTCATATACTTTCTTGAAAAACAAAAAAAATACTGAATTACAAAAAAATATCTAATATTAGAAGCCCAGTAGTAATATTGAAAGTTAGGAAGGGACAGTCCAACACAAGAATAATGTCTTTGTAGTATGTCTTTGCATATAGGTTTTCTTATTCCAAATAAAGTCAGATATTAGACTGTCTATGTACATAAAAAAGATTTTGTTAAAAAATAGGGAGGTTTTGGAAGAAAAACAAAAATCTGGGCAGCACATTTTTTATAAAAGTGTTAATTCTACCTCCAAAGATAATGACGGCAGGTTCCAATGGGCAAGATCATCTTTTAGATTATTTATGAGTGGGGAAAAATTAGCTTTATAAAGTTTATGATATTTATAGGTGATCCTAGATATTTAAACTTTTCTGTGCTTATTTTAAATGGAAAAAAATTATAGAACATTGAATGAGATAGAAGGCTTGAGCATGAGAGGATTTTCCATTTTGTATTGACATTACTGTGGCTATAAACTCTTCAGCTGAAAAGAACTCATAAAAACACTGGTTGATCTGTGAATGATCTGTATACCTAAGGCCTGATTTATCTTTTATCTGGCATATGGTCTGATCTTTGGCCTTTTGTTGTAACTGATGAGCCACAACTCTCCCAGCCTTTTTGCCATGTTTTGTTCATTAAATAATCCATGCAATTTGGTACTTAAAAGTTTATTTTCTGTTTGAAGTGATAATCGTTGTTTATATTGATCAGATAATGATGTCAGGGCCAGTGTACCGTCTAATTTTAGTATAGTATTTGCCAATTCCTCAGGTCTGGCCACTTGTGTTTTCCTTATGTGAGAACTATAGGATACTATTTCTCCTCTCAAATATGCCTTCATTGCTTCCCATATAACTGAAAAGGGCATTCTTGGGGTTTTATTATGTATATATGAAACCTATTTTACATGGATTCCCTTAAAGAAGGCGATCCCCACTTTAAGTTGTTCCAAATGCTAAAGTACTTTTCTATGTTTGACAGGGTGATTGAAGGACTTGACATTCCAAGTAACAAAATTTATATTACAGCCTCTTGACCTACTGGCCATATTAATAATTTTTTTAAAATGATAAATTAAACAATGGTCTGGAAACTGAGCATGTATGACATTAGCCCCTCCTCTAATTTAACACAAAATAGACAAAAGGATAAAGTGCAAAATAAGAATCTGGTGCAGTAAACTTCCCCAACCACCCCGGTCACCTAACAAAACAAAGTGACCCCCGAACCCATTGAAAAGATATCCACACATTTAAGTGCTTGTTATGAAGAACAGAGTAGCAGGTGCTCCTAGTCAAAATAAAAGTAAAGGGCGCTTAACCATTTATCAATAATCTTTGTAGAGGTGATTATTTTGCAAATATAAAAGAAAATGCATGTTGGTATATAAAATATCAAATTTATTTTAAAAAAACTGACTTAAATTTATGGCAACATATCATGCCCAACCATCTTTATATAATATTAATCAACAACATGCTCGTCAAATCCTTCTACTCACCAACTGAGAGAGAGAGAAAAAAAAAATTAATGTGTGTGTGTCATGTCTGTCTTCAGCAAGTTTAGTGTCTGCTATACAACATTCTTCTTCACATAAGCCATGGCCACCACTTGATCACAAAATTCCTTCTCGTAGTGATTCGAAGCTTTGCTGGGTGAAAAACACCTTTGCGTACTCCATCTCACCCGCAGAGCAACTTCTTATCATCATTCAACGCAGATCTTGCATGAGCCACGCTGGGAGGGTAGTCTGGGAATATGGAGATTGTGGATGCTTTAAGTCACATTAGCTCTACAAAGGACATCGATACAGTTCTGGTAGTAATGCAAGTTGGCCACAATAACCCGAGGTTTACCATCATGCCTCAGCTGGAGTGTGATCTGTCGACAAGCACTTCCCTATCCATGTCTAAAACTTCTTTTATCAGCTTTGAGACTGAAGCTGGAGATCTCAAACCTGGTCCCTCTGTCACGTTCAGTTTCCGGATCAATACATTTCTCCTATAGACCAACAACAGATGTTTCATATTTACTCTGAGACGCTTGTCACATCATCCGAACATGCCGAAAAACAAGACACACTAAAAATAATATTTTAATGCCTATTTCAAATCTTGGAGCACAGAAAATATAATTGTCTTGTTGAAATTTAACTGAGCTCAGCACAAATATGACCTACTCCATGCCTGCTCACATGATCTTCTCCATACTCTTCTCTTCCCTTCACTTCTTCTCTTCATTCTGGTACAAGTAAATCTTGCATCAGAACTGGTCAGTGCTTTCACAGTTAGAGTTGTTTTTAGCAAAGTCTAATCTGCCCTTCTGCTCTTGTTACCAGTGGTTTGCATCTTGAGGTAGCCCGTCTATATTTACTTTCATGAAGGCGTCTTTTGATTGTAGATTTTGACAATGATATGCTTAAATCCTCCAGAGTGTTCTTGACTTGGCTAGATGTTGTGAAGGGGTTTTTACTTCACCAAGGAAAGAATTCTGTGATCATTCACTTTAGTTGTCTTCTGTGGCCTTCCAGGCCTTTTGGTGTTGCTGAGCTCGCCAGTGCATTCCTTCTTTTTAGAATGTACCAAATCGTTGATTTGGCCACTCCTAAAGTTTCTGCTATCTTTCTGATAGGTCTGTTTTGTTTTTTCAGCCTAATGATGGCCTTCTTCACTTGCATCAACACCTATTTCGACCGCATATTGAGAGTTCCCATGAAGAGCTACCAAACGCAAATTCAAAGCTTGGAATCAATGCCAGACCTTTTATATCCTTAATTTGTCATGAAATAACAAGGAAACAGACCACACCTGGCCATGGAACTGCTTATCAGTCAATTGTCCAATTACTTTTGAGCCTGTGAAAATGGAGGGACTATGTAAAAAAATGGACTATGTATATCAAATATACAGTGGAGAAACGAAGGGGAGGCTGGCCAATCTTTTCGTCAAGCAAATTTGTACCATCAGAATGAAAGGATTTCTCCTTTCCAGGGGCAAGACACATCAACAGCAATGGAGATAACATTAATGACATCTCTGTGTGCATTGCCAGTTTTTTTTTATGGGAGCAATGACGTGAGGAAACTTAAGGAGAAGGAGCTCATCTACACTCCCTAAACTGTCCTAAATGTTCTATATCACTGGAACTTGTAAACAAAATTTTCAAAACGAACAGTTTTTGGTTTTAAAACAAGTATTATGAAAATAAATATTATATTTTTGATCATTCATTCATTTTGGGGCTAAAATGTATGAATGACCTTGAATCACATGGATGTTTATAAGCAATTACTGGGAAGCTAGTAGCAAGAAGAGTAGATTAAAATTGCCATTAATGCCTCAAGTACTGCTAATATGGATAACTACACTAAACCTTTTAAAAATAGCAAAGGACAGTGAAGGAGGACAATATGATGGCTGAAAGATATCAGCAGAATTTTCCAAGTGCTGCAAATTAAAAAATTTTATTCACTCATAAAATTCTTTCTGCATTTTATCATAAAATTTATTAAATCAGAACAAGGTTCCAGACTACACATCTTAACCAGAGAATAGCCTGTAGAATGGCCTTATATTTCCAGGTTGATTCTGTTCATGGTGAAATGTACTGCAGTGGGCATTTTTTAATATATAGTTTTATGAGTGTTTGATTTCTACACTATGTTGAAACAAGAAGAAACAATTATAAATGAGTCAATATGTTCTTAAATTATTTTAATAAAAAATGAATTCATTTCCTATTTGTGCAAAGGAAAGCAAAATAAGAAAAGAAAAAAAATAGTTTTGAAATGAAAAAAGGAATAAACTCAATGTACACTGGCCAATTGTCATTATGTGTTAAATTTAGTTTTTAAACCTTGTCCTAGACTGTGCATCAAAGTTTCATCAAATCTAATGTGTATGATCTGATGCAGAGTTGCCAACATTGCTAACGAGAAAATGTAGCATTTAGAGAGACTGAAAAAATAAACAACTGAATTTTACTATTTAGAATTTGGCCCACCTATTCAGCCCAACAAAGTCCCTAGCATGTGTCAGTGGACAGGACGGATCCATGCAATCTGCAGAAAAGTTCGAAATTATAAGCAACTGGCTAAGTGTACAAGCTATACAACTGTTACAAAACTAACAAAAGTACATGTCTGGTCTGCAGTCTGGTCCATCTGCAAATTAAATTGCATATAATAATAATACACTTTCTAGAACTGTAGTGAAAGATATTTACTGATTAATTTGATGATATTTGTAGATCTGAGCATCAGTATAGAATAAAAACCGGCCATGAATAAAAACTGTTACACTTTTATTACTGATATGAATGGAATACATCAAACAAGTCAAACAACTTGTCAGGACAAATAAATGCCACATTCATTAACATGGGAGCATACTGAACCTGGCGGTTTGCTGTTGTGGTGCTACGCACATGCTTATTTACTGTGTTCATTCATTCATTGTTTTAAAGTATTTTATCCTGTTCAGGTTCACTGTGATTTAAATTACTCATATATTTATATTTGGGAAAACAGAGCCAGGTTTGTTAGAGGTCAGATTTTCTGTGGGAGCAGGTGAGATTGGTCAGAATTCCTTAGGGAGTGGGAGGGAGTGAGATACGTGTTCATAACAGATAATTACAATACAAATTACAAGCTTGAAGAAATTGGGGTTTATCAGAACAACCTACAGACTGGGATTCATCAATCCTATAAATCACAGATTTTCCCTCTACCTCAATGACATCATAAAATCAATAGAGGGAGCTATGTTAATTAATGTTTTATTATTATTTTTAGAATGTTCCTCATTGCTAGTGATTATAAAATGAGATTTTTTCAACATACAGTGTAGCAAATAATTGATATGAAACAGCCAAGTCATCCCAGCTGTGTGTGTTTTTTTGACTCACTGTGTGCAGTCATTAGGTCTTTGGCAATGCTCTTCTTCCTCAGAGGATTGAGGCTGACGTGGGGAACCTGTAGAACCTGGGAGACGCGGTTGTGTGACTTGCCAGAGGTCAAGGGTGAGCGTGTGAACACGGGAGACAAGTCAGATTTGGTGGGCCTCCTTTCACTCAGATTTTTAGACACTGCAGGTACAGAACACAAACAGTTCACCTCCTTAAAGCCCTGATTTATTATGATCTAAATAAAAAGCCCCTACTGACTTTATGCATTGTTATCTGATAAATTGGATTTTTAGTTGTGGGCATGTGCAGGTGATTTACACAGAATAATTCGGTAAATTACATGGCATGCAATATTAATTGTTCTCAATAGCTGAGGTGAGCTCAGATCTCCTGGAAGAGTAAGGTGATATGCATGTAGTTCTGTGCAAAATTTCTGTAAAATAAAAAAAAATTATGTAAAGCAAAGATGCCTTCAAAAGTAAAGCTTAGAAAGAAAAGTAAAATGTTTTCTACATAGAAAATGTATAAACAGCAGCAAACAGTACTAACATAAGTCACTCTTTGGCATGCCAACCCACTGTCTTGAAAAATGCATCAATAGTCTACATTTTGTACAGTTTTATAAGGAAATTGTCTGGTAAGTTTTTCTAAGCATTTTGGAGTATCTTCCACAGTTCTTCTGGAGACTTTGACTGACATTTGATTCTGTATTTGCAGGTAATCCCTGACAGCCAGCATTTTGACATACAAACATTTTTCTGTAACAATTTAAAAATAACAAACAACCAACCAAACAAATAAATAAAAGTCGGAAACGTATTGTTTGGAAATCTAAAAAGTTTTTTTTACTGCCCTAATAATTGCAGATGTCATAATACAACAAAATTTGTAGTACATACAGGGTGCCTAAGAGTTTTGCACAGTACTACATGTACTGTGAGTCAAGTATAAAACAGATTACAGACAGTGAGATGCAACAAGAAAAAATATTATTTGAAAGCAAAAGATGAACGTGCTGCAAATACCTAATATGATCTTTCTGTCGTATTAATGATGTCATTGTTTTAAACAACATTCTCATTATTCTAAGATGCTAAGACATAACTTCAAAAAATCTTTTAAAAAAAAGATAATGGTTTAAATTTGTTGTTAAATAGTGGAAATGTGCTTTCACAAGTTGAAAATATATCCCCTTTTCAAAGTGACTTAAGCTTGGTAAATCACTCTGTGGGTGCTAACTTAATATATTTGCATTGATACCGTCATGTATTTAGCACTATATACAAATACCTGTTATTGGAGAAAAAAATACAGTCTTACACAGACCCTGTTAGTAAATCAGCTTATGTATTAGGAGGTGTTAACAAGTTGCTCATTTTCACACATGCAAACCTTTCAGGGACCTATGAGTAGGGAGTAACAGCATGAACCTCACTATGTAAACAATAACCAATGGTTAGTAGCATTATGAAAAAGAAAAAATAGTGAGAATAAGAAATGGCTGCAACATTTACAAAGTTCATTTTGTCAACAGTATTGCACCTGGAGGGAAATAGAATCTGTTTATTCACAAACAGAGCATTAGTCAATCTCTACCTACCATCTATTAGTAGTGTACAATCATACTGGATACTGTAAATTGAGCTCATTAGAACTCATTGCTACATTGCTTATCTTGAATTGTCTGGAATTTTATGTGTAAAATTATGAGTACCACTGAAAATGAGCTGTAAGTAGAGCAGAAGAATGCTTGGTCAGCTTATTTTTCAAACCGAGGGCATGTTTTCTTCACAGAAGTGCACAATGAATTAAGAAAAACAATGGCATTATTTTATCAATGACATCCCAAAATAGCAATTTCAAAGCATTATGAAATTAAACTACACCCCACTCATACATCACGCTTTCACGACCATGCTTTAGTATCTCATCCCTAGTTGTGTGCACATTAGCTGTCAGTGCACAATAAAATATTTCCAAATTAACACGATCTGCTGAAGCTGTAAAAGCTGCCAAATAGTTACGGTGGTGGTCATACAATTAAATTAAACGTACAGAGTAGCGATATCTCTGTAGCTGCATTTGCCCCCCCAACCTATTCAGGGCTCAGGGCCTCATCACGTTTAGACCCCAACAAGTTTTCTGTGCTTTTCCAAAATAAAAGTTTGTTCTTTCTTGGACAAAGGTGCAATCAAAAGATTAGCCCACATGGTTCAGAAAAAGGGGTTCTACTCTGTGCACTTCTTAGTTCAGAAGATGGATGGTGGTTTCCATCTGATTCTAGATTTTAGAGAGCTGAGTTGGTTCCTAAAAGCCCTCCAGTTCTGTAGGCTATCACATTCATGGCATGTAGCCTCAAAACTGATTCACATTGGTGCATATGCATGATATATTCTTCAATTTGAGGTTTGCGTTCCAAAAACAGGCATTCCAATTTAACGTCCTACCCTTCAGCCTCTCTCTAGCACCAGAGATGCATGTAGGCAGCCCTCTCAGGAGGCATACACAGAAGCAAAAGGACACTGCCATATTTTCAAGTTTGAATCCTTGTGATAAACATCACTTTGGTGTTCTGGACACCCCTAATATCTGCTCTTCATTGGCATTACATAGAGGCTTGCAACTCCAATCGTTTTTCTGATGTTCGACTACAATTTCATACATAACTGTTGTTTTACACTTGTGCTTCGTCTTGTAAGCAATATTTGCATGACTAGATAGCCTTAAAGAACCCACTAGATGGTAATTCTAAATAATTTTATTTGCAGCCAGGTTGAATAATAACCCAATAATGCAAAAGCACATGCTAATTTTCAGCTCATCAAACATGAAAGCTACTGATAACCAGTTAGCATTACGCAAATCAAATACCACAAAAGCATGCTCAGTAGATTAGTAATTCTGGTAGATGCATGCATTTAGGTCACTAACATGTTTAAACCAAAAAAATAAGAGAGTGCTTAATCTCACAGGTACTGTAGGCTGGCTCACACTGCAGAGACATAATCTGGAACTTCTCCTCATCTGTCTCCACCTGCAGTTGCACCAGGTACTGCCTGACCTTACGGGCCATCTGTGCATCTTCATACAGCTTCTTGGCATTTAGCAATGAGCTGCGCCGCACACGCTTCTTATGTCCAGCCTGTACATCCAGCAGGTTGGAATTAGTGCTGCCCTGGCTCAAGGACCTGAAGGAGGGCCAGAGAGAGAGAGCTTGAGAAGACATCAATGTCCTTCAAATATCATTATAGTAATACTGAGACAAAAAAGACAGAACAGAAATAAACTGCTGAGACACATGAGGATCAGTGCCATTTTGTTTTAGAAAATGTTGCTTTATTTAAATGTTTCTTTTATGAGGACTGTTTTATAAGGATCCTTTAAATAGACAAAATTAATTTGTTAATGTCACACTATTAGTTAATGTTTCCATCAGGATAAATGTAATGCAAGGCATATTAAATGCAGATATTGTCTATTATGCATTCATGACCCAAGCGCCTTTTTTTTTTTTTTTTGCTAACCAGCACATAATATTCTAATGCAGCTAGGGAACTCTAATTTAAAATAAAATAATAATAAAAAAGAAAAAGATTTTAAACTGATTTTAAAAAAACTTCGTAACATAGTAAGTTCATTAAACAAATAATTAAGATGTTCCAGAGGAGAGCTTGAGGCTTGGGTTTATAAGTTACAAAGAAAGAAATGGGGACTGATAATAATGACATGATAATAATGACCTATACCAAGCGTGCATGGAGAGGGACTGAGCGACTTACCCTAAACTCTTCCACCTCTTCTTCCTGCAAGAAAGCACCATGAAAAAGAACCAAAGGAGGGCACCAAGGCAGAGAAAGAATCAAGAAGAGGACACACACCCACATTCATGTATACACACACGTACACACACGTACACAACCACGTACATAATGTGAAGTGAAGTGTGGCCAAGTATGGTGACCCATACTCGGAATTTGTGCTCTGCATTTAACCCATCCAAGTGCA
>CM075017.1:14239239-14250082 GCA_037576675.1 Pangasius sanitwongsei | reverse complement strand
GAGGATTTATGCTGATATTGCCCAAAAACCCTATTTTGTTCAGGCGTTTCCAAACTTTTGGAGGGCAGTGTATAACCAGTAAATAAGATGATGTCACCACACCACTTTTATTGCACCGGTATTGCAACCTGTCAAAAGGCAACAAGAAAACCGATGAAGGTCCTGAATGCAGTCAAAAAAATGTTTGGAGCAAAACTTAAATGATCTAGAATTAGTGAATGTTAAAGACAATTAAAATGCTCAAGTACTAGAAAATGCTACTAGAATACTAAAGTGTACACTTTACACAAGTGCATCCCCTTTGATCAGTGCAAACTTCTCAACACACAACCAAACAGCACTAACAAGAGACACAGTATCAGACAAGCATAGAGTATGTTCACATCAATATGTTGCATTGTATATTTAGTCCATCAACATAAAAATATAAATGGATGTTCTGGAAAATTCCAGTAAGTCTAAAAGTTACACAATGCTTCACAAATTCCTGTGGATTTTTGCAATAATAAAAATATTTTTTAATCTGCAGTTGGTATACATCAGTTTAACTGATGACGTGACACAGACATTTTCTACCCAAATTATTTTTGCTTTTAAAAAAATGACATAATACCATGTAGTACCTCTTATTTATATGTACTCACTTAAGTTTTCCAGTCTTTTTATGTATTGCTCATTTTTCAATTCAAAAACAAAAAGTGACATCATAGAAGGATCCTTGAAAACATCTAGAAGGTTTATAAGCATTTGTCAAATTTGGAAAACGTTCACTGATCTATAGTTGCCAATATATGACTCATGTCATATGACCTCAAGAAAACAGTGAAAATAATATAGTAAATCTATATTTTTATTACAAATTTTACAATGGACTTTCAGTGGGTTGAAGTCCTGCTGTGTTTCAGTGGCCAGTTCTGTACCTGTTAAATTATCATGTGGTGAGATCCAAAATCATGCAGCGCCACCACTTTCTGTGATGGATATATGTCTTCCATTGGCGATTTCTCTTTTGTTATGTGCTATTCATGATTTATATACATGCACTTTATTATTATTTAATTTGCAACAGATTCTTTTCATTGCGTTTCCTGCAATTTCAACTGATATTTGAGGATATATGTATTATTATTATTACAATTCATTGTAATTATTGAAAACATAGCTATCAATCTGTTTTCAAGATACAAAGTTGCAAAGAAAAAACAGGCAGTGGGTTACCTTTGACCCTAAAGCAAGAGGTGATTATCTTGCTAGAAGAAAAGACAGGTTTGAAGTATGTAACATATAACGTATAACATATAACGTTAACATTTTAGTATTTCTAATTTTTAAACGATTAGGAGATTTTTAAGCATCTTTAAAAGTGCCCATATTCAACATCCACTTATAATGCTATAAACATTCTTTATCACTTCAATGTCATCAGACGGGTCTAAGCTGCTATGGACTCAATAATGGTGATATGTAAATGTGAGTCACTACTATGAATGGCTGTTTAATTTGCTGATTACTTTCCATATATGGACTGTATCGTTTAGGGGTGAAAAAAACTTTGACAGTTTTTACAAGGTACAGTACTGTGCAAAAGTCTTAGGCACACTATTTTTTTAGTACAAACTTTGTTATAGATTTTTATTTTATGACTTCTACATTATTGATTCAGTACAAAAATATTTTAGATTTCCAAACATTAGTTTTCCAGCACAAAATTAAATGTTACAGAGAAATGTTTGTATGTCAGTAAAGAAAGTAGCATATTACATAAGAGACCACTTTTCAGACAAAAAAAATAATGAAGGCTGCTGGGTTTTGCTGCAAAAATACGAAGCAAGTGTGACAGTCAAAGTCTCCAGAAGAACTGTGGCTGGTTCTGCAAGATGATCAGTAAAACCTACAGCTAATTTCCTTATAAAACTGCTCAAATTGTGCCTGAGAATACTATTTTTTTAAGGATCATCACACCAAATATTGACTTTGTTTCATTTATTACTGTTTACTTCTCTTTATAGTATTTTTTTAAAATGTAGAAACATTTACTTTCATTATTTTTGAAGGCATCTTTGCTCTACAGCATTTCTTTGCATATGCCTAAGACTTTTGCACAGTACTGTACATCAGTTTCGTATTTCAAAAAGCAAAATGAATTTGGTTTTGAACTGGGAATGACATGGGCATGTTAACCTTTAATCTTCAATTCTTATTTATCATATATCATGCATTTAAAATTGTTTTAGATATTATTGAAGAAGACCTGGGAAAGATTACACAGGAAGAAGCAGAGAGAGAAATTGAGGGCTGCATCAGCAAGCTAGCAAGAAGAAATAGGGCTAAGGCCATGTTTTTATATAAATATACTGTATGTGTACACCTCAAATGTTTCAACAATTGCCAAATATATGCTTGAATTTTTTAAACTTCAGATTCCAAATTTGGTATGTAGTATGGTAGTCAGTATTGCTGAACTCAAAAACAAAGGAACAATGGTCCACAACAAAAATGACTGGAATGACAAAATGATCCTTTACCCACCTTATGATGGCAAACATGGAATTGAAGTTCTTGCACTCACGGCACTGCAGTGCAATCTTGATGAAGTGCTTGATTGTCTTCATGCGCTTTAATGCATTTGCCTCATGCAAAATCTCAGTGGCCACCCAGAAGGTCTCCTGGTTGATAAGCTCTTCAAACTGTTTTAGATGGCCACTGCTGGAGTTCAGATTGAAGAGACTGTCCACATACTCAGTGGACTCGATGCTCCGGAAGATGCTAAAGTCACGCATGGACAGCTGGGCACACACTTCCAGAGTGCTGAGCTGGAGAAGACTGATCTGACTCTCTCTCAGCAGCTCTTGAGCATCCTCATCTGAGCAGAGGCTCTCTGTTTCCATGTTGTTCTTCAGGTAGTATCTGACCAAAGGAAGAACAATACAAACTGTGACATTTCCTTGAAGATACTGTCCCAATGACAATGAATGAATGTTAATGGGGACCAGGTACTATTCTCTAATTTGAAAATGCTAACAGTTGTACACTGGCTTACACTGATAGGTGGCAATACACCCAAATGCTTTGTGTAATGTTTTTAACATATGGCAAGTTCAGAAATAACTTGGGTGTAATGCTGCACTCTGACTAGGAAAAAACAAAGAAAATCCCCCTAAACTCAGAAATTCCTACTCAAGAACTCGAGATGATCTCCTTAACTCAACAAGTACAGCAAGTGACATCAGATCAACATGGCTGCACACAGCATTAGCAGTAAACGAAGTAGCATTTCTTACCTTTAAATGAGTTATGCTGCATATACAGTGGATATAAAAGGTCTACACACAATTAAAATTGCAGGTTTTTGTGATCTAAAAAAATTAAACCAAGATAAATCATGCCAGATCTTTTTCCACCTTTAATATGATTCTTTTAAAAACTTAAAACAATAAACTGGTTGCAAAAGTGTGCACATCCCTTAACTAATACTTTGCTAAAGCACCTTTTGCTTGTAATACAGCACTAAATCTTTTTGGGTAAGAGTCTACCTCATCTTACTACAGTCTTTGCACATCTTGATTTAGCAATTTTATTCCACTCTTACTTGCCAAAATGCTCCAGATCTATCAAATTGCAAGGGGATTTCCTGTACACATCTCTCTTCGAGTCATCAGGACTCAATGACAATAGGTCTTAACACTCTGAACACTTACTGTGTTTTCCCCCCTTCCTTCTCCATACATGGGCACACACACACACACACATACAAACAAAATTGCAAGTCTATTTTAAAAGTTTGTCTAACCTATTAACCACATCATTCCGCATCAATTTCAGCTGGCATTGAAGTTTCATGTAGTTTCAAGCAGTGTACTTCTTTTCCCCTTGATCTTAATTGATTTATTTTTATTGTAGGCTAAAGGTAATTACATAGGCATCTATCTATCTATCTATCTATCTATCTATCTATCTTATGAAGCAGCAAGGCAATATAATCCATCCATCCATTTTCCGCTTATCCTACACAGGGTCGAGGGGTGTCTGGAGCCTATCTTGTCTGGAGCCTACTTGGGGCACAAAGTGGGGGACACCCTGGACAGGGTGCCAACCTATCGCAGGGCACAATCACACACACAATCACACACCCATTCACATTCTACGGACAATTTAGAGATGCCAGTCAGCCTACAACGCATGTCTTTGGACTGGGGGAGGAAACAAGAGTGCCCGCAGGAAACCCCCTAAGCACGGGGAGAACATGCAAACTCCTCACATACAGGGCAGAGAGAATCAAACCCTCTACCACGGAGGTGCAAGGCAAATGTGCTAACCTGCATGCATAATGAGTTTTGCCCGTATTGTATTTTAGCTAGATTTTGTTACATTACTGGTAACAAAATTACAGATATCAGATAACAAATTTAAATGTATAATAATAAAAAGGGCATAAAAAGTACAAAGAGATGAATTTCCTGGGTGTTAAAGAGTAGCAATAAATTTTGCCAGAAATAGATTTTATTGTTACTCTTTGATTAGAGAGAACTACGCTGTAGCTAATGAACTTGTAATGTATGTTTATTTAATGTTGTTTGCAAAAAGCAGCTTTATGATTAGTTTATGAACTTCATCCAAAAACATCATCTGCAAGGAATTAAAAAGGAAACAAAGCAAATTGTTTGGAGCCAGACTGCTGGGAAGGAGAAGTAAACTACAAAAGGCACTTACACTAACCCATACTATATGTAGGTGAGTGCGGTAACAATGTTTTTTGACGACGTTGTAATTATATTGTGGACGGTTGGCCTATGAGCAGGCGTGATTGGGGTTTTTAAGCCCTTGTCTATGCCACTTGGGATGCTTTATGGTCGAGGATCCATTCCTCTACACTTCCTTTTTGGTTCAGCACAGCAAAAGAGGTATGTTTGTTAATGGGATGGCTTTGTGTCGTTTAGTGTTTGTTTTAAGTAAATAATACTTATTTCTACTTGATTGTAGTGTAATTTGGAGACGTCATGTGTTTTAACAAAACATACTGCTGGTGATAGGCTGTTTGCTCCCAGGTAGGTTTGTCGGGGTAAATTATTGGGTTCTGTTTAGGATTAATGGTAGGCCTAAGGACTATGTTTTTACTCCCAGCTAATTTGTATCCTCGACGTACCGGCTGCTGTTCATATAAATATCATCAATCGACATACACTACTTCAGCAGGTGATCTTTTTTATAGCTTAGTTGAGTTGTTGCTTTTGACTAGGCTCGATTGCATGTTCGGCTGTGTGCTCGCTGTTGGGGCGACGACGATTTCTGTCAGTACTTCCCCCCACTTCGGGCAGCGATGCTGATTGGTTCTGGTTTTGTTTCGCTTTGCTTTTTTTTAATTTATTTTTTTTAATTGTATGATCATTATCGATATTTGTTTTTTTCTTCTCTTTTTTTGTGGGTTTGTCGTTAACCATTTGTTTCCATTTTGTTTTGCTTTCCACACATTCCCGGCTGGTGTGAGCCCAATATGATTTTGGGTTGTGTCCTGCCCTTGTTGAAGGCCATGTGAGCTCTTTGGGTCTAGAATTTTTTTTTTTTAATTCCTTTAGTGGGGTTGAGTTGTTTTGAGAGAAATAGCATGCTAAAGCAATAGCTATAGCTAAAGCTCTTTCAGTCTTTTTGGGCTTAAGCTGTTATGCACCTAGCTGTGGGAGTTTGTTCGTGAATTATGTTTATCATCCCCCACTTTTTTTGTTAATATTTAATTGTAATAAGGTTAGCCTTTGAGTTTATGTAAATTGTGGTTAACTGTTCTGTTTGTCTGTTTTGTTATCTATAGGTGTGGAGCGCTGGGAGCAGACAGGCTCGCTTCTTTGTGCTGTGTTGGTGGTGGCCTCTTTTCCACAATGAGTGCCGTGCTTGTCACCTACACCTACACATCTTTAGGGTGTGTAGAGTACATGTATGTTGGAGTGGTGTGGAGTTTCTTGGGCCCATTGCTGTTATAGCTAGCCTGCTCTTTCCTCATTGGGAAACCTCTGCCCTGTAGTATCTGTGGAATGTGTTTTAGATTTTGTCTGACTTGGCCAAATCTACATGGGACTGCATTACCTCCTGCTACACCTCGAAAGAGCAGGGACTTATGCAAGGATCCTGTTTGTGGACTTCAATTCAGCTTTCAACACCATCATCCCGGAGCGCCTCCTGACCAAACTAACACAGCTCTCTGTGCCCACCTCCATCTGTCAGTGGATCACCAACTTCCTGACAGACAGGCAGCAGCTAGTGAGGCAGGGAAAATTCACATCTAGCACCTGCTCAGTCAGCACTGGTGCTCCTCAGGGATGTGTGCTCTCCCCACTACTATTCTCCTTCTACACAAATGACTGCACCTCCTCAGACCCCCCTGTTAAGCTCCTGAAGTTTGCAGATGACACCAGTCTTTGGCCTCATCCAGGACGGTGATGAGCCTGCATACAGAAGGGAGGTTGAGCAGCTGGCTGTCTGGTGCAGTCAAAACAACCTGGAGCTGAACACGCTCAAAAAAGTGGAGATGATAGTGGACTTCAGGAGGAACCCTCCCGGCACTGTTCCCACTCACCATCCTGGACAGCACTGTCGCCACTGTGGAGTACTTCAGGTTCCTGGGCTCTACCATCTCACAGGACCTGAAGTGGGAGACTCACATAGACTCCATCTTGAAAAAGGCCCAACAGAGATCGTACATCCTTCGCCAACTGAGGAAGTTCAACCTGCCACAGGAGCTGCTGACCCAGTTCTACTCAGCTGTCATCAAGTCTGTCCTGTGCACTTCAATTACTGTATGGTTTGGTTCAGCAACCAAATCAGATATAAGAAGACTTCAATGGACAGTCTGAACTAAGGATTATTGGTGCTACCCTGCCCACCCTGCAGGACCTATATTCATCCAGAGTGAGGAAATGGGCAGGTAAAATCATTTCAGACACCTCGCACCCAGGCCATCCTTCCTTGGTCATATACCATCACCACTTAAACATGGCTTACTAAAGTTAAATAAATGGTAATTAAGAGCTTTTCAATATAATTATTATTATTATTTGTAATTTTTATTATTATATGTATCGCTGTCTTATTGGTATGTGTGCTCTGGAAGCTTCATACCAAGTCAAATTCCTTGTGTGTGTGAGTGTACTTGGCAATAAGAGCTCTTTCTGATTCTGATTTCTATTTTTGGTATTGGAACCCACGTCTCTAGCCTTTTATTTCATTGTATAATGAATCTGTGACCTTTTGGGTTAATATCTTTGAGGTCAGAATATGTCCCTGGGTGTAATTCCCCGGGTGGCATAGTTGATGTAATTCCTTTTTTATTTTTTTTACTACATTGGTCTTGTTTTTTCTATAAACCCTATTATAACCCCACTTACCTTTTTATACAAAAAATTCAGTCAATGAATCTTAAACAGTAGCTTAAATAGGCATCAGGTTAAGTTTAGATCTCACCTGCCATTGAGCTGGATGCGATCTGCCAAGTTGGACAGTTGGTCTGGTAGACGACGCTGTTTAATTACACCTTCTGGACTGACTGACACTTCACAAAGAGAATAGGTCTCAGGAGCAGCAATGAGTCCAAACTCCTTAACTACATGCAAGACCACATCCTTAGCCGTTGTGTCTTTGCTGATGATGATGTAGCAACTCTGTTGGTCTGCTCTAAAAACACGTATCACCTGATCTGGAACATCTGTTCATGGAAAAGAAAAGAAAAAAAACATCCTTTATTGGTCATATAACATCACCATTTATACAAGGCTTATTAAAGTTAAATAAATGGTAATTAATTTTGCAAATGTTGTTAGATACAGATCTTCTCTAAAACAGTAACAAAGGCTCTGTAGGCCGACACAGTGTGCAGGCAATGAACAAGATACTACTATCCAGACAAGTTCATAAAATGTAACCAAAATGGGGAACTGCTATTAAACATTGCAGTCAGGGGTGTCGTAAGTGGGGGGGAATTGGGGGTGACTGAGTACATAGGGCCCTGGCATGTGAGGGGCCTTCGAAGATCCTGAAATTATTATTTCACAAATGTGAAATTGCATGTATACCGCATCTGTGCTACTTCTTTGTTTGTTCCTCACCTGTTTGACCAGCTCCGGCACATGTCTGTGTACATGCCTCCCACAAGCACAATATACACACAATTTGCATGATTTGATTGGTTGTCTAGGAGCGATTCCAAACGCTAATTGGCTGTGAGGGAGAGCGGACTCAGTGAAGAGTCACGAAGCAGTCATCTCAGTGTAGTGATTTTTCGAGTCGCGATGCGCACAAAGTCCAAACAAAAATCGGGATACCAGAAAAGAAAAGAGAGGGAGGAGAGGGAAAAGAAACAAAGTCAGGGGAAACCACTCCTCACAAATTTCTTTCCAACGAAAGCAGGTGAGAACAAAATTGTTGTTCCCACACAGTCTTTGTACAGGGCCCAGGATTCTCTGCTATGCCCCTGATTGCAGTATATACAACTTATTGAACAGGGTTGTCAAAGCACACAGAAACCAAAACTGAGGAGAATTTCAACATGCCCAAACAAATGTACATAAGCCAAAGATGAAAAGGAGAACTAAACAAAAGGACTCATACTCACAGTAGAGCCTAGTTGCTAAAAAGCAAGAAAAGTTTGCTAGAGATAAAGTGAATGGAAAAAGATGATGATGATGATGATGATGATGATGGAAAAAAAATTGTAGCAGGCCTGGCCTCATGACCTTGGTAAAGTTCATCCTTCTCTTGATCTGGGAGATTTATCACAACTCAAATGTGTATTTACAACTTATTAGGGCTTGAGATGTGCCAATGCTATAGTTAACAGTCAGGATTCTACTTTTAATGATCTTCCAATCAACACTATAATCTCTTGCATCTAGACCTGAGCTAGTGACCATGTAGATAATAACCACAGCAAATGATTAAGCCACATGCAAGAAATGCTGTAAAGCAAAGATGCCTTCAAAAATAATGTAATTGAAGATTTCTATATAAAATTTATAAAAGTAGCAGTAAGCAGTACTGAGAAGAAAAAGCAGAAAAAAGAGCAGTAAAAAGAAATAATAAAAATCACAGAAATGGATGAAGTGGATAAAGGCTTATGTCTCAGTATGGACAATTTTCAGCATAATCACGCTGAAGGTCCAGCCATAGCCTCAGTTGAGTCAGCTTGTCTAGAGATGATGGAGATGGCCTTGGTCACTTATTGTACACAATTCTTCAGCAGTGATCATAATAAACGTCCAAAATATTAATTTTGTCTGGCAATGGTGGACACTTGAATGAGTTTGAGGTAGGATCAGCCAGACTTAAGAGCTGAAAGTGCGACTCTGAAGTATATGATCAGAGATCCAGGTGGATGGAAATCTAATGCCCAACTCACAGATGTTTGTGAGTTTCTCGGATTTATATTAAAGTGTGATGAGGCAGGTCAGTGTTCCTGACTCTCCTCATTCAGTGCTAAAAGAGGAGTCATGGGCTGGAATTCAATTTCCCCCTTTTTTTCTGAAACATGGTAACCTTCCTCACAGACTTTAGCAAGCTGTTCCTTAAAGATCAACGTTAAAGTAAAAACCTTGCACTGCAACTTTTTTTTGGTTTATCCAGCAGGATTCCAGTCCCGACACTTTGCAAGCTTTCTAAACAAAGAAAAAAAAAACACCTGAATACACTGTACCTGTATCTACACTGATCAGCCATAACATTAAAACCACTGACAGCTGAAGTGAATAACACTGATTACCGCATTACAATGGCACCTGTCAAGGGTTGAGATATATTAGGCCGCAAGTAAATAGTCAGTTCTCTAAGCTGATGTGACAAGGGGAAATTGTGATGGCTAGATGACTGGGTCAGAGCATTTCCAAAACAGCAGGTCTTGTGAGCTATTCCCAGTATGCAGTGGTTAGTACCTACCAAACGTAGTCCAAGGAAGGACAACTGGTGAACCAGTGACAGGGTCATGGGCGCCCAAGGTTCATTGATGCGTTTCGGGAGCAAAGGCTAGCCTGTCTGGTCCAATCCCACAGAAGAGCTACTGTAGCACAAATTGCTGAAAAAATTAATATTAATGCTGGCTATGATAGAAAGGTGTCAGAACACACAGAGCATTGCAGCTTGCTGCATATGGGGCTGTGTAGCGTAGACCAGTCAGAGTGCCCATGCTGACCCCTGTCCACCGCACCTACAATGGGTACGTGAACATCGGAAAGGGACCATGGAGCAATGGAAGAAGGTGGCCTGGTCTGATGAATCCACATCATGTGGACGGTCGGGTGTGTGTGTTGCTTACCTAGGGAAGAGATGGCACCAGGATGCACTACAGGAATAAGGCAAGCTGGCAAAGGCAATGTGATGCTCTGGGCAATGTCCTGCTGGGAAACCTTGGGTCTTGGCATTCATGTGGATGTTACTTTGACACGTACCACCTATCTAAACATTGTTGCAGACCAAGTACACCTCTTCATGGCAGTGGTATTCCCTAATGGCAGTGGCCTCTTTCAATTCAATTCAGTTTTATTTGTACAGTGATTTTAACAATGGACATTGTCACAAAGCAGCTTTACAGAAATAAATACAGTCAACATAAATTTTAAAAGTATGAATTTATCCCTAATGAGCAAGCCAGAGGTGATGGTAGCAAGGAAAAACTCCCTGAGACGATATGAGGAAGAAACCTTGAGAAGAACCAGACTCAAAATGGAACTCATCCTCATCTGGATGACAACGGATAGTGCAATTATAAATAAATTCCTTCTATAACTCTGTACTACATGGTCAAATAGTGCAATTGTGTAACCAGGAAATTCATTACAGTTTTCACATGAAGTCTGTTTTGTTGAACTTA
>CM075017.1:14150879-14164616 GCA_037576675.1 Pangasius sanitwongsei | reverse complement strand
GGCCAAGTGATTAGGACACCTGATTCTGATCATTTGGATGGGTGACCGAATACTTTTGGTAATATAGTGTATGTCCAGCTGGTTGACAAAATGCTTCAAGCATACAGAACCATGGGGTGCGACATGTCACTAAAGATTCATGTTCTACTTTCACATTTAGATTCCTAATCTAAGATTAAGTGTCACCTACATGAGGATGGGTTCCCTTTTGAGTCTGGTTCCTCTCAAGGTTTCTTCCTCATATCGTCTCAGGGAGTTTTCCTTGCCACTGTCGCCTCTGGCTTGCTCATTAGAGATAAATTCATAAATTTAAAATGTATATCCTGAATTTATATATTTCTGTAAAGCTGCCTTGTGATCATGTCCATTGTTATTGTTGGGGCAATCAGTGACGAACACAGTGAAAGGTTTCACCAAGACATTGTGACAATGGAAAAATGGCAGCAGGGCAACTGGAATCCATCACTGTTGGCAGATTATTGTTGGACACTTAAACAAGAAGCACCAGATGCTGAGTAACAGCAAAAATCAGCAACAAAACATTTTTAGGTCAGTGGAACTAGCGCAATATGTTAGCACTACCATGTGATTAAACACGTTCAAGTAAATTCCATGGTTCTACAAAATCCTACATGATACAAACAATCTGAAATTATATTTACGTTCAATTTGAAGAGCTCTGTCATGATCACCAGAAACATCTGAGTAAGCAATACTTTTGTAATATATTGTTGTCCAGTGATTATCAGATATCACTAGTTGGTTGTTTTGCCTGAAAATGACATCACCCAACCTTTCCCAGGCTGTGTGCTTCAACCAATTATTAACTTAAGGTAGAGTGCACATGTTACTCTATAAACAGGTGTAACCCCACCCCAAGCTGCAGGTTGCTGTCATGTCCATATCGACCACAGTCCCCTCCACCAGAAGAAAATGTATCTTATGCATCCTGTATCTTTTACAGTGCGGGAAATAAGAATTCAACATGTCAACAGTTTTTTAATCAATCATATTTTCAATGCAGCTATTCACATGAAATCAAACATTGGTATTAACTAACTACACAGCTAAAGAAATTGTAATATTCCAATCCATAAAAAAGTTATTTGCAATAAAGTGGAATGACACACACAAAAAAGTATTGAACACAGTAACAAAAAGCACTAAACCAGCTGATCCCACTAATTAGCTCTCCTACCTGTGCTAATTAGAATCAGCTGGGTTAGTGCATGTTAGTAGGCTAGTACTTAATACTTCCACTCTTTAAAAATAGGGTACCCACCTCTGTAAACAAATCATTTGCCACCAAGCTGTCAAACAAGCAACATCTCATGACAAAGAGCTCTCCCAAAACATTTTCAACAAGATCGTTGTGCAGCATAGCCATGGTACTGGTTACCGAAAGATTTCTCAACTCCTAAATATTCCTATAAGCACCACTGGGGCCAAGATTATCTGCAAGTGGAAGGAAAATCACTCAACCATCAACCAGCCACACACAGGAGTTCTTCACAAGATTTCTGACTGGGCAGTCAGAAAGTTAGTCAGAAGAGTAGCCCAAGAGCTCCAGAAAGACCTGGAAGCAGCAGGTACAGTCGTCACAGAGAAACCAACAGGCAATGCACTCCACCTCCAGTCTCCATTCGTGATCATCCCAAAAGACACAATATCTGAAGAAAAGGCATTTTTAAGCTCCTCTGAAGTTTGCTACAGAACATTTGCAGAAGCATATAGATTACTGGGAGAATGTAGCGTGGTCAAACTTTTAAGCAACAATATGACGGACCATGTTTGCAGAAGAAATGGCTCTGCATATGACCTTAAAAATACTACACATACAGCGAAGTTTGGAGGTGGAAGCATCATGGTATGGGACTGTTTCTCTTCTCATGGTACCAGTGGAATACAAATTATTGAAGGGAAGAACGGAGCCATGTATCGGGAAATTCTTGAGAAGAATCTGTTACCATCTACCTGGATGATAAGGATGGACTTTCCAAAGGAGACTCTCAATTGGTTCCATAGGAAGAAAATAAAGGTGTTGGAATGGCCCAGTTAATCATCAGACTTAAACCCAATAGAAAATTGGTGGAATGAGCTGAAGATCAAGATCCACCAGCAGGCCCCCTGGAATCAAGATTTCAAGATTTTCTATGTAGAGGAATGGGCCAAAATCCCACCTGAGTACTGTGAGAGATTAGTTTCTTCATACAGAAAGCATCTTGAAGCTGTCATTGCAAACAAAGGCTTCTCCACCAAGTATAAAATAAATTTCAGTTAGCATGTTCAATACATTTTTCCTGTGTCACTCCACTTTATTGCACATACAGTCAGGTCCATAAGTATTTGGACAATGACAATTTTTGTAATCTTGTCTCTGTATACCAGCACAATGGATTTGAAATAAAACATTCAAGATATGTAAACTTTCAGCTTTAATTCAAAGGGTTTAACAAAAAATACTGCATTAATCTTTTAGGAATTACAGACTTTTTTTTAACAGAGTCCCTCCATTTTCACAGGCTCAAAAGTAATTGGACAGATTACTGATAAGCAGTTTCATGGACAGGTGTGGCCTGTTTCCTCGTTATTTCATGACAAAATAGAGATGATTCCAAGCATTTGAATTTGCATACCGTTAATGAAATATTTTTTAATTAAAGCTGAAAGTCTACTCTTCAATCACATCTTGATGACTTCATATGCATTGTGGTGGTGTACAGAGGGAAAATTACAAAAATTATTTCATGGTCCAAATACTTATGGACCTGACTGTAACTTTTTTTTATGGATTGGAATATTAGGATTTCTTTAGCTGTGTAGTTTTATTGAGCTAATACCAATGTCTGGTCTACATTTCATGTGAATAGCTGGAAATACATTCAATTAAAAAACTGTTGACATGTTGACAGTTGACAGTTCTGTGAGCACTGAGACACACACGCCTACTTTATGTTTGCTTGCATCTATACTTTTGCACTATCAAGTTAATTTTTGACACTTTGGGGAGAAAGATTACATGTACACTCACCAAACACTTTATCAGGAACACCTGTACACCTACTCATTCATGTATTTATCTAATCAACAATCAGTGGTTCTGCAAACAGAAATGCCTTGTTGATGAGAGAATGGCCATACTGGCTCAAGCTGACAGAAAGGTTAAAGTAACTCAGACAACCACTCCGTACAGTTGTGGTGAGCAGAAAAGCATCTCATAATGCACATCAAACCTTGAGGCGGATGGGCTACAACAGCAGAAGACCACGTCGGGTTCCACTTCTGTCAGTCAAGAACAGAAATGTGAGGCTGCAGTGGGCACAGGCTCACCAAAACTGGACAGTTGAAGATCGGAAAAACGTAGCCTGGTCTGATTAATCCCAATTTCTGCTGAGGCACACAGAGTGACAGGTAGTGTCAGAATTTGCTTTTTGTCAACAGTTTAGGCTGGTGGAGGTGGTGTAATGGGGTGGGGAAGGTTTTTTTGGCATATTTTGGGTCCATTAGTACCAATCATCACGTGAATGCCACAGCCTATTTGAGTATTGTTGCTTAACATGTGCATCCCTTCATGGCCACAATTTTCCCATCTTCTAATAGCTAAATCCAGCATGATAATGCACCATGTCACAAAGCAAAAGTCTTGACTTTATAGTATACAATTGTGGATGAGTAATGACTCATAATTGCACTATTCTGTGTCACCCAGAAGAGGACGGGTTCTGTTTCTGAGTCCGATTCCTCTCAAAGTTTCTTTCTCAGGTCTGATCATTAAGGATCTCAATCTAAATCCATATACAAATCTCTGTAAAGCTGCTTTGTGACAATGTCCATGGTTAAAGGTACTATATATATAAAATTGAATTGAAAATGTTTGGCCAAGTAGCAAAACTGAATATTAAACAAAACTGTCACAGTCTTTATAATGAAAGATATATGCAGTATTTGCTCAGACTTACGCAAGGTCATTTAAGGGACCTCACTATAAAAATTTTCACTATCAACTGGTTTTGTTTTGTTTGCTTTTGTTTCTTAAGATAATTTGTTGTACGATGATTGTTGTTTTTGTTCAGTAAAGACATTCATTTTCTTTGTATTTATCTAACAAAGCATGGTCACACAACATACTGTATCTCCCACTATTAGAGCATATAAAAATAGTGACTTTTAAATGATTCCTAAATGTGCAAAAAGTGTTTTAAAAGTGTTTAATAAGTGTTTATAAGCCAATATGTGGCATTTAATCATTTAATTTGGGTGAGATCAATTTAAAAGAACAAAACTGCAGTTCAGGCTCTGGAGAACTGCAACTAAGAAGTCATGGAATGTAAATGTGTTTGCCAACACCTGAAAATACAAGTATCACCTTAATACAAAACCTAAAGATATTCAATCTCAGTTTTTCACAACTCCACACATTCCATGTTACCACATATTTCTTTTGGTAAGTCAGTTAGGGCATCTACTTGTTCACATTGAAGGTAATCTTAAAATAATCAAATAAAGACATTAATTCTAATGTCTAAATGTTTACAAACACCAAGTTGATTGTCTCTTTAAAAAGACTGAAAGATTCCAAGAATTTATGTAATTACTTTAAGAAGATTCAAGTGTTATAATTAGGAGCTAAGTTGGAGTGTACCTGTGGCTGTAAAAGGGCTTACCTTTAGAGGCAGCGCCTTTTTGTCCTTGATACCATGAGAAAATCTAAGCAACTCAGTCAAGACCTCAGAAAAAAGTCTGGTTCCTCCTTAGGGCCAAGTTCCAAACAACTAAAGGTACCATGAGCATCTGTACCAACAATTGTATACAAATATATAAATCGTGGGACACACAGACACTGCATTGTTCAAGGAAGAGGCACAAATTAACTCCCAGGGATGAACAAACTTTAGGCCAAATGTATAATGTATAATCCCTCCTTTCTGAAGGGATTATATAGCAGTTTCATATCATTCCAAAAGATATGGAATACTCTAATTCAGTTCTATCTAGGTTACGTGTCAGACTCGGTGCCCATGGGCCAAACACAGTCCACTGCCTCTATTCATTTGGTCTGCGTAAATTTAAAAAAAAATAATATTGAACTGGCCCTTGGTACACTACTGCTCAGCATTCTTAAAGGGACACTCCAGCCAAAATTTATTATTTAACAATCGACACATCTCTTGTAAACATGCCTACTTGCACCTTACAGTAATGATGCATTTGGCTCTATAGCACGATTATTCCAGTTTCAATACTGGGCCAACCACCTACTGATTATGTATATTGGTGTTTGATGCAAAATTTTAAAAACTACAACGGTTATGGTGGATATGTGGGAGGATGGTGGGAGGGAAAATGGGGATGATGGGAGGGGAATGAGGAGAGAAGGGGGAAATGGGTGGGTGGTGCTCACTAGATAGTGGTATTCTCGGGAAAGCAAGATAGCTAGTTGGCACCTGCTAATAAACAATCACTTTGCTTTGCAAGTCAATTATTGTGATGTTGTGAATGGATTACTCAAGTGACAGAAATGACTCAACAGATAAGGAAGTTACTGTTGTACAGTGACCTCCAACTATACATGCTCGAGCCAGAATATTCAGAAAAAGAACTGCACCAGCGAGAAGAGCAACAAGAGGCAAGCAGAGAGCAACTGTGGGGCTTTCAAAATTACATTGAGCCAAATAACTGATGTTAGCAACAACACATGCTACCATCACCTTAGCTAGCAATGATAAATGATTGTCTACCTTTGTGTTAGTGCCTTACTACCCATCTTACTAGTACTTACAAGGGTGAGGACAAAACTAGCTCACCTACCACTGTTCAGCCCCTTTTGTTACCCTGAAATCCAAGTAGCTGCCCAAACAGATGCTATAAACTCTTTGGTAAGCTGAAGTTAGATAGTTTAATGTCCATTATAGGCAACTCCTCAGTAAGAACACAACTGATGTAGAGCTCCATAGATTTGTTAAAGCAATATGAATTAGGGGTAAATCCACCTCAGGTCACCAGATTTTAAAAACTTTTTCCTTGAATGACCATCTCAGATTTGCTTCATACTTTCTGAAAATAATGTCATTATTCACAATAAACTGTGGGCAATAATTCAGGCTTGGATCTGCATTAGTTTTTGAGATATAGAGGCTGAAAAAATTGGGTGTGGCCCTAATTTTACTGTAAAAATGAATGCTACAGAAAAATCATTACTTTTGAACTAATCAAGCTAGATGCATGAAATTTTCAGGGATTGTTGTCTAGTATAAGATGTCTAATTTCTAAAATAGAAGGTGCGCAGTTACATATTTGCCAATTTATGGCCTGCTGCATATTGTAAAAAATATATTCTTTTGTGCTTTGGAGCAAAATTTACCCTCTAAATCTCCAGACTATAGCCCATCAGATCTTGAAACATATTTTTTTCATGATGCAAGTGAAGAATTTATATCGATGTGCGTGTCCCCTACAGGACAGGGGCGTTCAAATTTAAAGCATTTGAAAGCTTTGAACCACCTAAAAATTGGGTGGTCTGCCACCAGAGGTGCTATTTTCTAAGTTGTTTAACACATCTAGATCTTTGATCTCAAACCCAAATGTCTTCAGTGTATAGCAAAAATAAAACAATTCGCCTTGCTGTTCCAAAACTTTTGGAGGGAAATGTATAACCTGTACATTAGAGGTATAATAACAACAGTATGATACAGTATATGCAGTCCAGTTCCCAGACTTGATTCAGACCATTTTGTCATCATATTAAGGTGATTTTGATATAATTCCATAGCTCACAGATGCAATCACCATAATAGTAGAGGACCTCTCATAGTGTGACTACATTACATTTGTGCCCATTTTACTGTGAGCGTTTGGAGAAAATCCACCAAAAGGTTTGCAATATTGCTATATTATAGACATAAATCACTGGTATTTGCGTGGCTCTAATTATTAAATGTTCCATAGTTCACAGATGCAATCAGAATATTATAGTAGAGGATCTCCAGTAGTGTGACCATTCTTTTCACTCATTTTGGGAGAAAGGCCAGCTTAAACTTAGCCTTTGCAGATATATTATGGACATCAATAACTCATTTGAGTGTCTCTAATTATAAACTATTCCATAGTTCATAGATGCAATCAGCATTATATAGTATAGGACCTCCCTTAATTTGACCATACTAAATCTGAGCCCATTTTAATGTCCTACCTTAAACTTTGCTATATTGCTATATTATAAACATCAATAACTGATATTCAGGTGGCTACAATTTAGAAATATTCCATAGTTCATAGATGCAGTCAGCATAATATAGTAAGGGATGTTACATAGTGTGACCATATTAAATTTGAGGCCATGCTACTATCAATTTTTGGAGAAGACTCACCTTAAAGGTCTCCGATATTGCTATATTCTATGCATCAACAATTGGTATTCAGGTGCCTCTAATTCTAAAATATTCCACAGTTCATAGATATAATCAGGATAATATAGTAAAGGACCTCCCAGACTGTGGACATACTAAATTTGAGCCCATTGTACTATGAAAGTTTGGAGAAAATCCTGTATAGAAATCAATAACTGGCAAGCTAGTTGTGGTGGCTCACTGTTTAAAGCTTTGAGTTATAGATCAGAAGGTGGTGTGTTCAAATCTTGCCATGATTGGGTTCTTGAGCAAGACTCTTAACCTTCAGCTTACTTGTCAGCAATTTTTTTACAGTGCATATTCAGTACAAGATTTTGAGGTAGTCCACAAAGTTTGGGGTATCAAAAGGGTGCAGATAAGCTCAAGTAGCCATTTTTCAGGAACCAAAAGTCTAATCAAAATTTGGTGTACTGCATCATTATGCTACTCTGTTCCCGATATTTTAACTGGATTACTTTAAAAACATGGCCACCATCAGCCAGTCAGCTTTCAGCAGGCATTTCACATGATTTATTGTTAGCTATTGTTATTTGATTTATATTATTATTTATTGTGCTTGAGCAACCGTATTGTTATCTGAATTATAAAGTTTTTATCATTAGTGAACACTACTGTTATTCAATTTATATAATTAGTGATTGCGCATTTGTAATGTGGGGTTTGGGTTTTTTGTTTGTGTTTCTTGTTCTCATGTCTTTTATTTTGGAGTTTAGTCATGGTTCCTATCTAGTCATGTGGTTCCTTTGCCCTCTTGTATTCCTGCTATTGGTTCCTTTGTTTACATTTACAGCATTTAGCAGACACCCTTATCCAGAGCGACTTACATTTATCTCATTTATACAACTGAGCAGTTGAGGGTTAATGGCCTTGCTCAAGGGCCCAGCAGTGCTGGGGATTGAACTCATGACCTTCCAATCAGTAGCCCAACATCTTAACCACTGAGCTACAACTGCCCTGTCATGTTCTGATTGGTTGGTTAAGTCATGTGTCTTATTCCTCATTGGTTGGATTGTGTCATGTGACCTTGATTGGTATATATAGCCCTCATGTAGCCATTGTCTCTTGTCGTGTATTGATGTTGTAACCTGCAGTCTGTTCAAGTCTAGTTTGCTCGTGCCAAGTCAAGTCTGTTCAAGTCAAGTCTTTATTTGTATTTTGGATTTCACTTTGTTAAATAAAAGCTGCACTTGGGTTCATCACTACACTCGCCTCAGTGGACTATTGTTACAGAATACACGACCCCTACCATGAACCCAGCAGTTTCTTGCCTCCTCTGCCTTCGTCAAGGCGACAGGGCCATAGAGGATTATGTTGAGGACTTTTGTGGATTGTGCCATTTAGTGGATTTTAATGACGTGGCCCTCAAAGACATTTTCCATTTTGGCCTCACAAAAGAAATCTCTTTGTTAATGCCACGTCACACGCCTCACTGGACTCTGGTTAAATATATTGACTTTGCACTCCTGTTGAGTGGTTCCTTGTTCACTGTGGGGATTGCGGATGAAGAACCCTGCTATCTTCTGGTACCCACCACACCGGAGCATTGTCACGTCCCAACCGTCATGTCAGGAGATGTTCACATCATGCCTACTACTCCTGAGTCTGCTCACGTCATGCCTGCCAAGCCAGCACCTGCTCACGTCATGCCTGCTATTCCAGGGCCTGCTCACGTCATGCCTGCTACTCCAGGGCATGCTCACATCATGCCTGCTACTCCAGGGCGTGCTCACGTCATGCCTGCTACTCCAGGACCTGCTCACGTCATGTCTGCTAATCCAGGGCCTGCTCACGTCATGCCGGCCGCTCAAGAGACTCTTCACAAAATGGCTGCCAACCCAAGGACTGTTTACAAAATGGCCACCACTCAAGAGTCTTGTCTCATAATGGCTGCCATGTCAGAGCTTACAGCCAAGATGGCTGCCACGCTAGAGCCTTGGCCACCTTGCCAGAACCCCGTCATGCCATGGATGCCATGCAAGTTGGGGGGGGCTATAGTACCCAAGCTCCTGCGGATGCGGAGCTTGGGCCAGGACTGATGAGACTGATTGCCAGTGTGATGGATCTACGTCTGATGTCAGTGCGAGTGGCTGGCATCCCAGTGGTCTCTACACTTTCAAGCCTCACAGCCTCAACACACTCAAGCCCGGCGAGCATGCCACTGTCTACTGTGCTGCCCATGATGACAGTAGCCATCCTGAGTGTTTGGGCTGAACACTGCACTTCTGAGGCCTCTCCTGTCCACAAGTCTGCCCCTGAGGTGGCGGCTTCCGCTGCAGAACCTGTCCTGCCACGGTCAAGTGGTCTGTCCATGTCTCTGCTCTGCCATGGCTGCCTGCTCTGCCTGCTCCGCCATGGCTCCATGCTCCTCTGGATCTGACCTGGTGGTCCCCTGGCCCTCCACTGTTCCACAGTCTGCCACTACTCCACGGCCCTGGTCCTCCATTGTTCCACAGTCTGCCACTGCTTCACGGCCTAGACTTGCCTTTGCTCCAGGGTCCAGGTCTACCACTGCTTCATGACGCATGGTCTTGCCCATTGTTCCACGGTCCATGTCATTATCCAGATCCTATTCCCCTTCACGGGCCTGGCCCTCCATCCCTCCCCCTGTTCCACCTTCTTCCTACCACCCTCCTGGACTTGTTAGGTTTGGGTTTTGTTTGGGCGTCTGGAGCCACCCTTAGGGGGGGGATATGTAACGTGGAGTTTGGGTTTTGTTTGTTTTTCTTGTTCATTGCTCTCATGTCTTTTATTTTGGAGTTTAGTCATGGTTCCATTCTAGTCATGTGGTAACTTTGCCCTCTAGTATTCCTGCTAATGGTTCCTTTGTTTATTGTGTCATGTTCTGCTTGGTTGGTTAAGTCATGTGTCTTGTTCCTCATTGGTTGGACTGTGTCATGTGACCTTGATTGTTTGGTATATATAGCCCTCATGTAGCCATTGTCTCTTGTCGTGTATTGATGTTCTAACCTGCAGTCTGTTAGAGTCTAGTTTGTTCGTGCCAAGTCAAGTCTGTTCAAGTCAAGGCAAGTCTTTATTTGTATTTTGGATTTCACTTTGTTAAATAAAAGCTGCACTAATTAATTCTGAACCAATTGGCAATGTGGAACATTTAGCTCTGCCCACAGAATTTTTTTTATTAATTTGCATAATATGTGATTCTTTCACGAACAAGTCCTAGAATTTTTTCCTATCTTCACAAAGTGTCAGTAGTGGCAAAACACTCAGTGGAGCTTCTTTCAGAAGAATTTTCAAAAATATATGCTGCAATTTGTAAAAAATATGGCCTAATGGGGTGGAACGTATTTCACTCACACATCTGTAACTTAAGATTCCTTGCATAGATTAAACCTGAATAGCCGGTTCAGCACAAGGTTCTGCGGACGTAGGCAGAGTGTGAGGTGTGGTCATCAATGGGGTGGAATTAAGTTCAGATAACATTTTCTCAGGAACCATGAGTCGAATCAAGCTGAAATTTGGCATCCTGTATCTATGTGCTAATCTATAAGTGGCTATTTGATGATGATATGGTTACTTCCCTATTATGGAATGCATTGGCCAATCAGATTTCAGCAGGCATTTGATAGGGTGAGCAATTGTCACAAAACTTGAATGGTAGATACCCGAGATACCCTAGCAACTGCATAGCAAAACCCTCGCAGTCATAAGACATGAGAAAAGAGATAGATTTGAACAAAATCGCAATGGTGTAGTCAGGTCTAGATTCTGAGGCTAAAGTAGGGGTGGAGTCATCCATATGGGGTGGCTTTATGTTTAAACACATTTTGCTCACAAGCTGAAACACCCTAGCAACCACTTAACAACACCCTAGTAATCACCTGTGACACTATGACCTAGCAACCACTTAACAACAATAAAGCAACATTAAATCTATTTAGGAAGACTGCTTGGACACTGCAAGTCACTGCTTTCAGCTATACTTATCGAGTTTTTATAGTTTTTTAATTTTAATTTTATAGTTAAATATTACACATTAAACAGTTTTAATGTTATATGTTTGAATTGGTCCCCTATTGGACCTCATACAATACAATCCCCTCTGAAAGTACTGGAATGCCAATTCTTTTTTTTTTTTTCTTTTTTTTTGCACTATACAATGGAGACATTGAGTCTGAGATCAAAAGATGAATATGAGATGATAAGATTTTCAGCCTTCATTTTCTGATATTTACATCTAGATGTGTTCAATAACTTATGGCATCTTTGGTGGCAGACCATCCAATTTTTAAGTGACCAGCAGTATTGGAACAGATCATCTCAAAGTAAATAACCCTTAATATTTGGTTGCATATCCAGTCCACTTTTTTCCCCTGATGAAGTCCTTTGTTGGGTTGGCAGTGTGTTTTGGCTCATTGTCTTGCAGCATGATGAAGTTACTCCCAATAAGATTGGACTGCTTTTGCAATGGCGCTGATCGATTTTCCTTCTTTTCTCGGCTTCAAAATGGCTTGCTCTTCTCCCATTGCTTTCTGGTCTTCATGTTGATTTATCCATTTTAACAACAAATGCAGTCTTCAAAGGGAAAACCCTGGGCTCAAAACAAAAGTATACATTGAGAGCTATTAATTGTTTAAACAATCAATCTAACAGGGCACACCTGGGCAACAAGAAACACCTGTCAGTCACATGTTCCAATAGTTTTGATCTCTTAAAAAATGGGTGGGTTTAAATAAAATGTGCCATGTTCTATGTTGTTTAACACATCTAGATGTAAATATCAGGAAATAAAAGCTGAATCTGAAATTCTGATCTATCATTTCATATTCATCTTTTGATCTCAAACCCAAGTGTCTTCAATGTATAGCAAAAGCTCAAGAACTGGACTTGTCATTCAAATATTTTTGGAGGGGACTATATGTGCTCCTCCTGGAAGGTTTAGGAATATGAAGCTCTATAGCTCCACTAAATAGCCAGAATATAACTGTACAATAATGAGCCTAATATTTGAAAATACAATGTTCATAAATGAAATCTGTGATGAGGAGCTCCTTAGCTTTCATTTTATACTTAAAGGGGTCCCTGACATTTCTGTGCACTGTGTTTGGCCTGAGGTTATTTTATAGTTCTGAAATTTTTTTTTAGTTCTTTTTAGTTGTATTTTTTTAATATTTATGCATATATGTATTTGAAATACAGGAATGTATAAAACCCTAATAGTTTAATCACTCTGACTGTAATATACAAAAAAAAGTTTAAGGTGAAACTTCTCCAAAGATTGACAGTAATAATGAATTGTAGGGGAAGCTGTACATATCCTTGTTTCTTGTTCCATCAATAATTTTATGCTGAACGCATGCATGAATTACAGAACGTTTCGTAATTTGACACACCGGCATATCATTTATTGATGGCTCTAATATAGCCATATATAGGCAACATTTAAGGTGGATTTTCTAAGAAAAGGTTGACAGTAAAATGCCCCAGAATATAAGTTTGTGAAGTCTTTATTATAGCCCTACATGCAAAGTTTAAGATGGATTTTAAATCAGCTCAAATTTAATATTATCACACTATGGGAAGTCCTCTACTATAGTGCCTTACAAAAGTATTCATACCCACTGAACTTTTCCACATTTTGTCATGTTACAACCACAAACAAAAATGTATTTTATTGGGATTTTATGTAATAGACCAACACAAAGTGGCACATAATTGTGAAGTAGAAGGAAAATGATTAATGGTGTCCAAAATGTTTTACAAATAAATATCTGAAAAGTGTGGCGTGCATTTGTATTCAGCCCCCCTGAGTCAATACTTTTGTAAAACCACCTTTCGCTTTTTTTGCCCATTCTTATTTGCAAAATAGCTCAAGCTCAATCAGATTGGATGGAGAGCGTCTGTGAACAGGAATTTTCAAGTCTCGCCACAGATTCTCAATTGGATTTAGGTCTGGACTTTGACTGGGCCATTCTAACACACAAATATGCTTTGATCTAAACCATTCCATTGTAGCTCTGTCTGTATGTTTAGGGTCGTTGTCCTGCTGGAAGGTGAACCTCCGCACCAGTCTCAAGTCTTTTGCAGACTCAAACAGGTTTTCATCTAAGATTGCCCTGTATTTGGCTCCATCCATCTTCCCATCAACTCTGACCAGCTTCCCTGTCCCTGCTGAAGAAAAACATCCCCACAACATGATGCTGCCACCACCATGTTTCACAGTTTTGGCGTTTTGCATTTAGGCCAAAAAGTTCAATTTTGGTTTCATCTGACCAGAGCACCTTCTTCCACATGTTTGTTGTGTCCCCCACATGGCTTGTCGCAAACTGCAAACGGGACTTCTTATGGCTTTCTTTCAACAATGGCTTTCTTCTTG
>CM075017.1:14133622-14150329 GCA_037576675.1 Pangasius sanitwongsei | reverse complement strand
TGATATTGCCCAAAAACCCTATTTTGTTCAGGCGTTTCCAAACTTTTGGAGGGCAGTGTATATATATATATATAAAATGAAGATTTTATATATAAAGTTAAATCTTTTGAAAGACATTTTAAAAGACCGTTTTGGCTTTCCATACTCGCTGCTCCGCCTCGCGTTTATTTCATGGTCTTAGAGTGAGACCAAGAAGACTCTGCGGGTGTCTGATGGCGAGATCTCAATAGCAAAGCAGCAAACAGCGGAGGCGATGACGGTTAGAGCTAAAGGCGAGACCCAAGAGAAAAGGTGTATGCAAAAAGCAAAATGTGTGATAAAGGTATTGTCAAGAGTGGCTTTGGAAAACAATTTATTTCTTCGTCAAAAGCCTGTCAAATACGGTCTCTTTTCTGTGGCGCTCTAAATGATGACTAAATATGCAATATGTTGCTGAGCGTTATATGGCTATAACAATATTATTGTTCTATCACAAGTTTGTAGCTTACAACACAACTACTACAAATCTAAATTAATCTCACCATACATTAATTAATGTTAATATCAGGGACTTTAACATATTTGTATACGTTTATATGTCAACATCGGATGTTTGTTATTCATTTGATGGCAGTCGGTTGGGAGTCATTGAGAGATGAGCACGTACCTCTGCTCTGCGCCGTAATGGGGTCGGGCGTATAAACGCTTGCTGTGGTAAAAAAAAAAAAATCCATTGAAATTTGTTATTCAGCAGGAATATGGGGCTCCGAGATTTAAAACAAAGCTAAAATGTCCGGCTCCTGACGCTTTAGAAACAGGGAACTTCCAGACACCACATTGTCGATTACAGTAAACTCTGATTTTTCGGTCCATACCCAAGTATTTTTACTACTTAGTATCGTGTACAAAGAAGACAGCTAAGAGAGTGTTGAGCTCGGCATGAAAATTCTCCATGCCTATCCCGTTTAAAATAATTTATGTGCTTGTCCCTGTTTGCCAAGTTTAAACCCGACAGATTGGTTTCTTTGAGTCTCGAGTTTTCAGAGCAGTAGTTCTTCGAAACAACGTTCCGGTGTATCGAAAATAGTTGCCGCCGTCAATTGGTGATGCGAGATTCTCGCAGGTTCATCTTCTCACATGTAAAACTGTCAGTGTTGAGAGTTGACGCTGTAGAACATAAAGCTGTGTTTTAAAGTTTATGCGTCTAGTTATGTAGCTGCTTCTGCTGGTCGGAATCAAGACAAACGACTCAAAGAGGGTAACTTCCTGGCTGCTAACGAGAGTTGCCAGGCAGCTGCATCTGAATAGCCTTAGAGCTGACGTAACAGATGCAGCTTTTTCCTGGGGACGCTGCTGTCAAAACGATTATCAGTACAACTTCCGCCGGAAGTAGTAGCGGAACATTGACTGGCTTGCTCTGACGGCAGTAAGTGTTGTTTATGTCATGACTCGTTGTAATCGGAGAATGCGGAAGTGACGTGGGGCAACTGATAGTTCCAGTACTGAATCCTATTCGTTTCGCTGTTTCTCAAACACATTGGCCTGGTAAGTTGATGAAATCACTGCATTTTTTTTTGACAGTTTAACGCATTAGCTGACCTCTCATGAATCTAGTCACTAGTGGTATTTTATGTAGCCAGCTTTAGTTAACGTTTATCGTTAGATAAAATGGCTAGCTTGTATCTAACAAGGTTGTTCCTTGGTTAATTCACTCATAGCACACATCGTTTGTTAGACAGTGCATGAGTGACGGATGATAAGATCAGCAGCATAAATGTGAATGCATTATAACGTTCATGAAGTTAGGATTTATTGAAGGACAGTTAAATTGTATTAGTTTTAGCTCGGTTTACTAATACGGTACGGTCTTGTATTAAGTGTTGTTAACTTTAACAACACATCTAATCACCGAAGGCAAACTTTGAATCTTAACGAACGCCAATTAAACTGAGATAAATGTAGGCCAACTGACTTCTGGTTATGGTAGCCAGTGAAGTGTTGCTCACGCTAGGTAACTGCAGTTAGAATCTAAGAATCTAACTAGTTATTTTCTAACGATAAACATTAACTAAAGCTGGCTATATAAAATAGCACTATTGTCTAGATTCATAAGAGGTCAGCTAATGCGATAAAATGCGTTAAGGGCAAAAAAAAAAAAAAAAATGCAGTGATTGTCAACTTACCAGCGAGTGTGTTTGGAAAACACTGAAACGAATGGGGTTCAGTGCTGGAACTATCGGTTGCCGCACAACACGCATCAGTTCCACATTCTCCGCTTTAAAAGTAGTCTACCTTCTGGGTCGACTTTTAACAGCGTCAACTATTTTCATCACTCTGGAGACTCACTGAAACTTGTCATATGGGTCCCAAACAATGGGCCTCATTTATCAATCTTTTAGCAAAGTTGTGTGTAAATGTTTGCGCGCGCCAAACCGAACTAAATTACGCCGAGTTTACAAGTTTCGGAGATGAATGTTGCACTCGTAATGTACAAAGCGCGTTCCGACACAGTCCACTGAAACTCCATGAACGTTCAAGTGCACAGACAGCTGGCAACGCAATGAACGATCAGGGTGAAACCTGGAAAACAGAAGTGGAAATTATTTTGACCCACTACTAAGCCAATAAAAATATTTAATTTACACGGCGGCATTTATTTGTCATAATTGAACGGCTACGTTTACTTGTCCTAATATATGGGTTTGTGTTGGCTCGTTTTCTTAATTTTTCATATTTTTAAAATTAATGTCAATAATATAAAACGACTGGTTTTTACAAAAACTTTCTTCAGGGTACTCTTAGTTCCTGACCTAGTGAACTGCAATGAGGATTTTTTTTTTTTTAAATAGACAATCCAAAGCACTTCTGTAGGTCTCTCTGGATAAGGGCGTCTTCTAAATGCTGTAAACGTAATAAAAATAAACAGTTTAAACTCGGCATCATATTCCATATATAAAAATATACAGCCCTTTCGAAAGTATTGAAGCAGCAAAGCCAATTCTTTTGTGTTTGCTGTACAATGACAATTCAGTTTAAGACTGAGATGAAAAAATTAAAAGATGAATGAGATTATAGATCAGAATTTCAGCTTTCATTTCCTGATGCTGACATCTAGATGTGTTAAACAACTGAAAAACATGGTGCCTTTTGTTTGAACCCACCCATTTTTGAGGTGATCAAAAATAGTGGAACATGTGACTAACGGGTCGTGGTCAGTAAAGATATTTATATTTAACATTATATTTTAATATAAAATATTTATCATATTGAAAGACAAGTGTGTGTGACGGTCGCGGAGTTACCGCCCGTAACACACAAACTTGTATACATAAAATGTACTCACTCAAATGGTCTTATACACGTATACATACACGCAGACTTTTTAAAATAAAGGACAATACAGACTCTAGTTTTTCATTGCTTTATTGTTATAGTTGGTGTGTAAAAGGATAGTAGATTTACCTGTTGGCTTGCAGCATTGTTTTTTTTGGACCCGCAGCTAAAAAGCACTGACGAGAAACAAGAGTAACTTGAGTTCTCCGTGAATATTGGAATGTACCATGTGTTATCTGAGAGCAGGGATTTCGGGAGTAACTCGGACAAGTTGCTCCCGTTAGGTATATTTTGGTATGTTGGAAACTATAATTATTTCTGCCAAAGATAAATAGATTATGCATATAAAGCCTGATGATGAACTGTTTCTTACAGGGTTTGTCTATGTTAATAAGTGTTTAATGTCGTATGTGTGTTTTCCCCTCCCCAAGGGGTCCTGGCCACTAATATACATGCTGTTTGTGTGGATTACTTGGGTTTCTTTCTTCCTCTTTCCCGTTGTTGCTGAGTAAGATGTGATGAACCCTGTAAATGGTGACTTCTGAGACCTCTGCTTTGCTTGAGAGGCTACAGGTGTTTTGTATGATGTGATTTTGAACATTTTTCTTACTGGGTTTATTTTTGAGGAAGTTATTTTGTAAAATTAGGTGCTTTTGCATTATATTTCCCCAGATCTAATAATTTGGTTATTTTTTTGAATTTCTGCTCCTTTACTGAATTTGATTTTTTTTTTTTCTTGTTTTTTTCCCACTAATTTCACATTTGGACTGATGGACTTTCCTTGTCTGCTTGTTTCTGCAAGCTTTAATAAACATTTAAAAATGCTGGAACGCCACATTGCCTCTTTCTTTAGTTGGTACCTATTGTTGGGTTATCACTACAGTTCACCTTTCAAGGTTCTTTATTTGTCACATACATCACATACATGTGATGTAATAATGTAGTGAAATGTTTTTCTTTAGTGACTCGTCCCACAGTATATAAATGTTTTTCCTTAGTGACTCATCCCAACAGAATATAATAAGTGCCTAATATAATAAAGTCAGAATATAATGAATAAAAAGGAAAATAGAATAGATTAGAATGTATTAGACGAAATATAGATGTTATATATAAAAATGTTTAGCAGCTTGGAGGAATCTCAGCAGCTTTTGGAGGATTGTAGTGTGCATACTACCCTTTAATTTGACTTGGCACCTTAAGAAGGACCTATGTTTATTTTTCAATTTAGAGTAAAGTGGCTAACTGGTCCTGCACCAGTTGATTGATGTAGGGTTAAAAGTTTCATATAATATTTAACAATATACAGTGTATGTTATATATTATTGTTATATGAAACATTTAACTATACATCAATCAACTGGTGCAGGATCAGGGTTTTGAAAAGAGGAAAAAAGACCTATATGTTGGTATCTACTTTGCAACCTTTTTATGTTTATTTTTATGTACATACAGTCAAGTCCATAAGTACTTGGACAGAGACACAATTTTTGTAATTTTGACTTTGTACACCACCACAATGGATTTGAAATGAGCAATCAAGATCTGATTGAAGTGTAGGCTTTAATTCAAGGGGTTTAACATATTGCATTAACCCTTTAGGAATTACAGCCATTTTTTTGCAGAATCCCCCCATTTTCACAGGCTCAAAATTAATTAGACAAACTGTAAAAATATAGAAACATAGACTTGCAGGCTGTTTCTCAAAAGCGTTGTAACATAAGCTCTTGAAAATCATCGTAGATCTGTGAGCACTCTGAAGCAATCATGGATTGTCAAGTGCATCTTAAGTAGACAGACTTGCGAAGAACACCAGCTGGACAACTACAAAATTACACCTAAACTTTACAGATAGGATATGTTATGTATCTTGGCTGTAAAGTGCATTCCTTCTTTTTAAGAATGTATCAAATTGTTTATTTGGCCACTCCTAAAGTCTCTGCTGTCTCTCTGATAGGTCTGTTTTGTTTTTTCAGCCTAATGATGGCCTCCTTCACTTGCATTAACACCTCTTTGTACTGCATAATGAGAGTTCCCATGAACAGCGCCCACATGCAAATTCAACACTTGGAATCAACTCCAGACCTTTTATCTCCTTAATTTGTCATGAAATAATGAGAAAACAGACCACACCTGGCCATGAAACTCCTTATCAGTCAATTGTCCAATTACTTTTGAGCCTGTGAAAATGAAGGAACTATGTAAAAAAATGGCTGTAATTCCTAAACAGTTAATGCAATTTTTTTTGTTAAACTCCTTGAATTAAAGTTGAACGTCTACACATCAATCCCATCTTGATTGCTTCCCTTCAAATCCATTGTGGTGGTGTACAGAGGCAAAATTCTGAAAATTTTGTCACTGTCCAAATACTTATGGACCTGGCTGTATGTTTCTTTCACGTTAGAATAATTATTTTAAAAAGATAAAAGAATGTAGGTCATCTTGCTTTATTTAAAAGATAGCAGAAAGCCAAGCTAGGTATGTAGTACAACCCTAGCCAAATGAAAAGCTAAACTGACAGATTATTGGTGGTAAGAAGATGGATTTTTATGTGAGGAGCTTTATTAGTATTTGAGTTGGACAGAAATGCTTGACCTGGATTTGGATATTCACCAAAAGACATAATATTAAAATCCAGAGTATGATGGCACTATTTGAATAAATTATATTGTACTTGTATTTAATCTACCCTGTCTCCAAGAACACATATTTCTTATATTTACTTCTTGCTACTAATACTGAAATTTTTCTGGGCTTTATTGTTCCACCGTCCTTGGATATGATTCACAGTATTTCTGGGAGTCTGCTGTGTTGTGCGGCTGCTAAGTCCCCTTCTATGGGTCTTGCATCAGAAAAAATGGAAAACATTTGCAGGAGTTTGCAACACAGTTAACAGGTTCTTCAATGGGTAATGTTTAGGCCTTTTATGAATCTGTGGCCATTAATTACTGTAAGGACTATTCCAGGTTCTACCACATTTAAAAGTATATGACTGTATAGATATTTAATATGCATTAATTATTCAAGTCAGGATTTATGCTCTAAATGTTGTCACATGTACAGCTGAGTGTCACATATGAAACGTCAGCATCAGTGGAGATGTGCATGCGCTTGGAGCTTCCTGTGAAGTAATAGCATATGCCGGGGTATCGTCTAAACCAGTGAGGTAACAATATGCTTAAAATCAGCGTTTGGCTGTTGTTCACATGCAGCAATAAATGACCGTCAGGTAGGTGACCAAATCTGGACATTCTTGAACGTTCACCAAAGCAAACATAATATTTCATATGGGACCATGCTGGAACATTGGTAAAGTCCTCTGAGTGTAGAACATTGCAAACATTCCTCTAAGACTAAAATAGGACCTGTTAAGCATGTTTATAATGTCCTGGGAATGTCCTATAGCGAATGTTATTAAAAGGTTCAAATAAGGACGTCACTGAAAGTCCCAGGGACATCCGCTGTTTGCTGGGAATTCTACAAGAGTCTTTAAATGGAAGGCAAGGTGGATATCACTGGAAGTGATGAAGCAAGCCAGAGGTGATGGCAGCATGGAAAAACTCCCTGAGACGATATGAAGGAAGAAACCTTGAGAGGAACCAGACTCAAAAGGGAGCCCATCCTCATCTGGGTGACAACAGATAGGGCAATTATAAATAAATCCCTCCTATAACTGTGCACTACATGGTCAAATAGTGCAATTGTGTAACCAGGAAAATTCATTACAGTTTTCACACAAAGTCTGTTTGTTGAACTTATCCACTGTTCACTGATGGAGACTTGAGTGCAATTGTGGTCCATCATTGAATTCAATTCAATTTTATTTATATAGCACTTTTAACAATGGATATTGTCACAAAGCAGCTTTATAGAAATAAATGCATTCAGCATATAAATTGGAAATGTATGAATACATCCCTAAGTCACCACAGCAATCGCAGTCCCAAGCCATCACAGTATAACTGCCCATATGAACCGCAGTCCAAAGCCATCTCCACGGTCCCCAAGCAGCACCATCCAGACTGTTCATGTGGAGCCACCCCCAGTAGCAGTGAGCGATCTCCAACTGATGAGAACTCCAACCAGAGGTAGGGTATCAGGATGGATCAGGCAGGTCTGGAGGGCAGAAGGGGTCAGTATCACTGGTATCTCAGGAGTAGCATGTGCAGCTCGAGAGAGGGAGAGATTAGGTATGCTTTTTGTCAGAGTACTTTGCATGCAGGGTATAAGACTAGCTATGACAGCATAACTAAAAGGGAGAGCCAGAAGGTAACACAGACATGAGGGCGCCCTGGGACATAAAGCAGCCAGCCCCTCCACCATCAACAAACCTGAGTGAAGGCATGGGGCATGACAGCATTCAAACATTCCAGTTCACCACAACACTCCATACCTGTGAACCCTCCAGATCTGCTCCTTTACCTAAGAAAAAACTATTCACTAAAGGCTTGACTAAACAAATATGTTTTCAGCCTAGACTTAAACACTATGTCTGAGCCCTAAACACTAATTGGAAGGCTGTCCTATAACTATGGGGCTTTGCAAGAGAAAGCTCTACCCCCTGCTGTAGCCTTCACTATTCAAGGTACCAACAAATAGCCTGCACCTTTTGATTGAAGTAGGCATGGCAGATCATAAAAGACCAAAAGTTCACTCAGGTACTGAGGCACAAGACCATTCAGTGCTTTATAGGTCAATAGTAATATTTTATAATCAATGTGAAAATTGATTGGGAGCCAATGCAGTGTGGATAAGATAGGAGTGATGTCATATCTTCTGGTTCTAGTAAGGACTCTCGCTGCTGCATTCTGGACTAACTGGAGCTTGTTTATTCGTCTACTAGGGCATCCAGACAAGTAAGCTATTACAATAATCCAGCCTAGAGGTAATAAAAGCGTGAACTATCGTGTAATGTGTATCGGGTAATGACATATTTCTTATCTCAGCAATATTTCTGAGATGAAAGAAGGCTATTCTTGTAATATTATCTACATGAGCTTCAGGTGAAAGTCTGGAGTCAATAATCATGCCAAAGTTTTTTACTGCTGCACAAGATGAAACAGAAAGGCCATCCAGAGTTACTATGTAATCAGAAAGCTTACTTCTAGCTCCATGTGGTCGTAGTACAAGTACTTCTGTCTTGTCAGAATTAAGCAGAGACACAACCCTGATCAGAGACCAGTAGTAGGTATTTACCACTTTAACCAGCACTGCTATGATGAGGCCTAAACCCTGACTGATACATTTCATGAATGTTATTCCTATGTAGGTATGAGCATAGCTGCTGTGCTACAACCTTTTCTATGATCTTGGAGATAAAGGAAAGGTTTGTATTGGCCTATAGTTGGATAATTGACAGGGGTTGAGTTCAGGTTTTTTTTAATCAGGAGTTTGATAACTGCTAGTTTAAATGATTTAGCCAGTACTAAGAAAAGAATTGTTTATTTTTAGAAGAGGGTTGATTGTTTCTGGAATTATCTGGTTGAAGAAACATATAGATAAGGGATCTAGTATACAAGTTGATGATTTTGATGAGGAAATTAGTCTCTTGAAGGGGAGTATAATATTCTAATCTTTGATCTATCATTATATTATTATCTATAGGGTTAGTTATAAAACTGTCTGTTTTTTCTTGAAAAAAATCAAATCATTGAATGATTCTGTGCATGTTTCTGTTGTGGTCTTATTCCTGGTTAATTTTGCTACAGTATTAAGTAAGAATCTAGGATTATTTTTGTTATCTTCCATTAGGGTGGAGAGATACATTGATCTAGCAGCACAGAGCTTTTCTATAGCTCAGGAGGCTCTCCTTCCTCTGCCACGCTACCAGTTTAGTTTGACGCCATTTACTTTCTAATCTTTGAGTGGGCTATTTTAAGGTGCGTGTGTGATCTTTATACCAGAGTGCTAGCTTTTTCTCTCTAATTATTTTTTTTTTAAGTGGAGCCACTTTATCTAGTGTGTAGCAGAACGTTGACTCTAAGCATGATCAAGTTCTTTGGGATCAGACGGTGATCCAATCATAGTTGATAACTCTGGGGGATTATTGATAAAACTGTAGTAGCTGATGTGAATATATGTTTGATGTGGTAGCGTGGCAAGGTGCATATTATGATTAAGGCAAATTTTAAATAAGATGAGATAATGATCCGAGATTGCGGAAATGTGACTATATTTAATTTGTTAGTTAGTGTTATATCAAGCGTGTGACCACCATTATGAGTGGGTCTATTCATTCTAGATTCAGTAGGGGCTAATCAGAATGTGACACAAGCACTGTTCTCAGAGGGTCTTCTGGGTTATCAAAATGAATATTAAAGTCTCCAACAATTAATGCTTTGTCTAAAGAAACAACCAGGTTTGAGATGAAATCTGCAAAGTCACATAGGAATTCCGAATATGGCCCTGGGGGTCTGTAAATAATAATTAGTGGAATCAACTGGGTAGACATTTTTTGTGGCTACATTTGTTAGGTTAGTATAAAGAACTTCAGACACATTGAATTTATGACTATGTTTTTGTGTGCAGCCTAGAGCAGCATTGTAAGTGAGTGCAACATCTCCTCCTCTGCCAGTTAGACGGGGCTGATGTATAAAACAGTATCCAGGAGGACTAGCTTCATTTAATGCTACATACTCATTTGGTTTATTCCACATTTCTTTTAAACACAGTACATTAAACTCCTGATCAGTAATAATTTCATTGACAATAAGTGCTTTAAATGTCAGAGATCTAATACTTAACAGTCCTAGCAGATCAAGATCAAAGGTTCTGGCTATGCATTCAGTATGATTTAATTTTATGTTAATCGGGTTACTAAAACAAACTGAGTATTTCTACATATTTGTTTAGCTCAGGGAACAGACACAGTCTCAATATTTTGGAACCTAAGTGATGACTCAGGTTCCGCAGATGGTTGGGTTAGCCTGCTTGTCTGCTCCCCAGCCTTGGCTCTGGATCGTCACCGATTAACTAGGCCTATTCTGAGACTACGTGCTATGCTGCAAGAAATGAGAGCAGCACCTTCCCGAGTGGGGGTGGACACCATCCTGCCCTAACAGGCCAGCCTTGCCCTCAAAACTGCTCCAATTATCTATAAAGCCCACATTGTTTTCGGAGCACCACCTAGACATCCAGCAGTTCAGCAACCATAACCCACTGTAAGCTACATCGCCACACCGCATCGGGATGGGGCCAGAGCATACTACTGCATTGGACAATGCCTTCGCTAATTCACACATCTCTACAATGTTACTCTTAGTAACCTCTGATTGACGAACACAAGTAAATATTTAACCTTGAATTTTATTGCACAATATTCCCATAAAATTGGGAAAGAATAACATGAAGAAAGGCCATAACAAAAGGTATGTACAAATAAATGACGGAAACCTAAGCAATATATACAATTTATGTGAACCAAGACATGCTGTGCTAAATAATTTAAATGTGATCATATAGAAAGAATTAGATATAAATACACATTCAAGACAAATGATAAATGCATCTCACCAACTATTTTAAAATAAAATTACCTAGGCAAAGCCTGTTATTTTTATGTTTTTTTCCCTCATGTTAAGACTCAGACACATGGCCTTATTTCAGAACAAAAAAAATCTGTTAAAATGAGTAAAAAACTAACGTTCAATACCGTTGTATAAAATTCCTTTTATAAGGTTATTTATATCACCCTTTTGTGGGTCTTTTCAGGCTGTCCAAGCACAGCATGATCAACAGACATATACACTATATGATCAAAGGTTTGTGGACACATGACCATCACAGCCATATGTGGGCCTTCTCCAAACTGTTGCCACAAAGATGGAAGCACACAAATTGTGCACGATGTCCTTGGATGCTGTAGCAATACAATTTCCCTTCACTTGAACAAAGGGGTTGAGCCAAAACATGTTATAGCATGACAATGCCCCTGTACTCAAAGCGAGATCCACTAAGACACAGTTTGCAGACTGCATGCCAGGCTTCCTCACCCAACATCAGTACCTGACCTTACAAATGCTCTTTTTGCTGAATAGGCAAATCCCCACAGCCACATTCCACAGTCTAGCGGAAAGCCTTCCCAGAAGAGTGAAGGTTATTATAACAGCGAAAAGGGTACTAAATCTGGAAAGGGATGTTCAAAAAGCACATATGGGTGTGATGCTCAGGTGTCCACAAACTTTTGGCCAAATTGTGTATTTGCTATTCCATTTCTTCAGAAGTAAACATCGTACAGTGGCTGCAAAGCTGAAGAAAGTTCATTGTATAACATTCCAGCACTTCACTTTCAAACACAAATGTTGTATACAAATCCCTTTGTAACACATCACAGCATATATATATTTTTTTAAATCTTTTCTACCTGAATGGAAGCAGAAAACAACTTCATTCAGCCAGTAAAAATGCTCTGTGCAAATCACCCGCAATTATTTGAGGTAGTGCTGTACCAATGAGTTTCTCCACCTCTTTTGCTGACAAACAACGAGACTGTGATTAATATGGTAAACAAATAGAATATTTTCGGATTATTGAGCATTTTAATCAAAAATGAACATAAATCAAAATAAAATTATTTCAATATCTACATGCCAAAGTCTTAGATACCTATTAATGCTCTTATGTAAATCACCTTATAATCTATGGTATTCTTTTTTTTTTTTGCTTTTATTGTTATTCCAGGGGAAAGGCAAAGGGAGAAGTATAATCTATATATAAAAATACAACTATTGTCTTTGAAATGTAATGAAATCTGATATTTCCGGTCATTTACTGGAATTTACTGGCTGAACTCTGATTCCTCAAAAGTTTTCTAAGGCTTTTAGGGGTGCTTCCATCTGTTTGTATCAAACCCGGGTGTTTTCCTCAATGTGGTTCTTTAGGCAGGTGAGAACACAGCAATCGTAATCAGGTTTTCAGACCCCAACCAACAGTCTGAGACTGTATGACCCGACCCATGAGATGCAAACTGAGCCAAAGGACAGAGTTGTAGCACTGCAGAAATGCGATATGTTCTGGATATTTGGACTGATAGACAAAACATGCTATACAAAGAAGATGCAAAATAATAAATATTATTTAAAAAAAAAAAAAAAAAAAAAAAAAGATGCTGGATGCCATACACAAAATGTTTTAAACTAGTTATTAATACAATTATCTAATCATTTATTTAGCACTGGCTATTTGTGATTTCTCCATGCACTTGGCAAAGGTTTGTTCACTTTTCCCCCCCCATTCTCATATTTCTCATATTTCTTATTTCAATGAATTAAGGTTTTACAGGTATGTTTTCAACCCTACACACCCCTTAGTCAGTTTTTTGCTTTTTTATTTATGAAATCAAACCACACCAAATAGCAAACGAACCCAAAGTACCAATTTCACTCCGATTCAGATTCAGCAAACAGACTAAAAGGTGCCCCAAAAGAACCTAAATTGCCCCTGCCATGGGGAATGGGGATGTGTCCAGATATCTCGATCTCCTCTACAGCAGGATCTGAGCCACATATGGTGAGTGTGTGCTTGCAATTGCTGCCAACAAGGGCAGGTCACTGGACTCGATTCTGTGGGGGAAGAGAATAGTGAGTATCTTAAACTTGTTAGTCTACAGCTTGATTTCAGTTACAGTTTGACTGCTGTCTGAAGACAGCAAAGACCTCAATATAATTGCCATCAAGCATTACACCAAATCACCACTGCTTCACAACCAAATCTGAAAAAAGAAATTGATGCAGTTTCAAACTGACTAAATGGTCCATCAGAGAGGACATCAGTCAGGCAAACTTTAGCAACATTAACTTTTGTAACGTTGTCACTTAAATAAAGTTATAAAAGTTACCAAAAAAAAAAAAAAGATTTATTACCCTAGAACCATGCCAAGCTCTTTGACATGCACCCTTGTCTGTCCTTTCAGGTATTCTGAAAGCATTTTGCTCTTGAAATAGAGCTCCTGGAGTCGGTCCTCTAGATGCATTATACACTGAAAGGCAAAGAGAGGGAGTGAATAATTCACAAGAAAAAAAAAACAAAAAAAAAACAACAACCTTACACTGAGCACTTCAAATTAAGGGTTTTGTTTAATTTAACTATAAATAAATAGCATGCATCAACATTAGAATAAGTCAGATAAAGACAAATATTTAGGATCACATCAGTGTAAAAAATAAATAAACAAATAAATAATAATCATTTTTAACCAAATGATGCTTGTGTAATGAAGGAAAAGCTAGTGATGCCAATTAGCATGATGTCAACCATTGTTCAGTAGGACAACTGAAAGAAAGTGCAACGTTAGAGAGGTGCACTCACAAAGTTGGGAGACAGGTTGAGACGGTAGAGCTGGTAAGTGGAGTGTAGCAGGTTGGACACAAGGTTTGATACCAGCACATCTTTTCCAAGCTTATTCTCTGTGCTGGGTCTCTGGCTACTGGCCACCTGCACTGTCCACCTGTCTGTATCTGCAATAATGCAGACAGCCTCAGCCACAGGCTCATCCAATACAGGATGCTTCAAAGTAAGTGGAAAAGAGAGACTTAAGACCATTGGTATCAACATCATAAGACAACCTGCTACTTTGACAATTTAGCTTAAAAATAAAAAGGAAAAGAAACTTCCCTAAAACACAATAAACAAACTTTTTTAACCTGTTCTTGGGTCTTTAATCTTATTACATATACTTTACATGAATGTAGCAATGATTTCATTTCCATGTGCATTGCCATAAATGAACTGATATAAGTGCTATAAAATAAAGATTTTATATTACCATGACGACTACATATGGTGATTACACATGTATGCCAATATGTTGAACATATCTGGTTTGTAACCACAGGTATGGTTTTATTCATATTCACCTGGACTGCATGGGCCAAGTCAGACATAAGGCTTTGCCTCAGTTTGTTGTCATTGGGAATTCCATGAAGAACAAAGTCCGGTACATAAGTAGGACAGTAACTGCCAAACAGTGATCTCCCAAAGTTAGCAATGCTTGATTTGGAGTAGTTTTCTGCCAGCTTTGCTCTGCCAAAAACAAATTCCAAACATGCACAGAATTATACCATATCCATTCTTGACAAATGCAATTTGTTACTGCAAAATGGAAAGCCCAACAAGACACAGTAACCTATGTTTTGAAATAATGGCTTTTTTTTTAAAATTTCATTCTAAATTGTATATTACCCAGCTCACTTACATATTTTTTTAATGAGGAAAAATGCTATGGAAAAAAGACAACACTCCTGAACAAGATTCACATACCTAGGGAATGGTACTTCCATCTCTTCTTGCCAGTCAGTTTGGGTTTCACTGAAGATTGTGATTGATTGTGTGTCTTGCTCTTGTCTGGTTATTTCTTGTCCTGTGTCCTCACTTTCACTGTCTCCCAGTGCGCTGTCTGAACTCTCATTTCGTGGAATCTCCCACTCATTCAGGGGGGATGTCTTCTTCTGCTCCCTCCCTTTCTCTTGGTCTGGTACACTGAGTGACACTCTGATGCTTTTGTCCTGCTCAACAGAACAACATTTCATACAGCAGCCTGTGTTGATGGGTTGTGTGCTACATTTACACATTGCCTGCTCCCTGTGCTGACAATCATGATCATATTTCCTCACTAGGGATTCCATCCAAGTCTCTTGAAGATTTTGTTTTTCAGCAACCTCCTGTGAAGCTGCTTTGGAGACATCACCGATAGTTCTTGTTTCCACAGTGTTACCATCACTGAAATACTCATTTAACAGGTCCATGCACTCCTCCTGGGCCCCTGTGTTAATGCAAGGAAGGCTGCTAGTGATGTATGACAAGGTATTAGCATCTTTGCTCTTGATTTGGTCCGTTATTAAAGGCTTAGGCAACACAGTGCTACACTGCTGCTTTACATGGCAACACTGTTGCTTTGGTTTTTCAGTGAAATGCATTTTGTGTTTCTTGAGCTCGTCCTCAACCCTGTGCCTCTGGCCCTCTGTGTCCGACTCGGGTGACATGGACTCACCAATAAGGAAGGTCACTCTAGTCCCAGGCTCCTCTTCTTCCTCATCCAGAAGGAAAGAGGCCAGTGTTGTGCTTTTATCAGGTGGCTTCTTTTCCAGTGGGATCCCTGAAGACCGAACAATCTTTACAGGCAGCGAGCTGGGCGCCACATCGGAGTCACACACATCCAATTGTCCTTGGACGTCTAATAGAGGGGAACTGGTAACCAGTGAGGCAGTGCCCACCTTCACCACTGTCTCTGTTAAAGGGCTAACTAATGGGCTGCCAACCTCCTGGCAGATCTGACTGTCACTCTGCTCCTGGGCAGCGATGACAGGCATAATGTGCTCTGTTTGCTGCTCTTCCTTCATGCCCGTTTCAATGCCCTCTGGGCTAGGCTTGTGCACAGTGACCAACACATATTCTGACTCCTCAACCTCTCCACGGCGCAGCGAGGTTGTAATAACTGATCCAGGCACAGCAAAAGCCTCCTCATCCTGCTCATCATTTCCATTCTCGAGAGCATATGTCTCTAATAGCTCTGAGCATCGGATGAAATATGTGAGCACATAGAGGAGCCGCTGAACCAGTTCCTTTTGCCGCCCAACCAGCACTGTGCGCGAGAGACGCACCGGCGAGCCAATTGCACCATACAAGTCGCCTGTGAAGAAGCAAAAGTCATTAGAAATGAAGAATAGTACTACCTACACTACTAGCTTTAATAGAGATGTAACTATATTCATTTTTAATCTTACAATATTGGCCAATACTGACTGTTTTTATTCAAATAAAATGCTTAAGTAGGTGGCAATCAGTTTAAAACTAAATGTTTGACTGTGTATGTATAACACGTAACATGTATGTAGGATATGTAACAGCACTGGATAGCTTGAAAATAGATCATACATGGGTCTAGTCACATTAAATAAATGTAATAATTCTGTCAGAACATAAAAGTTATTAAAGTGCCTTCTCTAAAACAAAGGGCACTAGACTTGCTTCTGTGCAGAAAATACAAATAGATAGTGATGGGTGACATGATTCACAGTAGTGGTACTAACTGTGAAAATGACAGCAGGCACAAGTGTTTTAAGTTACATCATATGAGTGTACTTGTACTTTGAAGCATCTAAGTAATTGCCATGCTATACAGTGAGTAGTATTCCTGCATTTCTAGAATGCTTTACTGGCTTTGCTGTTTTGTATATACTCTTCCAAAGTACTAAATATATATATATATACACACACACACATATACACACACACATACATACATACATACATACATACACACACTATATTACCAAAAGTATTCGGTCACCCATCCACATGATCAGAATCAGGTGTCCTAATAACTTGGCCTGGCCACAGGTGTATAAAATCAAGCACTTAGGCATGCAGACTGTTTTTACAAACATTTGTGAAAGAATG
>CM075017.1:14108753-14120183 GCA_037576675.1 Pangasius sanitwongsei | reverse complement strand
ATGGTGACCCATACTCAGAATTTGTGCTCTGCATTTAACCCATCCAAGTGCACACACACAGTAGTGAACACACACACTCGGAGCAGTGGGCAGCCATTTTAGCTGCGGCGCTTTGAGTTCATATACAGTTCCTTCCATAAGTATTGGCAAGGCAAGGTCAGTTCATTTGTTTTTTCTATACGGTGAAGACATTTGAGTTTGAGATCAAGATTAATACGAGACGCTGGATCAGAATTTCAGCTTTCATTTTCCTAAGCAACTTAGAACATGGCACCTTTTGTTTGCCCACCCATTTTTCAATTGTGACCGACATGTGTTTCTTGTTGCCAAGGTGTGCCCTGTTAGATTGATTGTTTAAACAATTAATAGCTCTGAATGTCTACTCTTGGTCTACTCTTGGAAGATTACATTTCTTGCTTAAAAAAATAAATAAATAAACAGAAGACCAGAGAGCTGTATATGGGAGAAAAACAAGCCATTTTGAAGCTGTGAAAAAGAAGGAAAAATCAGAGCCATTGCACAAGCATTGGGCATAGCCAATACAATAACTCTGAATGTCTTGAAAGTGAAAGAAACCACTGGTGAACAAACAAGAAGACATTAAATAGGTTGGCCAAGGAAAACAGCAGCAGCTGATGGCATACATTGTGTGAGCTGTGAAGAAAAACCCCAAAACAAACGGATCTGCTCATGATCCAAAACATACCAGCACATTGGTCAAGTGCAGTGGAAATAGTGTCATGGCTTGGGCTTGCATGGCTACTACTGGAATGGGCTCACTAATTTTTATTGATGATGTAACTCATGATGGTAGCAGGAGAATTAATTCAAAAGTATACAAAAACATTGTCTGCCAATTTACTGAGAAATGCATCTAATTGGGAGGAACTTCATCATGCAGCAAGACACTGACCCAAAACAAACTGCCAACATGACAAAGGACATGATCAGGGGACAAAGTGGAAGGTTTTAGATTGACCAAGTCAATCACCAGACCTTAACCCAGTTGAGCATGTATTTCACCTCCTGAAAAGGAAACTGAAGGCAGAGGCCCCCAAAACAAACAACTAAAAGAAGCTGGAAAATCCAGCAAAAGCAACACAAGCCTGGATAAGCCTCACAAAAGAAGAATGCAACAGTGTGGTGATATCAGTGGGTCACCGGCTTGATGTAGTTATCACAAGCAAGGGATTATGCAACCAAATATTAAGTGTTGTTTAACATACCTTACGACTATATGTTAGTATAATTTTGCTCACCTAAAACTTGGGTTGTCTGCCACCAAAGGGGTCATGTTCTAAGTTGTTTAACACATTTAGATGAAATATCAGAAAATGATAACTGAAATTCGGATCTATCATCTTGTATTCATCATTTGATCTCAATTGCTCAGTTGCTCTCATGCTGTTTTCAAGGCAAAGTTGTAACTTTTAATTCCCAACCTACAACCGGTAAAAGTCACAGAAAACACCCCCTCAACTTGCATTTTCTGCTGTTGTTGCTGTACCGCAATTTCACACCAAAATACTACATGAAAATTTTAAGATCACTCTAGTAGAGCAGTTCCAATAGCCACTCAGACCTGTAACTGTAAAAGTGTGGTTAAAGTAGTTTTTTTTTTTTAATAAAAGTGTAAACTTTTACACTTTCTTTGAAAAACTAAAACCTAAATGTTTATTTTACTGAAATCTTACTGATGTCACTTGCATAACAATATGGACCACGGTGTAAACCTGGTGAAAAGCTTCTTCATTGAGGGGAAAAATCTTTGTAAACACTGAGATTATTCATTATTTTATGAGTTTTATGAGATTGTACATTAACTGTACAATTATGTTATGTCTGGACTTGTGTTTACTAATTTTTTATGCAATTTTCTAATGTGTCAACATATTCATATTTTTTATGCCTACACAGGTTAACACACTTTATATATAGTAAAAAATACTCTAACGGGAAAAAAAAACCCATAGAAATTCATAACAAAATAAAAATGCAAATTTTTTTCTACAGAACAAATAAGGTGAGATCTTAAAATATCATGGTTTAGAGATCAATGTGCTTTGTTTAACATTCTAGAAGGAAAGGCTTTGTAGGCTATTTTTTTCTACTTGCCATGGGTCTACAAGCAAGTATGATATACTATTGGATTCAGTTTGATGAGCAGATGTCATTTTTCCATAATTTATCTGATAACGCTCTTTGCCGCCCTGAGACATGGCTCACACCAACCATTCCAGACCATGTTGTACAGCTGCCTGGGTTCTCCCTTCACCGCATGGACAGAATGGAGAACTCAGGGAAAATCCGGGGTGATGGAGTGTGTGTTTTGATCGACGACATATGGTGCAGCTTAGGGAGCACCCGTCGTCTTATAGAATTATGCACCCTGGACCTGGAACACCTTGCGGTCAAATGCCATCCCTTTTATTTACCCAGAGAATTCACCTCCACCATCATCATTACTGTTTATATTCCACCTCAGGCACACACAGACACTGCTTTATGGACATTGCACAGGGACATTGGACTACTTCAAACAGTGCACCTGGATGCAGAGCTGGTGATTACCGGTGACTTTAACAAGGCTAACTTGAAAAAAGTCATGCTGGATTTCTATCAGCACATAACCTGCAACACACGGGGAGAAAGGACGCTGGATCACTTTTACACACAACACAGGGACTGCTACAAGGCAATAAAAACACTGCCACTCGGTAAGTCAGACCACGCCGCCATTTCACTACTCCCAAAATATAAACAAAGGCTGCAGAGGGAAGATCTGGTGATGCGGGAGGTGCAGTGCTGGTCTGACCGATCACAAGCCATGTTACAAGACGTGCTGCAGGACGCAGACTGGGAGATGTTCCAGCGCAGCTCTGATGACATCAACGAGTTTACAGCAGTGGTGCTTGGTTATACAGAGTTTCTGATAGGAGAGACTATTCCCACATGCTCTGTAAAGGTTTTTCCCAAATCAGAAGCCATGGGTAGACCGATCCATGCGGAAGGCTCTGAACGAGCGCACAGCTGCCTACAACACAGGGCTGCAGATCAGCAACATGGATAAATACAAAGCGGCTTCCTACAACCTGAGGAAAACGGTGAGAGAAGCCAAAAGGAAATACAGAGAGAAGATCGAGACCCAGTTTGACAAGGCAGATTCCAGGCGCCTGTGCCAGAGCCTGCAAAGTGTTACAGACTACAAACCCAAACTCCCCACCATTAATAATGCCAGTGCCCCCCTAGCCAACAAATTGATCATCATCTACTCATGGTTTGAGGTTACCAGCACAGACCAGGACAACCATAAGTATGAACCATCAGGTCTAGCTGGAGAAGAGACAAAACTGGTCATTTCAGAAATGGATGTGAGGAAGTTGCTACACAAAGTTAACACCAAAAAAACATGTGGTCCGGACAACATCCCTGGATGTGTGCTAAAAGTCTGTGCTAACCAACAAGCACTAGTCTTTACCACCATTTTTATCCTTTCCCTCAGTCAGAGGTTGATCAATGTGGCCATGGTCGAGAGGTTGAGCAGCTTCAAATACCTTGGGATCCATCTCACAGAAGACCTGTCATGGACTACACACACACATACAGCTTGGCGACAGGAGCACAACAGTGTCTCTACCATCTACGAGGTCTGGACAGGTTCAGCGTCTCACAAGGTGCTGAAGGCTTTCTACACTGGGGCTGTGGAGAGTCTTCTCACGGGAAGCACCACCACCTGGTTTGGAGGCAACACGGCCAAGGACCGGAATGTACTGTCCAGAGTGGTGAGGGCAGCAGAGAATCATCAGGACTTCTCTCCCCTGCATCACATACACCTACAACCATCAAAGCAGGACCAGGAGGATTGTAAAAGACTCTCACCATCCTTGAAACAGTCTCTTCTCAGTGCTCCAATCAGGAGATTATTTCTCATTTATTATCTCTCATTTCAACCCTCAGGCAATCCGGCTACTGAATGAGGACACTTGAACAGTCTGCATATCACTACTTCACACACAGATACACATACACAAACAGCTGCACTATGGACAAACAAAAACTCTTGCACTCTTTTGCACACTACACTCCTCTAAAAGCTGCTAAACATATTTTTACATAACATCTGTTTCGTCTAATAGATTCTATTCTATTTCCCTATTTTATTCCTTATATTCTGCTTTTATTATATTCTGTTTTATGTATCTCTGTTGCACTGTGAGACAAGGCACTAAGGAAAAACATTTCACTACATTAATACATCACATGTATGCAATGTATGTGACAAAAAAGTGGTGAGGATCGGACAAAAACTGAATGCTGTGAAAAGTTTTAAAAGGTTTTCAAGAAATTCCAAATTGTTCATAAAATACAAAGGTGGCCATAAAAGTTTTATATCATCTAAAACAAGCTAAAACAAGAATAAAGGGGATAAAACAGTTTTTCCTTATTATAGCACCATCTAGTGGTTAAAATGAGACATAATAGGCTCTCAATATCATTCTTTAGGGGTCTGCCAAGTTCAGGGCAAAAAATGTCAAAGTTGGGTTTTTTTTTAAGGAAAAAAAAATGTAGAAAAGTTGGATGGAAATATTTTGCATTGACATGACTCTGCATCCTGTTAGATATCAGACACCTGAATTATAAATTTATTCCAAATGGTTTCAGAGTAAATAGCAAAACATACACTCACCATTCAATTTATTAGCAACACCTGTACACCTGCACATTTATACAGTTATCTAATCAGCCAATCATGTGGCAGTAGTGCAGTGCAAAAATTCATTCAGATACAGGTCAAGAGCTTCAAGCAATGTTCACATCAAAATAAAAAAAAATAAAAAGTGTGATCTCTGTGACTTTGATCATGGCATGGATATTGGTACCAGAAAGGCTGGTCTGAGTATTTCATAAACTGCTGACCTCCTCATAATTGCACACACAACAGTCTCTAGAGTTTACACAGAATGGTGCAAAAAACATTGAGCGAGCTTCAAGCGCTTCATGAGGCTAGACAAAAACCACATCTGCCTCAACATCAGCAACACTAAGGAGATGATCATGGACTACAAGAGGCTGCAGGGGGATGGCCACACCCCCGATACATCGGTGGGGCAGCTAAGGAAAGAGTCAGGAGTATCAAGCACCTAGGTGTGCACCTCACCAACAACCTGACCTGGTCCCTTCACACAAAGACAATGGAGAAATCTGCTTGTCAGTGACTACTTCCTGCAGAGGCTCAGAAATTTTGGTCTCTACTCCTACATCCTGACCAACTTCTACAAATGCTCCATAGAGAGCATGACTGTCAGATTCAATTATTCATTATTGTTGACAAACTCCCAGCCTTACAGGACATCTTCCACACAAAATGTCTGAGAAGAGCTCACAAAATCACCACAGATCACAATTATCCAGCTCATGGACTATCTACCAATCTGCCAATAGGCAGACAATACCACAGCATTCAATCCAGAACCAGGAGGTTGAAGAACAGTTTCTACCTGCAGGCCATCAGGATCCTGAATAAACTCTAATCCAGTCATTACTCCTTCTCCCACTCTTTCACTCATGCCTCCACAATCACCCATACCCTTACTCCCACACACTAGTCCCCTCACTGACAGGTCAGGGACATTTATGGACAAGCTCTTCATATGTTTGTCACATTTGGGCATGTTGCAATATTTCAAAGGGCACTATTACCACTTTACTGCTATCAAGGACTCGGTCCAGTCTCTGTGCATTTTATACAGTGGGGAAAATAAATATTTGATCCCTTGCTGATTTTGTAGGTTTGCCCACTCACAAAGAAATTAAGGGTCTATAATTATTATGGTAGGTTTGTTTTAACAGATAGAGACAGAATATCAACCAAAAATCCAGAAAAAACACATGATACAAATGTTATAAATTGAGTTGCATTTCAGTGAGCAAAATAATTATTTGATCCCTTACCAACCAACAATAATTGCAATAAATGATATTCTTGTCATTTAAAGACCATTTTATGCCACTGATATAATGATAATATAATAATGCAAGTACACCCTTTCAAAGGGCAATGAACTTTTAATTCTTAAGAATATTCAGACACTGGAGATAAAAATAAAATAAAATACATAAATAAATAAAAAAAAACACACAGATTTTTAAATCAACAGGCCACAAGAGGGCGCAACGAATAATTACAAACCAAACAGCACCATGTTATGTTGTTTATTGCAAAGAACAAACCTGGATGTTAAAGTGCATTTATTTTTAAACTGAAGGGCATAATAGTATAAAAACAAAATATTTAACCTCATACTGTTTTTAGTCTTAGTTTTTGTCTTCTGACAAAAATATCCTTTAAATTTAGTCAATATTTCATCATGTCATATTTACTAATTTTATTAAATTTCACTGACTAAAATTGGCAACGAATATTAGTCAATGGCATGTTAGTTGACAAGATAATGCAAAAATTAAAACAAATACTCACACATTTTATATATTAACTTAAACGTGAAAACTGCCCTTGTGAAAACATGATCTCCTGAAATAATGAGTTCTGTAATATAATATTGTGAATTCTTTATGCTTTAGTTCTTCAATGTCTATGTTTTAGTGTGTTGTTACGGAAACTTGTTCACTTGTGCATGTGTCATTTTGTGCGGAAGCAAGTTGCAATATTATGCTAATGTTGTGTATATATCTGATTAACCTCATATGTGTACAGGATGCGTTTGGGTCAGTTAATTAACCCTTTTACTTTAATAAGTAAAGCGCTTCGGTTTACTGGTGTTCATTCATTGTTTAGCTTCAGCTTAAGATGGTCAATCCCCAACATTGTTGACGGGATTATCTGAAACACTAGAACTATTCTTAGAACGACTGTTCTTCTTCAAAAACATTGATAGTGTATTGTTAATATCTTGCATGTCATTTTTTCAACAGTATGTTTTAATTAAAATTGGTGCTAGTGTTTGGTACACATCTTAAATTCAAATGCACACAGTCTGCACACAGAATGTGCATTTTTATCTTAAATTCGACAAAACTGCTATGCTAAAACTCAAATTTCATCTGTTTGAAAGGGTTCCCATGGCTGAGTTATTAAAAAAATAGCAGTAATAAAATTTTTTACATTTTTTTTTTTTTAAAAACCCATAAAAACTCCTCAAAAACAAGCTTACTCCTCAAAATAAGCACTTTGCAAATACTACACAGGGATTTTCTCCCTCCCATTTTCACTCCAGTTTGGTAACCTGCCAAAATCTACCAGCTCTCCCCTATGATAAGACAGCTACCAACCAGGGAGGGTGAAGGCTAAGGCATGCTTCCTAAAGCCAACCAACACAAAGCCAATCAACCACATCTTATCAAACTGCTGTTCATGCTGCATCACAGGGCAATATAACACATACTTCCAAATACACAAGCTCACAGACAGCTATCATTGGCTAGGGTCGTTGAGATTGACATGGACAAAGAGTGTATGTCATCCCTCCCACCCACACATCATTTTGCTCCTTTGGCTCTTAGCCAGGGATGGCTACTACTGCTAAGTGTATTGTAATTTTTAAAAGTAATTAAAAATTTAAAATATAATTTAAACATTTACATATGCTGTTTCTTTAAATAGTTCTTTTAAAGGTTAAAAACAGGACACAGGGCTTACATAGCATGCTGCAGCTACATATTTAATTTTCTAAATGAAAATAATAAAGCTGAAGGCAGCTATGTTTTAAAGTAACCCAATAATTAGAAATCCAATTACATAATATAGCTGCAAGCAGTGATGACGGGCACAAGCACTATGGTGCCAACCGGTGGGTGTATGAAAACAATGCATAGTGAAGCGAGTGCTGTAATGTAATTTGTTTTGCACTGATGTGTTAGGTTAAGCCCAGGTCTAAGGCTTTTCAACAGCTTCCATGTCCAAACATACAGCTAATATTCAGTGATATAATGCATGAAGAAGATAAGAGATACATGTTGTTATCCTTGTTACCCATTAATTAATTGTAGTGAAGGTAAGTGTAGTGGGCAACACTAAGATATCAGGAATCCTTTTACAATTTTACATCAGCCTTGTCTCAACATTATTCTGACCAAGTTTGAAGCGATTCGGGTAAAAATAAGAAGACTATTCTTAAGCCTGTTTTAAGTAACACTTCCTGCTGCCAGTTGGTGGCACTATGATTCAAAATATTCACATCCATGTGCTCAGCCCCCAAGACCAAACATACAGCTCTGATTTAGATCAAACTTCTCAATGCATGCAGAAGATATGAGACACTTCCTGATTCACATTTTTCGCCATAAATTTATAACTGTTTGAGACACCAAAAATCCCTTCGCAATTTAGCATCTTCAATGTCTTGGCATAATGTTGACCAAGTTGGTGACAATCACATGAATCCCCTAGAAGGAGTATTTAAAAGTTCACCGCATACTCATTTAAAATCATTCACATTAAATCCAAAATGACCTATAGGAAGAGCTAATGACTGTCATTTTGAAAGTTGTCTGGCTTGATGAATATATGTACTGAGTTTGGTGACTGTAGGTAAAACTGACCACACCACTTTAATCAAAAGAGCCCCCCTCCACGCCCATGTCTTAGCTTTTTCCTATGCTTAACGGCTGCATCTCTGATGTGTATGCTGACTTTCCTTTAATAATTTTACATCAGAATAATGTCATGAGCACGTTTGAGGTGATTCAGATAAATAAGAGGATTATTGCAAAGTCTGTTGTAAGACACACTTCCTGCTGCCAGTTGGTCATGCTATGACTGTGACTCATAATAGCCATATCTATTTGATCAGCCCCAGTACCAAATATGCAGCTCAAGTTTGTTCTAAATCACTCAATGCATGCAGAAGATATGAGACACTTCCTGCTTCCCTTTTTTCGCCATTTATTGCCTCGCCATGGTGAAACGATATCAAAAATCCGTTTGAAATTTAGCATCCTCAATGTCTTGACATAATGTTGACCAAGTTTGGTGACAATCATCTGAATCCCCTAGGAGGAGTATTTAAAAGTTCACTGCATGCACTTTCCACAAAACCCAAAATGGATGACTTCCTGTGGGGTGGAGCTAATGATTGTCAGAGCAAAAGTTGTTCAGGTTGATGAGAACAATGTGTACTGAGTTTTGTACATATACATACAAGTACGTACAATATATGCACCAAGTTTATGTACAATGCAAAAGGGGGCACTGGAGAGTCCCCCCACCATGCCCATGTGCTACCCTTTGCCCAGGCCTAATGGCAGACAACTCTGACGTGCAAATTTTCAAGAGTTTTTGAGCATGTTAAGCACCCAAAAAGCCCCTGAAAGCTTGGGGGAAAAAAAATCCCACACAAAACAATAATTTTACAAAAATAATAAACAAAAACAATAAGGCCCTGTGCACTTTCAGTGCTGGGGCCCTAATTAGCACAATGATGCAATATACAAAATGTCATCGCAATTGTACTTATGGTACATGAGAAACGGCCACTTATCCTGTGATTATCTTATGTACATTTTCTACGTATCCTGTGAACGACCACGCCCCAAACTTTGCTCACTTCCACAGAATGTTGTCAACATACCTTACAAATTTTGTGTGAAGCCATGTAATGAGTTACAACTATGTGAAATTAATTCATATTGAATTCATATTGTGTAGACATTCCAACATGTTTAAATACAACACAACGGCTTAAACCTTAACCTTAACAATGGTTTTTCAATAATCCTACAGTTGGATCTACCTGTCTGAGGACTCTGGCTAATATGCTGTTTAGCTGATTGCTAACTTCCTTATTAAGGACTCAGTGACTAGCAAAAGAAAGGTTGGGTATAACCATCGAAAAGGAACATAGTGGCAACTGCCCTTGACCTTGGACAAATTTATTTCCAATAAAATTACCTCAAAGTAGACATTTTGAAACATAATGGTATTCTCTGAACAATGACAATGGTTTATGCACATTCCCACAGGCCAGTGTTTGTTTTCTTTTCCTTTAAGGTCCTTGATATCCAATGGTCTCATACTGCTTAATGTATATTGTCTATTATGTATAAAATGTATAATGTATAAAAGAGCATTTATGACAATGATAAAGTGGCACTCTTAGTGCCTGCTTCCAACAAGTTGACAAATAACATTACCCTTGTCAAATCCACAGACCTTGCAACACTGCAATGTCATGACATTGGCTTAATGCCCTAAGAAGATGTACAAGTTACTTTTGAGTATACTAATGACTGAGTGTTCAGCAGTGGCTCTATATTACATTTGAAATCTACCACTAGCTTAACCCTTCCTAAATCCTGAACCCATCACATGGCAAAGCATTCCCATTCAGTTGTGTATGTGTCTCCTTTGAGTAAACTTTGACCTTTACATACCTGAACTCATTGAGGCTGTCCATCATGCGGTTGTGAGCCAGGATTCTCTGATTAACATCAGTTGACCGTCGGGTCATCTTCATTGCCTGGAAAACAAAAACAAAAAAAGACAGTAGATCAGTGTCGATCGCAGAAGCCAATTCAACAGAAATCTAAAAGGTTTTAAGTCTGTAGCCTAATCTCACTCCTCAGACTATAGCAGAACCACAGGGTGTATGCATGTATCATCACTCACTGTCCACCTTAATAGGAACACCTGTACATCTGCTCATGTATGCAGTTATCCAAACAGCCAATCAGGTGGCAGCAGCACACTGAATGAAATCATGCAGATAGAGGTCAAGAGCTTCAGTTAATATTCACATCAAACATCTGAATGGGGAAAAATGTGATCTCTATGACTTTAACTGTGGCATGGTTGTTGGTGCCATCTGGGCTGATCTGCTGGGAATTTCACACACAACAATCTCTAGAATTTACACAGAATCAGAATCAGAAACAATTTATTGCCAGGTACAGTAAAGCACACTCTACAGTACTAGGAATTTGTCTTGATGTCAGGTGCAAACACAGAATCAAAGATACAAAGTCAAGGGGGATACAGAAGTGAAGAATACAAAATACAAAAATGCAACTCAATAACAAGGGTAAAACAATACTAAAGTGCAAGAGACAATGTGCAAGATGAACATGCTATATATAATTATGAAATATGTAAACAGCAGACAAGATAGAATATATTAAAAATATAAATAGTTATGTACAGAAAAAGTGAGTGTACATACATGGGAGATATATTATAAGAAATATTGCAGCTTTAGAGGGAAGAGTGACTGTCAGTAGGTTGGGGGGGACACCTGGGGGGAATTGGGGCACTGTTCATCAGGCTGACTACAGCGGGGAAGAAGCTGCTCTTGTGGCGTGAGGTCCTGGTCCTGATGGACCGGAGCCTCTTGCCAGAGTGCATGTCCGGGGTGAGAGGGGTCGGCTGCAATCCTGGCTGCACGTCTCCGGGTCCTGGAGATGTACAAGTCCTGGAGT
>CM075017.1:14097330-14108653 GCA_037576675.1 Pangasius sanitwongsei | reverse complement strand
GAGTAGGAGCCACCAAAGCAGTGGCAGAAAACTAAATTAAAACACAAAAAGAGACATAGTAGAGCGCACCAAAACACAGAGGCAGCCATCCATGGCGCCATCTTGATAGGAGATCAATAATGATGCAATAAACAAAAAACATCCTGTGTGCGGAGAGTCTGCAGGCCGAAACACCTTGTTGTTGAGTGAGATCAGAGGAGGATGACCAGACTGAACTTACAGAAAGTCTATAGTAACTTGAATAAGCAATCCAAGTGGGTGGAAAAGTATCTCAGAATGTACAACACATCAAACCTTGAGGTAGATGGGCTACAAAAGCAGAAGACCACATCAGGTTCCACTCCTGTCAGCCAAGAACAACAATCTGAGGCTATCATGGGCACAGACTCACCCAAACTACACAGGTGAAGACTAGAAAAAGACCAGATGATTTTTTTTTCTTCTAATCTTTAACTGTCCAGTTTGGGTTAGCCTGTACAATGATAGCCTCAGATTCCTGTTCTTGGTTGACAGGAGTAGAACCTGATGTGGTCTTCTGCTCTTGTAGCCCATCCACCTCAACGTTTGATATTTTGTGCATGCTGAGATGCTTTTCTGCTCACCATGTTTGTAGAGAGTGATTATACGAGTTACTATATCTTTCCTGGCAGCTTGAAGCAATCTGACCATTTTCCTTTGGCCTCTCTTATCAATAAGGCCCTCTCACAGAACAGTCGCTCACTCAATGTTTTTGTTTTTTGCACCATTCTGCGTAAACTCTAGAGACTGTTGTGTGTAAAAATCCCACAAGATCAGCAGTTTCTGAAATATTCAAACCAGCCCATCTGGCACCAACAACCATGTAATGTCAGAGATCACACCTTTCCTCCATTCTGATGTTTGATGTGAATATTAACTGAAGCTTTTGACCTGAATCTGCATGATTTTATGCATTGTGCTGCTGCCACATCATTGGCTGATTGGATAACTGCATAGATGAGCAGGCATGCAGGTGTTCCTGTTGAAGTGGACGGTGAGTGTATACTGTCATGGGAAAAAGAAAGTACACCGTCCTTCAATTTTGTTATTTATTTACCAGGGTCTAAATGGTCCTCACCAACGTCTATAAACAAATAACCTCAGGTGACCCAAAAAAAAAAAAAAAAAAAGTCATTTTTCCTCAAATGCAAACCAACATTCAGAAACCAGGTGGGGAAAATTAAGTACACCCTTCCTACATCCACAATATTTAAGAGAGTAATTGGCAGCTAGGTGTTATTAATGAAATGCACAAGATTAGTTAATCATCAAGAAATGTGACTACCTCTATAAAAGCAGAACCTTTGTTAGTTTGGTGTTCTGAAGCACTCAAATGAGTGTCTATATCATGCCAAGAAGAAAGGACATCAGCCATGACCTCAGAGAAGCAACTATTGCTGCTCATCAATCTGGGAAGGGTTATAAGGCCATCTCCAAACAACTTGAAATTCACCATTCTACAGTGAGAAGGATTGTTTATATATGAAGACCCTTCAAGACAGTTGCCAATCTTCCCAGGAGTGGGCATCCCAGCAAATCCAGCCCAACATCAGATCGTTTAATGCTCAGAGGCAGCATGTGGATGTTACTTAGACATGTACCACCTACCTAAACATTGCTGCAGACCAAGTACACCCCTTCATGGCAACGGTATTCTCTAATGGCAGTGGCCTCTTTCAGCAGGTGCCACACTGCAAAAGTTGTTCAGGAATGGTTTGAAGAACAAGACAAAGAGTTCAAGGTGCTGACTTGGTCTCCAAATTCCCCAGATCTCAATTCAGTTCAAGCATCTGTGGGATGTACTGGACAAACAAGTCCATCCATGGAGGCCCCACCTTGCAACTTACAGGACTTAAAGGATCTGCTGCTAATGTCTTGGTGCCAGATATCACAGCACACCTTCAGAGGTCTTGTGGAGTTCATGCCTTGCTGGGTCTGAGGTGTGTTGGCGGCCCAAGGGAAACAGACACAATAATAGGCAGGTGGTTTTAATGTTATGGCTGATCGGGGTGTGTATCTATAGTTAGGTGCATAAGTATTTGGACAGCAACACAATTTTGGTAATTTTGCCTCTGTACACCACCACAATGGATTTGAAATGAAGCAATCAAGATGTGATTCAAGTATAGACTTTCAGCTCTAAATCAAGGGGTTTAACTTAAATACTTTAGGAATTACAGCCATTTAACAGAGCCCCTCCATTTTACCAGGCTCAAAATTAATTGGACAAATTAACAATCAAAAATATTAAGATCATTTTTAATGCTTGGATGCAAATCCTTTGCAATGGCTTCCTGAAGTCTGGAACCCATGGACATCCCCAAATGCTGAGTTTCCTCCCTTGAGATGCTTTGCCAAACCTTTACTGCAGCTGCTGCTTGTTTGTGGGGTTTTTTCTGCCTTCAGTTTTGTCTTCAGTATGGGAAAAGCATGTTCAGTTGGGTTGAGGTCATCGGACATTTAAAAACATTTTATTTCTTTGCCTTAAGAGGCTTTTGCTGGGATTTTTTTTGGTTGCTTTTGCGGCATGTTTTGGGTCATTATCCATCTGTACTGTGAAATGCCGTCTTATCAGTTTTGCAGCATTTGAGTGAATCTGATCAGAAAGTATAGCTCTGTACACTTTAGAATTAATCCTGCTACTTCTATCAGCAACTACATCAATAAATAAATAAAAATAAACCAATAATTTAATCATTATACTCTTCTTACTATGTTATCCTCGTTGAGGATACGGAAATAGATTCTTTCTCTCAAATGAGCACACACTCCAGAAGCACGTTTGATTTTATAGACACAGATGAAACTGATCAGTAAGGGAACTGTCGGTGGAATCTGATTATGCTTGTTAGATCGGCTACAGATGAGCAGTGGTAAAACTTCTCTGTTGTTTTGTTAGTCTATCAGTGAGTCAACTGTAATAACCTGTTTCCTCTAGGATAAAACATTCGCATCCAGACAGCTATAAATTAGTGCCATAGAGTTTCAATCAGGTTTCTTTTTCTGCATTTAATGTTTGACACATGGCAGGATCCCATTGTTTAGGGTCATCTTAGAGGGTGAGTCACCCTGGGCCCTGCACGTGGGAGGGGCCCATGCTAATTATAATTCAAAACTATAGCAAGAGAATGTGTGTGAAATAAGATTCTGCAATCAAGAAGAATTATGCAAAACAGCTACTGAGAATTCTAATGACAATTTTTTTTGTTTTTTTTTTACATTTTCTTTAATGCACTAATAAGCACTGTTACTTAGTATGCTTTGCCAGGCAACACAGCCACTCGTCCACAGACGAGTGGAGTCATTTTTCTTCAGCCAGGGAAAGGACACTTCTGATCACTTAAAAAAAAAAAAAAAAAAAAAAAATCAGATTTATCTAGTACTTCCTATTATAAGATTACAATAAACCATTTATTAGACCTGAACATATTGCTAAATTTTTTTAGACATTTTAATTTCACACTTGAAATAGTATTGTTCTATTGGCAGAGCATTTATTTCTAGAAAGAATCAAAATTATCTCCCAATAGAAAGACAAGTAGAACTTGATACCAACAGCATCAATGATGATGCCTCGGTCACGAAGTCCTTCTTCTTACTCATTTGTATGCCTCAAATCCCCTTAAGATATATTTCAAACAGGAAGAAAGCTATTGAAGAAAAACTGTTAGACATTTGACCTTGCTGTGACTTTGATCTTGTTTGGATGAATTCCAAAATCTAATCAGCTCATCTGTTGCTTACAGTGATAATTCCATATAAATCCTATACACATTCTATGACTCTTTATTAAGATATTGCTCTAATGAGAATCTTGAAACAGACAGACCCAGATGGACACGTGGCAGAAATCTTAGATAGTCAGAAAACGGGCCTTGTGTTCATGAACACTAATATCTAAGAAACGTCTCTGTGCGACAAACAGGACGGAAGATATTTAATAAAAAATATTTAAGACATTTGACCATGTTGTGATCTTGGCCCTGTTTGGATCAATTCCAAAATCCAATCAGTTTCATTCGCTGGTTACAATGATAATACCTTAAAAATCCTACAAACATTCAACCACTCGCTCATGAGATATTGCACAGATGGACAACCTATACCACCACGACCTAATGCCCAGGGTCTAGAAAACTTTTAAGACTATTTCTATTTGGTTTAATGTTATAATAGGAAATACCAAATAAATTTGACTATATTCGAGATATTTTCACTTACTTAGATTGCATTTTTTGCAGTACAGGGAATCCAATGTTCATAGAACCACAGTTACATTTGTATCTAGCGATCTGTTTCACCCATCCTGACTGTGAGGAGAGGTGTTTAACACATGGATAATCCTATTATGAGGAATCGACTGCCCTGCTATTGCTTGTTAAGGTATTTGGAGATAATCGCTACACTCACCATTGGTGAGGAGTGATAGAATCTGGAAAAGGTGCATGGTGATGCTCAGGCAGCTGTGTTACAGATCTTCTGGAGAGGCACACCCTTCAGTAATGCCCATGAGGATGAGACACTCCTAGCAGAATAACATATCACAGTAGTGGATGGAGGGCCATCTTGCTCGTAAGCCGTGGTGATGAGCTGCTTCCCAATGGGACAGTGTTTACCCACAGGGTCTTTGCACCATGACAAATGAAGAGCTGGTCCGATGAGCGGATAGCTACCATGCGGTTCAGATAACACCATAAGGCAGTTACTGGACACAAAAGGGAAAAAAAATGGCAGGTGCACACCACTTCCAGAATACTTCACACCTGACAGGCTACAGAGCCTGCATACTCGGTGCCCTAGCACTGAGGACCGTTTCTTGAAACCAAAGGGCCAAACCCAGATAGTCTGGCCAGAAATGCTACACCTCTCCACTCACCTCAGGCCCACAGGACTTTGTGCGTCCTCTGCTGAATCCTGAATCCAGGACCAGCATAATAGGCAGAAATGCATACTGACCAAGACCAACTGTGGTCCAGTGCATCCTAACCCAGATGGCCGCTTGACTCCATTAGGGAGAACCATGTTTGACAGTTCAACTCTGCATCAGCAGAGACTTGTGCCTGGTGACACTTTCCCTAGATCTGCTGCACCACCTCTGGATGCAGACACTACTCTCCCAAACATATGCACTGGATAGCACATCTGCAGCTCCATTGCGGTGACCAGGCAGGCCACCTTCAGTCAAAGCTATCTATGACTCTTGATATGTTCCTCAATCTCACGCCACCCTGATGATTTATATACCTCACTGTCAGCATGTTCGAGCAGATCAGGATGCGGTGAAGTCTCAGAACTGGTAAGAAGAACTTGAGGGCTAGCCAGACTGCCCTTAGCTCTAGTAGGTTGATGTTTTCTGACCTCATATTGTGGTGTGACCTGCTCCCTGTGCCTCTGTTACATTACACCTCCTCCATCCATTGAGAGAGGCATCTGCAGTGATCGTAGGCAACCACCCCTAAGGGTACATAGGTTACACAGTTGGTGGTCTTCTGACTCTAGGAGATTCAGGCACTGGCTGCATGAGTGTAGATCTATAGTGGGTTGGGCTAAGTGTAGCATGGCCCACTGGGATGCAGACCAAAGGCAATTATGAGCAGTTTTTTTGTCTGGCGAAAACGTAGCTTAGGCGATGGAGAAAGTACCTTCCGGCCTGTTAGTGCTATTCGCGCTGGTTATAAGGAAAAAGTGTGGGAAGCACTGTTCAAATCCCATTAGCACTGATGCAGCAGATTTGGCAGCTCAATGGATGTTAGTGCTAGGGCAAGAAAGGGAAGCATATTCTCCAGCCCTGTAGCACCGATAGCTCTGAGTGTGAACCAGAGCAAGCCGTAGCAAAACACAGCATAGCTATCTCGGACACCATAAATTGTAAGCTAACAAGCTAAGCTAGCAATAGCAATTCTAGCTAGCCATCACATCCAGTGCTCTAGAGGCGAAGGAATGGATACACTCACCATGGTGGGAGAAAACTGAAGCAAAAAAAAAAATTTAGTCTATCACAGATTTAGAGGACATAAAACTGAAGCTCTGACCAAAATCACAAGCTGCACAGGATAGCTCCAAATGCTACAAGTGGTCCTGGCATGGACAAGGTGAGTAGAGAAAAATGAGCCAAAGTGAAGTAGTGCTGGGCACTTATATTGAGTACTATGTGACTGTCATTGTATTGTAACGCTCAGCGGGAACAACACTGAGATTCACACAAACAACGGGGTTCTCAACGTCTCTAAATAGCAAGTATCTGAGCCCTCCGGAACAAAAACAGACCACAGCAAACTATTATAAGACACATATAATTACACATATGCAACAGGTGTAACCACAATCAAAGTAAAAGCAAGAAAAAGTGCAATAGCATGTGTGTGCATGCAGAGTCCAATTATACAATTAATAGTCTTGCTGGAGCACTCTCACCGGCTTGGCATATCCTTTAAGGCGTACTACAGCCAAAAGTTCGATACAGAGGAGAAATCCTTCCCTGAAGTTTAATCCCTGCAAGACTCAGTTTTAAAGTACTGTGTACAGTGGCAAGGGAAAGAAGGGGGAAAAAAAGGCAATCCGTACTGGCAGTGATCGCTTAAGGAAGCAAGGAAAAATGAAAGAAAAAAAAAAAAGCTTCTCTCGCGTGCTGGCGTACCGGCTCCTTTTATAGTAAATGACAAACTCCCCCAATAACGTTGTTTGTAACCACAATCAGAACGTAAAAGCAAGTAAAATTTGGGGTGGCTATGGCTCAGGTGGTAGAGGTGGTTGTCCACTAATTGCAGGGTTGGCAGTTTGGTCTCCGGCCTCCCACATGCCGAAGTGTCCTTGGGCAGAACATTGAACCCCAAGTTGCTCCCGATGGCAGGCTAGCACCTTGCGTTGTGCTGCCATCAGTATATGTGTGTGTGTGTGTGTGAGAATGGTTGAAGGAGAAACAGTGTAAAGCGCTTTGCAGAACCACTAAGGTTAAAGGTGCTATACAAGTGCAGTCCATTTACCACTTATGTTTCAAATAATGATTGAAATAGAAACAAGTTTTTAGACATTTTTTTTCAAATATATGAAAAATTAAAAACTACAATCTATAGTTTATATAAATGATTCAGACCCTTGGCTAAGGCACACCAAATTGAGCTCAGGTGCATCCTGTTTGCTTTGATTATGTTGTCTGGTGGCAAATTCCATTGAATGGACATGACTTAGATAGGAACACACATGTATGTAAGGTCCCAAAATTCATAGTGTATATCAGACCAAAAACAAATATCTCAGAAGTCATTAACAACAATGAGAAACCATCATTCATCAATCAGTGACTGGTTAAATAGAAGCCATTTCTGAGTAAAAGGCATATGGCCGGCAAAGATCTCAGAACGAGGAAACATTCTCTGGTGAGACTAAAATTGAACTCTTTGGGCTGACCTCCAGACAGCATCATGCTATGGAGTGCTTCTCAGTGGAAGGAACAGGGAAACTAGTCAGAACTGGAGAAAGGATGAATTCAGCCAAATACAGAGAGGTCCTTGAAGAAAACCTGCTCCAGAGTGCACACAACCTGAGACTGGGGCAAAGATTCACATTTCAGCATGACAACAACCCAAAGCAAGACAATGCTGAGTGGCCTCGGGACAAGTCTCTGAATGTCCTTGATTTGAACCCCATACAACATCTATGTAGAAACCTTAAGATGGCAGTTCAGGGACATTCCCCATCCAGTTTGCTTGTGCTTGAGAGGATCTGCCAGGAAGAATGTGAGAAACTGCCCAAATCCAGGTGTGCAAAACTTGTAGAGACTTACCCAAGAACACTCAAAGTTGTAATTGTTGCCAAAGCTGCTTCTACAAAAGTACTGATAAGGGATCTGAATACTTATCTAAATCACAGATTTCAGATCATTCTAAGGATCAATAGTACAGCTGAGGTCTCCTTCAAAAACTAAGGAATGGGAGTTTAGGTTAGGTATGGTTGAAATTACTTTTTTCCCCCCTCACAAATCTCTTATTATTCTGTGAATTAAGACTGAACACCCTGAGGCCTACAGTTGAAATTTGAATAAATATTTGGCCCACCCTTGATCTTTCACCAGTAAGTGAGTGGCTTGCAGAGATGCAATGCCACATTTTAAAAATTTAAGGTGTGCAAAAATTCTGGCTCTACTGATTGGTCCATTGAAACCTTTTACATTCCAACTTATGAACCTGGAAACAGAGAGAATTCGCCATAATACTCTCAGTTTCCAGGTTCTTATGTTGGAATGTAAAGGTTGTAAATGTAAAGGAGACTTTGTTTTGTGTCCTACTCATACATCGCCTTTCTGTTTTGGATTTTTAATGAGGTTAGGGCTTGGACCCCTGGAGCTCCTCCACATCAACCTTGCCAAACTATGCATTTATAGACCTCACTTTGTGCACAGGGGCACTGTCATTATGAAACAGGTTTGGTCCCTTTAGTTCCAGTGTGGAGAGAACTCTTAATGCTACAGCATACAAAGACATTCTAGACAATTGTGTACTTGAAACTTTGTGGCAACTGTTTGGGGCAGGCCTACATATTGGCATGATGGTCAGGTGTCCACATACTTGTGTCTATATAGTGTAGAAAATCATGAAGAGTAGCAATTTTTGCCTCAAAAAATAGGCTGTGTCTTCGAAACCATACAATGGTAGTAAATGGCGCCATGTTATCCACTTACATAGTATACAACTGATTTGTAAAAGGATTATACAGAAAATGTTATGAGTATTTAACTGTTTACTGCATGCTACTGCAGAATCACTTAAAAATCCACCATCCACCTGAGTTTTCATGATTGCCACAGTTCCTGCCTGCACAACTGAAAATATTATTATGCCCTCACACATTCTCCTTAATCCTGAAATGGTGCAAAGACTTGTTGACCTGTCTTTTTTAGGCTACTGCTTCTGGACAATTAAGTAATTTAACATGATACATTATATGGGCAATCATATGTGGACACCTGACCATCACACCTATCTGAACTTGTTGCACATCCCATTACAAAACCATGGACATTAACATGGAACTGACCCCCTGTTTACAGCTATAACAGCCTCCACTCTTCTCGGAAGGCTTTCTACAAGATTGGAGTGTGTCTGTGGGAATTTGTGCATTCCCTAAATTGTTGCCAAAAAATTGGAAGCATACAATTGTCTAAAATATCTTTGTAGCATTAACACTGGCCTTCACTGGAACTACAGGGCCTAGCCCAAACCCTGAAATACAGCCCCAGACCATTATCCCTCCTCCACCAAACTTTACTGTTGGCATTACGCTTTCTGGTTGGTAGCATTCTGGCATTCGTTGATCAGCCTGACAGACAGAGAAGCGTGAAAGCTTGCGTGCAGCTGCTCAGCCATGGAAACCCATGACATGAAACTGCCGACAAACATTTTATGATGTTGCTTACAGAGGCAATTTGGAAGTCTGTAGTGAGTGATGCAACAGATGAAAGTTGATTTTTACACGCTATGCTCTTCAGCATTCAGTGGCCCTACTCAGAGTTTGCATGTTCCATTGCTTCGAGGCTGCTCCTAGACACTTCCATTTCACAGTAATAGTACTTACATTTGACTCTCCAACAGAGTACTTACTTGCTGGTGGAAAATAGATATATACATTTTGGACATTTTGAGAGCCAAGTACAGTGAAAATAAACCTTAAATGAGAGTTAAGGACTGTGATGCTATCATGAACAAAAGGTATCCAACACACTTTTTGCTAACCCACTACTTTTTTGGGGAAACACACTAGTAATGAAATGTTACTTTTGTTTAAACTCATACATGATCCAAATAAGAAGGAATGAGGAGCAGTGTTAATGGTCCTTGGATATGTGAGAATCAGATAAATGTTTTCATCACTGATTTTTTCACAAGCATCCCAATCCCTCTAATTGCGTGCAGTGGTCCAAGTGTACACAGAGCTTATGATCTGCTGAATTTAGTTTTTGATTATGTGTATATACTACCCATACCCATATGGTCTCAATACATGCTTTACTGTGCTAGAGCAATTAGTTAAGTTTGAATGAAAACTTGCAGCCACACCAGCCCCTTGTAAATATGCTTTGAGTTCCCTAGCATAAGAAGAAGAAGGGGAAAAAAAGCCCAGTAATCATATAAACAACTTATTTATTAACCTACCATGATGCCATAAATATCTCAATCCTCTTTAATTCTCTTGAAATATTGTATAATGTAGCATCTTGGGTATATGCCACATATGATTAATACATACAAAGTCGAATGTGTCATACCTGTTCAATTGAACTTTTCAGTTTGTTCATGTGGCTCTCAAAGAGGGGGAAGTGGGAGAAGAAAAACTCCTGGAACTTGCTGTTCTCATCTTCGTTGGGTGACAGGAGGAAGATGACCCCAATGGCTATCTTCTTCTTCCTTGCTACACCTAGGCTTGGGACACCACCCTCATCTGACATGTTAAAGCTCTCCTCCACAGACCTGAAAGACCCAAACACAAAAAACAAAGCCACAGTGTAGTCTACTATTTTTGCCAGTCTCATTAAGTCAGTTGGGATTGAATGATTTCATTGTTCTCCCAGCTGCACCACAGATCAAAGAGTCCCAAGAGATTTTCTCTTGTTTGCCTTGTTCCAGGAGCACAGCTGGGCATTGTTTTTTAATTAAATTAAGGAGGTCATAAAGCAAAGAAAGAAGCAAAGGATATGTGAGTATGTCTTTGAGCAAGACTGTAAAGTGTCTCTGTGCATATTGCGTGCAGCATTCCCACCATCGGGGGAAAACTCCATTTTCCAAGCTGGTGGTCTGACTACGTAACCAGCGGCGTTGGTAGCTACTGGCGCAGCTACTGGTGAGAGACGAGCCAGGTGATGAGAATGGTGTGATCAGCAGACTACTCAGAGATGCTGCAGAAGGTAGTACATAGAGATGTGAGTGAGTGTTATCAAGTTTAATACAGCTTGTATCTCACACAGCACACAATTCTGCCTGAAATCCCCAAACTGGTTCCAATATTGGATTTCATCTAATATGGTAAATCAAACAGTATTTATTCCTTACTCCAGTTAGTCAACTATAGCTAACGGAACACTGAAACCACAGGAATAACTTCTAGTAATAGAATTAAGATATAGCTGTGTTAACCAATTTCCATATCATCTATTTATTATTAGTTTTAAAATTGTACATGTGCTCAAGCCCTGTAAGGCCCATGTGCATATGTGCATATACGCATATGTGCATATACGCATACACTATATTACCAAAAGTATTCGGTCACCCATCCAAATGATCAGAATCAGGTGTCCTAATCACTTGGCCTG
>CM075017.1:14072550-14083610 GCA_037576675.1 Pangasius sanitwongsei | reverse complement strand
GATAAATTCACAGTGATAAATTCAAATATTTACAATATATTTTTTGTGAATCCATTTATTTCTGTAAAGCTGCTTTGCGACAATGTCCATTGTTAAAAGCGCTATACAAATAAAATTGAATTGAATTGAATGGAATGTAGACTGTGGATCTTTCTGACTTGAAGCAGTTCTGTACCTGATTCTGGATAGCCATGGTCTGCCAGTGTCTGCAGTCTGGGGAGGACATCTCAAGTGAACACTATCCCCACTATGCTAAGGTGTGTTATCCATTGATAGTTGTTGAACACGAACTTCAAATCCCGCAGTATAAAAAGTAGTCCACTTCGCATCGTGCCATCATATCACCCTGAAGTGCATTACTTTTGTATAGCGGTCTGAAGAGTGTTACTCCACTAATACCAGAGCAAAGACTTTAAAAGCACAATAATTGTTGCAAATCCCGTGCAACAGAGACTCCTTCTATAAATGTTAACCAAATTTCTCCTAAAAAAGAAAAATGTCACCACATAAAAGATTGTACATTTTAATTTGTTAAACACAAAACAATAGAAACAACATTAATAGAGCGCAAAGACACAAGTGCAGTAATATAAACCTATCAAAGGCAGCTTACATTGGAGAGCTCAAAACTACTATGCAATTTCAGAATCATTTCTCAAGTGGATTGCCTACCATTTTATTAGAGAAACTGCTCTTTTGGTGTATTTTTGAATGACAACTCATCCCAACATACACTGATGTCAAAATGGGGAGCTTCTATGCAAACTGCATAAAGGTTAGCAGGTCTGCAGAGGGAGGTCAAAAGATGGCGCTCAGCTGCCTTATTGCTGCTGCTGCTGTAGCCAAACAGCTCACCACATTGCAATCCACCTTTTTAAATAGCCTTGTTTAATAATGGGAATAGGAAATATTACAGGTTAATAGTAAGCTGTCCTAATTTTATGTGAAGTTGGCTGCAAGACATTCAGAATGCAGCAGCTTTTAAACACTGCAACCAGTGTTTTTTTTTTTGTCACGATTATAGTGGGAACCTTCTGTTGCTATGGTTAGAGTGTACTGTGGCATGAGCAGTATTTGTATATCAGCAAAAACAAAAGGGGGGGGGGGGGGTCTAGGCAGCACTTTTCCATGCAAAAAAGGCTACTATGTCTATTTGTTCTTTTCCCCCATGCAGCGTGGGCAATTATCACCTGTCAAATGTTGATATCAGGTCACATGTCAACCACCTGATATACGATTAGATTACATTGCCCTACCGCGGGATTGACCGGACAGTTTAAAAGGTAACTGCTGCAGCAGAGGAATATTTTATTTTGTCTAGATTATCACTGTCATTTATCTGTAAAATGTTATATCTGACACTGTGTTTTGTTTTTTCTTACATTCAGCTGGGGAAAAAAGAGCTATTTTTGACTGAACCTTTTTGGTGACGTCCCTATTCAAAATAGGTAACTGATGTGATGTATGGCCAAACGTTCATATGCACTTTTTGAACATCCCATTGTAGATTTAGTCCCTTTTTTGTTGTTAAAATAACCTCCACCCTTCTGGGAAGGCTTTCTACTAGATTTTGGCAGAAGTACAAGAGAGCAAAATTGGCCATTTGTAAGAGAAGAAGCAAAACAAATGTTTTCACTTAATTTCAACATTTACATTTACATTTACGGCATTTGGCAGACGCCCTTATCCAGAGCGACTTACAATAGTACAATAATACAACATGACGACTTCCTATTTGGCAGATCACAAATTCCTTACATGTCAAACTCTCGGCACCTTCCAAGGAATCAAGAGTAAGAAGAATCATGATTGCAGGTTAAGCGGTTCAAAAGTTATGAGCAGTTTTAATCATTTGTGAATTATAGCACCCCAGAGGGGATTTAGACAAAACCTCTTGGAGTTCCTAAGGACAAGGTCACTAACTCATCTCTAATGCTTGGTGAAAATCTATCATTCCCTCACTTCCTGTTTAGTGACTTTGCCACCAAAGTTGTTTGTGCATTATGGACAAAAATTTGAAAAAAAGTTTGTTTCAGTGATTATTTAAAAAAGTTAACCTACCTTTTTCAAACAGATGAAAAGTTCTTTAAGATTGGCCAGGCTTAGGTTACTCTATTCTGTTACACTTACATGCAGCCTAATAGTCTGTTAAATAGAATAATGACAACCATGTAACCTTCACATCCGATTACTTTACAGTCAAAATCGGTGCCCGTGTTCTGTGCAGGAACATTTAGGTCATGATGTGCTCCGTCTGGAAGAAAATATTGTGTAGGAGACAACAGATGATGTTACAGATTTTAATCTATTTAAAATAACCGAGAGATTGTATAGGTGATGTGATGGCAGACTTTTGCACCCTGGGCCCATTTTCACAACTGACATCCAGGCAGATACAAGACATGGACAACTGACACTTTGAGGCAGATGCAGGACATGGACTGACCTAAAACATAACACACGAAACATCTCTCTCTCTCCCTTGGTTTCTCCGGCCGCTCCTTTATCCCTCTCTCCCACCGATTAGCCAACTCGGTGCCAGGTGTGCATCCTCACAGCCTGGCCCCTCCCTCCTGCTCGTATATTCTTTAAGTCAACACTACAATTTAAATATAAAGTAGTGGCCGATTTCACCGTAACAACCATACTAGCACCAGAATCATAACCACATATATAACCACAACACTACATTTTTTTGCATTTGGCTTAATTAAAATCAAACAACAACGAAAATATCACGGTCATACTCACTTAATACGTGTGAAAAAAATACACCTTACTGAAGGAAAGTAAATTAACCAACCACTAAATAAACCTAACCTGTGGTGGCCATATTGTTTACAAATGTCAACAAGTTTTTGATAATTATTGAGGGTCAAGTTCTCAAATGTAGGTTTTGCATGGACAGCATGGACACTAAAAGCAGTTGAGGCAAACTGCGTCTTGTAAAATGGAATGTTTCGGAAGTCAGCATTTGTTGATCTTCAATTTGGGGTATAATCTGTCTGGGAATCTGCTAAATACATAGGTACTGTAATTCTCAGTGGTTTAAAAATGAATAAAAGCACTATAAAACTGATTCTGGATGCCACAGGTAACCAGTGCAAGTCTTTATGAATGGGAAGTGATATGATCTCTGAGATGATCGTTATTTCGAGTTAGGAGCCGAGCAGCTGCATTCTGTTTCATTCAGAGTTTTTTTTTTTTTTTTTTGGGAAGTTCATAAAAGAGTGCATTACAATAGTCTAATCTACTGGTGACAAACGCATGGACAAGTTTTTCATCTTCTTTAGATAGAAATGGTCAAACTTTAGCAATGTTTCTTAGATGATAGAATGCAACCTTGGAGGTGCCCTTGATCTGCTTAATACAGCTGAGATCTGAATCAATTGTTACACCAAGACTTCTAACTTTCTTTTTTAAACAGATAGGGACAGAGAACCCAAGTTGTCCAGTATGTGCATAAAATAAATCCTTGTGGAACATCATACTACTTTGATGAATGACTTTCCAGGCTGACATAGAACCATCTGTCAGAGAGATATGATCTAAACCATTTAAGCCCTAGTCCAGCAAGACCTACCGAGTGTTCAAGTCTGTGTAGAAGAATATTATAGTCTACAGTATCAAAAGCTGCACTAAGGTTAAGGAGTACAAGTGTGGATGAACACTCAAACAGCACTTAACCACAGATAATTTAACACTCTGATCAGGGCAGTCTCTGTGCTATGATTAAATCTATGATTAAATTCAGGACTAGAATTTTTCAACAGCATTATTAGTGGCTAAAAAAAAAAAAATCCTAACAGCTTCCTCTAAAATTTTACATTTTAAAATGGCAAATTAGATATGTTAGATTGGTCTAAAAATATTTATAAGAGCTGAATTTAGAGGGTTCGTTACATTTTCTTGAATATACTTTAATTATATTAATAGCAGAAAAAATGCATAACAGACACAGGTGGGTCATGGGAATAGTCATGGAGCTAATGTTTGTTTGGGTAATGCTTTGTCAAATCATGACTTTTGTTTCAAAAGGAGAAGCAAAGTCATCACATATCTGGGTTGAAGTAAGGGATTTTCTGATCTGTGGTGGATTTATGAGTTTGTCTGTGACAGAAAAAAATACTTTGGCATTTCCCTTGTGTCTGTTAATTAAATCTGAGTAGTGCAACTATCCTGATTTTCTTACAGAATTGCTACAGATAGAAATATGTTTCTTTAGACTCTCATAGTGCACCTGTAATTTCGTTTTTCTCGACAAGCATTCAGCTTTCCGACAATTACTCTTGAGCTGCTTAAATTGTGCTGTCTTCCATGGGACTTTCTTGCAGAATGTAATCTTTTCCATTTCGCTGGAGCAATTGTGTCAAGAAATTTAAATATATTAAGCAAATTAAAATATGCAGCTGTAAGTATTTTATCATGGCTTAGACGACAAGATTGACAACAGTTCAGCGAATTCACCTAGAAGCCCAGAGTAACTTTTAGGTAGTCTATAAACTGCAATATAAAGAACTTATTCTTTCTGTAATTTCAAACAGATTCTCACCTGGACTGAGGTCTGGGCTTTGACTAGGCAATTCCAAGATATCTAAAGGTTTCCCTTTAAAGCACTCCAGTGTAACTTTAGCAGTATGTTTAGGGTCCTTGTCCTGCTGAAAGGTGAACCTCTGTCCTGTCTCAAATCTCTGACTGACTGAAACAGGTTTTCCTCAAGAATTGCCTTGTATTTAGTGCCATCCATACTTCCTTCAATCCTGACCAGTTTTCCAGTCCCTGCCAATGAAAAGCATCCCCACAGCATGATGCTGCCCCCACCATGCTTCACTGTGAAAATGGATGATGGGAAGTTCTGGGTTTGTGCCACATGATGGCCAATTCTCCATGTGTTTGAGGAGTCTGCCACATGCTGCTTGGCGAATCATATGCATTTTTTTCCTTTAAGCAATGGCTTTTTTCCGGACACTCTTCCATTAAGCCCCGCTCTGTGGAGTGTACGGCTTAAAGTGGTCCTATGGACAGACATTCACGTCTCCGCAGTGGATCTCTGCAGCACAGTGTTAGCTTTGGTGCCTGCTGAATCTCTGATTAATACCTTCCTTGCCTGGTCTGTGAGTTTTGGTGGGTGGCCTTCTCGTGTCAGGTTTGTAGTGGTGCCATATTCATTTTGTTATAATGGATTTAATGATGCTCTGTGAGATGTTCAAAGTTTGGGATATTTTTTTTTTTATAACCCAACCCTGATCTATACTTCTCCACAACTTTGTCTATGAACTGTTTGGAGAGCTCTTTGGCCTTCATGTTGTTTGCTTAACGGTGTTGCAGACTCAGGGTTCTTTCAGAACAGGTATATGTATACAGACATCATGTGACACTTTGATTGCACACAGGTGAACCTTAATCAACTAATTATGTTACTTCTGAAGTTAATTGGTTGGACCAGAGCCTATTTAGAGATTTCACAGCAAAGGGGGTAAATACATACGCACTCAACTTTCAATTTTTATGTTTTTAAAGAAGGTATTTTTTTCCCCATTCCACTTCAATGATTTGGACTATTTTGTTAGGTCCATAACATAAAATCCAAATAAAAATTTTAATTACAGGCTGTAATGCAACAAAAGAGGAAAAACACCAAGACGGGCTGAATACTTTCATAACGCTCTGTATTCATGCACCAATATATTGGCAATAGGTTACACTCTTTTTATATTTATTTCAATGCTTGCTATCTTCTCATTCATATATCCTTCTATTAATCTTCTTTTATCTTTAAATTGGCTCTTGTTTTTATGTTACATCATATTACATTTGATATTAGCCAATCGCAGCAGCAGTGCAATGCATAAAATCATGCAGATACAGGTCAAAAGTTTGGTTAATGTTCACATCAAACAACAGAATGGAGGAAAATGTGATTTCAGTGACTTTGAATGCGGCAAGGTTGTTAGTGTCAGGGGGCTGGGGCATTTCAGAAACTGCTTATCTCTTGAAAATTTCATATACACAACAGTCACCAGTGCAACACAGAATGGTGTAAAAAAAAAAAAAAAAAAAAACATCCAGTGAGTGGCAGTTCTGCAGATGGGGATGTCTTATTGTCTAGAGAGGTCAGAGGAGAATGGCCAGACTGGTTTCGCCCCACTGGCTCAATTCCAAAATCTAATAAATTAATCTGCTAGTTACAGTGATAATTCCTATATGAATTCTATAAACATTTGACCACTCATTCTTGAGATATTGTGCTAATGAGAATCTCTGACAGACACACACCCAGACGGACGACCCGAAAACATAATGCCAAAGTGGTCAGAGCACAAAAAATAGTAACGGGCCTAGAACAAAACCTTGTGGGACACCACACTGCACTCTTTTAGGCTCTGAAAGCTTTCCAATTAAGGCAACCTATTGGTAACAGTCTGTCAAATACGATCTAAACCAGAGACCTTGCACATTTAAAACCAACCATGTCTTCCAACCATCGCTTCCATGGACCTCAAATGCTACAAAAAAAGCAGAGCTGTTGAGAAACAACTATCTGCAAAATACTTTAAAGAAAAAACATGTCGGAGACCGAACAGTAAGTGGAGAGAACTCGGGGTCAAGATTTGGTTTCTTTAAAAGAGGCTAAATAACAATAGTATCAAAAAAGCAGGGCCATCTCAAGTGTTGTGTAGGGCCCAAGGTGTAACCCAAGCAATAACTGAATATGACCAGCATACAAATGACAGTATAGCAAGTTAAGGACTGCACACCATACAAAGGCAGTATCATTCAGCTGCTAAGCCAGAGCTTTCCCTCCGGTTTAGAGGCAAAACCAGGGTTAACACAGGTTTAAATTGTTAATGAAGATGAGTTATGAGTTATTGATATGGAAATGTATTACTTTCACAGAAGCCATGCTGTTTGCATGAAGAGAACTGCAAATCTGAATTGTCATCTAATAAACATAAAAGGCTCAGAAATATGCAGGTATGAGCATGCGAATGAACAGGTGTATACATGAGTAGGACTGCAGGCCCCAGACAGGACAACATAATTGTTAATAGTAATACTTAACAGTAGACCTACTTGAGTTAAAGCTCATTTAATTAGGAAAATACAAATGTGGTATACTTCATATACAGCAGAGCAGCCAGCAGGTGACTACTGATAATGGGCCTCATTTATCAAGAAGGATATGAGCAGATTTCTGTAATTTACACAAGAATTTAGGAATTCATGAAAATCCTGTAAATTCAGAAAAACTTTGTATCCTACTTCTGCTCCTGAGTTTGTGTAAATTTATGCATAAGCTAACTAATGTAAACTTCAGTTTGATCTACTTCAAATCATAATTTGCATGGATTAGTGCACTTTTATACTGTAAAGTTTAAATTACTTATTTTTATTACATTTCCAGCATTTAGTAGATGCCCTATTTAGCATTCGCTTATTATTACTCATATTATATAATAAATTTATATAATATTATATATATTAAATATTTTTATTGGCATAGTAGGGAGTTAAAATAACTTCCACTGCCTTACCCTGATCAACATACACACAAGTAAGAAAAAAAATAATTGTTTATGGAACTTTTGGAAATCTGTCAGAAATTAGTTAGGTGTGGTTTTAGAAAACATTTACACACAACTTTATTAAAAGATAGATAAATGAGGCCCATTGTTTTTTCTTTCTACCAAGTCTTTTTGGATCTGTTTGTATCATTTCAGATAAGGTTGTTGCTACATGTCTCAGATTTTGTTTTTTTTTTTTATTATTATTATTTGTTGCTGGTGACTTAAATGCAAAGTCTGTGAATTGTTTTGGCTTAATCCTAACATCACATTTTTTCCAATCCTCTAAAAAATATATTTTCCAATTTAAAAATGTCTTTTCTAGGAAGCCACGTTTCCACAGAAATATTAATCTCAGCCGCATGAAATTTGGCAGACAAAGACATTACTATATTCCTTTGAGTGTCAAAATCTGAGGTCTGAACAATCAATAAAATTCAAGATATTGACAAAATTACAAGTTTAAAAATTTGTGCTATAATGATGTACCCAGATTGTGATGTCGTCTCACTAGTAGAATCATGGAAAATTGATTGAAGCTGCAAGGTCCTTCCATTTTGTCTTCATATTCCAACTTAAGATATCAGCCCATGTTTTTGCTTAGAATTGACTGCAACCATTAACATAAAGTGGGCTTAGAATATGTACTTTAACTTTATAAAGTGCTACATAAACAAATTCAAAGCAGCTAAATGTGTTAAATTTCAGGAAACCTAATTTATTTGAATTATAAAGACTATAGTTAAATCTCAGAAATGAGTAATAAAAAAAAAATAATAATAAAAAAATAAATAAAAAGTCTGTGTGAGCACAGATCTTAGCCTAGCCTTTGAGAATTACTTTGCAAACAATCAGTGACAATCCTTACAGTCATGAAAAATCCACATGGCACGTACCAGCAGTATTATAGTCTATATAGAATTTTATGGAACAATGTATTTTTTTTTTTATAACTTGTTATTTCTGAGATTTAACTGTGTTCTTTATAATTCAAATAAATGAAGGTTGCTGACATCTAACACATTTAAAGGGTTTGTAGCACTTTATAAAGTTATACATATGGCCAGTTTATGTATGGGTACAGTCAATTCCAAATTTTGTTAAATTTGAATATGACGATAGCATGGAAGGACCTAGCAACATGGAACATTTGACCATACTTTAAACTATTTTTATTCAACAGAATTCTATTGGCTGTTCAGACCTTGGATTTGACACAAAGTCAATGAAATAAAGTATTTTAAGCATAGGTCATAATTTCTAGCATTTCTGTCTGTTAATGAAAGGTCTGTAAGTCCCTAATATCACAAATTATTTGAAAAATTTGGCCTTCTGTAGTGACTTCTGAGCATTAGGAAGATTCTCTAGAAATATTAGTCCCAACTACATTAAATTTGGTAGACTCTGATATTAAACTCTAAACATTCCCAGAAAAGACTTTTTTTTTTTAATTAGAAAACATTTTCCAAGGGAGTGAAAAAAAAATGTGATGTTAGAATTCACCAAAAATATTTTACAGACATTACAGAATCTGAGACAAGCAACTACAATCTTGTCTAAATTGATGCATTATCTGTGTAATCAATAACACGCCTTCATGTTTTTATTTATAGTTTACACATTCTGTCACAGAAAAAAATTTCTCCCTCCGTCTAAGGTATTCACTCCTCCCTTGCCACATATTATAGCCTCTCTCTGGCTGAAGCAAAAGCAGCACACTTCTCATTGTTTTATTTGTCCTCTGGCAAAATGCATTGTATACGGTGCATTTTATAAAATGCAGTATTTCTTTTGTAAAGACTATAGATGTCAATCTGTTATCATTTTAGCTGATGCATAGTCAGTGTGGTGCTCCCCCAAGGACGGTGCCTTGTGTCACAACCCCTTTCAGAAGTGAAGTGACTTGTGCTGACCCTTTGAGATGGCAGAGTATACACTGTGTGCACAATTATTAGGCAAGTCTGTATTAAGATCTGATCATTATTTCTATGCATATTATCCAACTCTTAACCATATAAACCTGAATGCTCACTGGATACAAATATTTTCAGGTGAAGTTTAATTGTTTAATGAGGGAAGGTGTTTTTTAAAGTGATTAACAACCTATATAGGGCGTGCATAATTTTAGGCAGATTCTCTACCTCATAGAAATGGACCAAGAAAGAGATTTAATGGAGACTGAAAAGTCAAAAATTGTAAAATGCCTATCAGAGGGATGCAGCACACTGCAGACTGCAAAACTATTGAGCTGTGACCACCAGACAATCAAACGTTTTGTTATGAATACTCAACAGGGTCACAAAAAAAATGTGTGGAGAAGAAAAGGCACAAGTTGACTGCAAAAGACTTACAAAGAATAAAATGTGAGGTTACCAGGAACCCGTTAGCCAGTTCGTGCACGGCACCAGCAAAGGTACTGCTGTGGGATGGTATCATTAATGATGAGCTAGTTGGACCTTGCCAGGTTGAAGATGGACTGAAAATCAACTCCCAAACCTACTGCCAGTTTCTAGAAGACACTGTCTACAGGAAGATGTTTTTGAAAAGAAGGGTGTCTATATTCATCACTGAATAGTTTTGAAAGGTCAATTTTTTTTTGTTGTTATTTGCACTAGTTATTTGTTAAATAATACTTTAAGATTGAAGAATATACAGGTAAAAAAAAAAAGAATTGAAATTTAGTTGCCTAATAATTGTGCACAAGAAAACTTGCCTAACAATTGTTCATGCTAATAATTTCCCCTGAGAAAGACAAATCTCATTTTTTTTTTGTTGTTAAACATTCTCTTTTGATGTGAAAAACATTTAGGATCAACTGAGACAAGTGTCTGTATTTACCAATAAACTTAAAGCTGAGAAATACCACTTGCCTAAAAATTGTGTAGTTCAGAGGCGTATAGTCAGTAACTCCAATGAGCACATTTGTGATTTTTTTACTTTTTAATTTTAAAACTGTTGCATACTGCAAGCCTCTCAAGAACTAAGAAGAATTGACATTCTCTTGCAAATTGGTAGAACAGGTAGTTAAGCCTGTATGGTTAAATTAAACAACTTGATGTTAAACAATACTAATGATTAAACCTTGCCATTATACAGCTCCCTCTGAAAGTACTGGAACAGCAAGGTCACTTCTTTTGTTTTTGCTATACACTGAAGACATTTGGGTTTGAGATCAAAAGATGAATGACTTTACATCTAGATGTCTTAAGCAACTTAGAACATGGCACCCTTTGCTTGAACCCACCCAGTTATCAAAAATATTGGATCATGTGACAGACAGGTATTTCTTGTTGCCCAGGTGTGCCCGGTTAGATTGACTGTTTAAGTAAATAATAGCTCTGAAGACCTACTCTTGGTCTGAGCCCTGGGTTTTGCTTGTGAAGACTGCTTTTGCTGTTTAAAAAAAAAAAAAAAAAAAAAAAAAAAAAAAAAAATTTAAACCCAAAAAAAAAAAAAGTGAGAGATATATGGGGGAAAAGAAAGCAATTGGGTTGG
>CM075017.1:14056921-14072540 GCA_037576675.1 Pangasius sanitwongsei | reverse complement strand
TTCTTTTTTTTATAAAAATTAACTTTCAATACCACCTTTTGGTCTGCCCCCGGGTTTTTTCGTTTCTAAACTTTTTTTTTTTTTTAAAAAAAAAAAAAAAAAAAAAAAAAAAAAAAAAAAAAAAAAAAAAAAAGATAACCCAACATGAAGACCAGAGAGCTGTTTATGGGAGAAAAGCAAGCCATTGTGATGCTGAGAAAACAGGGAAAAATCAATCAGAGCCATTGCACAAGTATTGGGCATAGCCAATAATTTGAACAATTTGAATGTCCTGAGAAAAAAAAAAAAAAAAGAAACCACTGGTGTGCAAACAACCAGACATCAAACAGGTCGGCCAAGGAAAACAGCAGCAGTTGATGACAAACATTGTGAGAGCTGTGAAGAAAAACCCAAAAACAACAGTTAATGACAAAAAACTCCACAGGGCAGGGGTGAAGGTATCACAATCTACGATTTGACAAAGACTTTGAGAGCAGAAATATAGCATCCATACCAAAAGATGCAAACCCCTCATCAGCAGTAAGAATCGGAAGGCCAGATTGGAATTCACAAAGAAATACAGAGAAATACAGCCACACAAGTTCTACAACCAAGATTAACCTCTACCAAAGTGATGGAAAAGCCAAAGTGTGGAGTAAGAAAGGATCAGCTCATGATCCAAAAGACACAAGCTCATCGGTCAAGCATGGTGGAGTTAGTGTCATGGCTTGATCTTGCATGGCAATGACCCAATGACCCAAAACACACTGCCAACACAACAAAGAACTTCAAGGGAAAAGGTGGAAGGACTGGCCAAGTCAATCACTAGACCTTAAACCAGTTGTGCATGCTTTTTCCTCCTGAAGAGGAGACTGAAGGGAGGAAACCCCCAAAACAAAACAAAATAAAGCTGCCTGGAAAAGCATGCTATAGTTTGGTGTCGTCAGTGGGTCGCCAGATTGCTGCAATTATCGCAAACAAAGAACATGCAACAAAAGATTAAATAAAATATGAAATTCTGCTCTGTGATCTCATTTTGAGCTAAAACCCAAATGTTTTCAGCATAGAGCAAAAACAAATGAATTGTCCTTTCTGTTCCAATACTTTCAGAGGAAACTGTATAAATTTTATAAGTGATAAAATGGTAAGGTGCATAACATACCTAGCTGCCACAGATAATTAGGTGGGGCCAAGCACTTAAGGTGCATAGGCACGCTATTTTTATTCTACCTTTTCTTTTTATTATTAGTATTCTGCTTCTTCTTGCTAGGGTGTCTATGGCAGCCCATAGAACTGTCTGGTAAAAAGTTGTGAAATTTGGCAAACCGATTGGGGAGGATCTAAGGAACATTCTGACCAAATTTGGGCCAAGTGCTGCTAATGCTCTAGCGCCACCATCTGGTCAAATTTGGGCATAATTTGGAAGTATGTTTATGGTCATAAATTTTGAACTGCGTGTCCAAAATTTAAAAGCCAGACATCCCTGGATTCCCTGGGTCGAGACAAGTTTAACACACCATAAGGTGTCAATTTCTACCTAATTAGAGTTTCTGCCATCTTAGATTTTGTCAAAAACTGTTTTTCAATACTCCTTCTACAAATTTTTCCAATCATCACCAAATCTGGCATCTTCAGAATAAACTTCACAAAAGTTACCAAAAGAATTTTGATTACTCAATGTAATGGGCCAACGAATCTGACAGTGAAGCCGCCAAACAGGAAGAGGAAGGAAGTGAGGCTGTATCTCAGCTGTATCTCTGCAAACTGACACAAAACTTGGTAGGCATCTTCAGGTCCATGACCTGAGGCTATGCAACAAACTTCACCTACTGGTCAAAAGTAACAATAACATGCTAAAAAATGCTTACATCTAAATGCCATTTTTGCTACTCCTCCTCCAAAGTTTGTCCAGTCTTCGCCAAATTTAGCTTACATCATACTGAGACCTGTCTAAACTCACACAAAGTGGGGGAGGGGAAGCCCAGACTGATGAGAAAAAGCAAACGTTTTTAAATTTTTTTTTTTTTTTTTTTATTTCAGGGCAGTAGCAATTACAACCAAAGGTCAAAGTAGAAACAGGTCCAACTCCACAGGTCCCAGCAGTAGTGGCAGCTGCAACAACAATGTCACCCTGCTGCCCATTTGTTCATCTAGACCTTTCCTCCTACAGTCAGAGAATTCTACAACTGTCCTTGGTCAAAACACACACATCAGGAGTGAAACTACAAATCACTCTTGAATCCCTTTGCCTAAAGTTATGGTTCCACTTATGGTTGCTTAGGCAACAACCGTAGTGCATCTGTGAATATGCGGCTCATCGAGTCTGGGTGCTTGGCCCCCGAAAATGCTGCTTGCAGCTTCAATTTAAAATCTATTTTCTATTGGCTAGCTTAAGTTGCCAGAAATTGCATTAGTACAAAAATACAAAAGCTATATCAGAATTGAGTCATGAGTTTCACATATTTGACAGATGTCTACCCCAAAATAAATTTAAATCCCAGGACTGCCAGAAAGCCCCAGTTGGGCTCTTGGGTAAGACCCTTATAATTAAACTCCTTGGAATTCTCTTTTCATGGCAAGTTACATTGGATGAAAGCATTTGCTAATAAAATCTGTGCTGTATCACCAACAAAGCATAGTTGTCTTGGTTAATGCTGCAAAGTGTATTATATCTTAGTATTAAGCTTACTTTATAACCTACATGATAGACAAGTGGTACTCAATAGGCGGACTACGGTCCGGGTCTGAACCTAAATACATTTTAGAGCACAAAACCTCAGTGGGGGAAAAAAAAAAAAAACTACTCGCAATTCTTGTGAAACTTTGCATGCTGTCCTTTCATTTCTTCCAATCACGGAGCCTGTAAAACTATGACCACATACATAACTGAGACAAGTACTTAGTTTAATAGCTCATCAAAAGCTTTTTAGCTAATCGGCAACAGTAGGCTAATATTACATTCAAAATGTAAAATGGTGTGTTCAAAATTGCTCAATACCAAGAAAGAAAAAAAAGCAGACACAGACTCATTTAAAACTCATTTAACTCATTTAAAGAAGAGTGAACTAAAAAAAAAAAGGTGTGTTCATTCCACATCAAGCTAGAAACAGAATAATAATGGTTAAAACAATGACAACGCAAGAGCGAGCAACAGAGGCTTTACTTAGAGTGGCATGGGTCTTGGGCCTTTCTCTTATGCTGAAATACTTGCCATACTTGATGGAAAACAAAAATATGAAATGGCAGAAAAATAAGGCAAATTCCCTGTTCAGATTCCACTGCAGCAAGAAGAACAGAAGTACCGGCTGAAGACATCTTAAAACAACTTAGTTATACTATAACAAAGGCTAGGTCCATTTCACTGGCTGTGAATGAATCAACAGACAACTCAGACAACGCACAGCTGATGGTCTTTGTTCAATTTTATGATGAAGAAAAAAGGCAAGTTTTGTGCCTGATGTTTAAGCGCTGATAAACCTGCATGGTTACACAAGAGGGGATGACCTTTACGAAGCCATAATGCAGCTTCTGAGTGAGAGAGGTATACATTTTAAACAAGTAGAGTCCATTATTACTGAAGGAGCACCATCCATGATTGGGAGAGAGGGGGGACTGGTGCAGCACTTGAAAGACCACCACCCTGACCTGATAGCATACCATTCACCAGACATTCCTGTGTGTCAGGCTTGGAGAAATGTACTCATAAATCATGGACACAGTAATGAGACTTGTCAACTATTTGAAAGCATCATCTGCACTGCAACACCACTTGCTCTGCAAGTTCTTGACAGAGGTCAGTGCAACTTTCAATGATTTGCGCCACAATAATGTTAGGTCGTTCAGCAAAGGCAGGGTATTGGAGCATTTTTGGGTCATTCGGGATGAACTGCAAATTTTTCTGTCTATGCAGAAGACTGAAAAGCTCATCAATTTGTGGTTTCATGCAGAATAAAGAGAAAATGAACGCTGTCGCATTTTGACTGATATAACATCCCATCTTAATGACTTAAATGTCAGACTTCAAGACAGAAACAATACTGTGTGACCTCAGGTCAGCAGTGTGTGCTTTCCAGAGGAAGCTTGAGGTGTTCAGAATTGACAGGAGGGCATGGTCGATTTCCCAAAACTTTTGGAACAAACCAAGGGACAATATCACTCTCAGAACCATGCTGAATTACTGGAAAATTAAAAATTTCAAAACTTGCTTTGAAGAGTTCATCCTTGGTACACAAGTCTTACTGTGCATTGAAAACCCATTTCTAGTGAAAAATGTCTCAGAATTCTCAGTGGAAGCACAGAATGTCTGCCCATATGCCAATACTGCTCCTCTGCAAACAGAGTTGATTGAGCATCAAGAAAACACTGCTCTGCATGAAGCTCAATGTAACTCTCAAACTTTCTGGATGGCTACTGCAGTAAATGTTCCTCTACTGCAGAAGGTGGCCTTTCACATTCTTACCATTTGCCTCAACATACTATTTGCATTTTAAACTATGAATATGATAAAGAATTTATACTGCAGTTTCACAAATGAACACTTACAACAGTGTCTCCGTCTGGCCATTTCACCTTTTGTTCCCAAGTTTAAAACTTTGGTAACAGAAACAAGATATCACTTCTCCTATTAAATTCATTGTTTATGTACATAGTTATTTGGGGACTTATATTTTGTACATCTGCCTCATCTTGTTCTTCATGTGATGCATGGGATTTGTTTCACTTATTTGTCCTCTACACACCTTCAATTCTGTGGAAATTGTACGCCTGGTGCCACACTACTGTTCTGGATATAATACTTTATCTGGAAATGTACAGCAGCTATAGGGACAAGTGAGCACAAAAGTTGCCAAGTACCCTTAGCTGCTCGACCAACGAGTCACATGCCATATTCAAGTACAGCTAGCGAGGCTCAATCCCGAATAGCTACGTACACTTTGTAGGGTATGGAATATATTCTACAGCCTAAACAGTGTATTACACTTCCAAAACAAAGTTTCAAAGAAAAAAACTGGAACGCAAGCTGCATTTAGCCAGAAGTGTGTTTCTTTTCCAGATTATTTAACTTCTCACACATCACAAAAGTACCATTTCATTAGACTATGGCGCTGTGCAGTGTAAATACTATTTTTTTTTTTCTTTGCAAATCTTTACTGCTCAGTGTTGTTGCATCGACCCGAATCTTCGCCCATCAATAAAACGGCGACAGTAAAAGACAGCTAGCATGCTAGCTAGCAATGTTAGGTACTTGTGTGACGCAAACATTGTTTATTATCGCTAGTGTACATTTTTGGCAGATAGATATAATGAATTCGATAAACAAGAGAATTTAATCTTTGTGCAAATTTCAACGGATTTCAATGTAAATCGCACACTGCCGTACAAAATATTTGCCAAAATTAATACGTCCTGACTGACTATTTATTATTTAGTGCGGCAGGTATGCGGTTTGGGACGTGGCCATTTAGTTCTTTCGCTGCTGTGGCGGTGCGGAAAAGCCGCTCGGCTAACAAATAATAAACAGTTTTTTTTTAGACTGATAGTACTCTTAGTCCATGACCTAGTGATCCAGCATCAGGATGTATTTATTGATAAAGATTTCAAAACACTTCTGTACGTCGCTCTGGATAAGGGCGTCTGCCAAATACCGTAAACGTAAATGTAAATATCCATAAGTACCTGAACGCGGATTCGTCCTTGTCGCACTTCGACGGCGGCGTAAAAGCATTTCTTTTATTGAAAAGCTTGTGAAAGAGCGTAGGTGGCATATTGGACCTGCTATTTCACTTTAAAATCCTCGTTTTCTGATTAATTTCTGAAACACGTTCAATTCGTTGTAAATGACTCCATTTGTGGCCTAGTCATATGACGAGCATTAGTCACACGAGCTACTGAACGCCACCGTCCGCTGTTTCCTGTTCTGATTGGCTGATATTTTTGGCAGTGAACCACGTGATCAGCAGCGCTACCTTGTTGGTGTTTTTTTTTTTTTTGCATAAAGCTTCACAAGTTCGTTCTCTGTCGAAGGCTGCTGGTGCCAAAACGTGTCGAAACGTGCACGTTAAAAACGTAAAATTAGATTTTGGTCTGGTACCTACCCAGATAGCCAACGACTCTGGGCCAAAGTCGTTTTCAGACCTACAAGACTCGCCTCGGAGTCGCTGGCGCATAGCGAGGTCGCTCTCTGACACAGTGACACAACGTCGGTTTGAAGCCTGCGATCGATTACAGACTGATTAGTTTGTACTCCAGTGCGCGGAATGTAATCATCTGAGGGAGACACACAAGTGTGCTTTGTTCTTTAATATGTGAACGTATTATAAAGCCGTTAAACATGGAGTACCACGACGCGGAATTAAGCGCCTTTAATCACTGTTCTAAAGTTATGCGCCCGGAAGCCTGATTATAAAAATGTAAATGACCTTCAAGACAAGACATATAGATATTAATAACTTTATTATTTCCTTCAGTTCTACATGAATAATGTTTTATTCCGTTTGGGATGACTTTATACCTGACCTAGTGGGTAAATTGTTAAACACGTGACCAATAAATCAGAAGAAAAATATTGTGATTCTTTCACCAACCATAAACATCTCTACATGTTTCTTTGGTGTCATACATAGACGACTGTGGTAAAGGAGGACAAATGAACACACTGTTCACTTGAGAAGGCTGCACTAGAAGGAAGAGTGCAATAAGGTGAAGTTGACATTCTGTAAGGAAAACAACTATTATGGGATGCAGTGAGAGACTAAGATGATGATGAGTATGTTATGTAATCAGGAACAAGACCATGTAAGGATAAGACATGGGGTGTTATTAAAACATGATAATTATTGTAATCTGTCACCCAATAAGATGTTGATTTTTTTTTTTTTGTTCTCTACAATGTACATAATTCATGAATGTAACTGTTTTTCATTTCAATCCTCATAGCACGCTGTGTGGTAGAATAAGAGATTAAAGGAACACACAACTACAAATTGGAAAAGAGAAAGATTTTTCTCAGCAACTGAGACACTCTCCTGAACTTCAGCGGCTGCCCCACTGAGTGGTGGAGCCATAAATTTAGTATGTAGGATATTCCTTGATCTGCTAAAGTACAATATTTTGAGAAGAGTCAGAGGACTTGCACTAAATATTGAGATTTACTGTTAAGTTGCACAGAGTTTTAAACATCTGGATGTAACTGGCGTTGTCTGCGTTGTGTGTTTTTCTTTTTTGGTGTAATAAACAGACGGACATCAGCTGACCAGCCGACTCTTCTTCCTTCTTTAATCTGATAAAAGATAACTGTCTTTACGATGTGAATTTGCCCTTTGTTGTTTCTCTCCCATGCAGAGACAGTGCAGAAAAGGGCAAAAGGGGAAAACAGGGATAAAACTTTCAAGGAATAAAATTAATTTAACAGTGACAAAACAGCATACCTGATAAAAGATGAATTTGCCCTTTGTTGTTTCTGTTAAATGTAAAGTGAAATTCAATGAGCACGTGCTTTGAGTTCACGAAGTACAGAAAATTGATCAAACTTGGTGAAAATATGAAAATCAAATATACATGAAAATTAATACCACAGATATGATTTAGATGAGAAATTTAAGTACAAAAGTGATTTAAAAAACAAAGATGTAATTGGATTAATCAGAGCTCATTAGAAACCCACCTCTCCCATGCAGAGACAGTGCAGAAAGGGAAGAGGAGGGGCAAAGACAGGAAATTAAGACCAACACTGCAGTCAGAAAGTTAAAGGGGAAGATGCACACATACAGACAAGCATATCAGGTACACATTTGAACATTTTTGTGTAATTCTATATATACGAACATAATACATTCCACACCCGTTACATGGGCATGTACTGATTTTGGAACTTAGTATTTAACTGCAACCCTCTTGGTAGACATACTAAGTTGTAAAGAAAGAAAAGAGAGTGCAAGGACTTGTGAGCAGACAGCTCAATCTAAATTAGGGGTTTTCAAGTAATGGTACGCATAATTGTGAGTGGTCAGTGCCGGATGTCATGCCGTTGTATTTGACCTTTTCTCCTGTTTCAAATTTAGACAGAGTGAGTGAAGGAAATGTATTTCTGTTTCTTTTTCTTTTAACAGGTCAGCAAGTTTGTCTTTGTATCCACAGATAACGGCACCTCCTCCTTACCTTCACAAGCCTCCAGAGCCTGCGTCCCTGTCATCTACAGTCAGCTCACTGTCTCCCTCAGCACCCCCAGCCCCCTTTACGTCTGAACCAAAAGCTGATGAGGATAAAGAAACCATGGGAGTAGATTAAAAGAAACTTGCTAAAGAAGTATTGACATTATCAACGGGCAGTGACAACATGGAACCAGAAAAGCCCATGACATCTGGTGAGGGTCCAGCTAAGTCATGTACCACCAGGTCAAACTTCCAGTATCAATCCTCTCAGGGGCCCCTGCTACATATGCCCTGAACCAATTGCCAAACCTGCGGGCTATACAGACTATCAAGGGTGGATGGGTTCATCCCCAAATCATGTATGTTCACAGGCCACTCAAACTGTCCAAATTGGACTCAATGGTCAAAGACATTACAAGTCCCAAGCTTAACTTTGCACAATGCATAAAGGACTTAAAGGAAACTCTCAACGATATGGTCAGACTGTGCAACCAGGAGAGAAATAAACTCATGGCTAGTCTTTGAGCTCAAGTGGGAACAACTTCAACGAAGCATGCAACACCCATGGGATCCAGCAGCAAATACATATTCAAATAGCTGTCCCACCAACTGGACACCCCTGATGTAATCTGGAATCTGGGATACTTTCCTGGTAACCAGAGACTGGCATAAAGTCAGTAATTGCCTACAAAGGACTGGAGAAACAGTAGAGGAATTCATTGACCTTCAACTGCAGCTGTGAACTATCACAACTGGTGAACGATGAGGACAAAAAAGAATACATAAGGCAAGTCCTGGTTCAGAGATTGGATAAAAAGATTGGTGTCATGGCACCAAGAGTTCCTGCACTGGCTGGCAAAACAAAGACTATACTGATCTGGTGGCTCATGCTATCCATGCTTAGAGACTCCTGAGAGATAAACAGAGCAAGGTTCAAAACTCCCTTTAGATGGCACAGCTTCAGTTTTATCAAGGCAAAACACAGAATGGAAGGGGATCTGGTGATTTTCGTGCAGGATTTGGGTGAGGCCAAGTTCAAAATCATGGTAGAGGACATGGTTGCTTTCAAGGTAGGGGCACTTATGGTGCCTGTTTTCATTGTGGCCAGCTTATTAAAATTGTCCGCAACTGTCAAATAATCAAAAACAACAGGTTCTCAAATTTTCTGTGGCAGTTCCAAATCAGGATAGGATGAGGTGGGGGAACAGACTGCCTTATATCAAAATTTACAGTTAACCACTGCCTCTAAAACAGAGCCATTCATTAAATTTACTGTTAAAGGTAAACTAATTCCCTTTCCAGTAGATATAGGAGCCACATGTTCAGTGTTGTCTAAAACACTGTGTAGGATTGTAAGGGAATAGGCAGCAAGGAAACCAAAAAACCATGAGCCCCACTCACAGACTTTGTGGAGTTACCTTCCATCTCCTGTAAGGCCAATGACTTTTAAAATGCTGCACCATAGTTTGAAAAACCTGTTGCCTTTTTAATGTCATTTCTTGTATGTATCATGCCTATAGCCACCAGGTCATTATGATGCTTTTGATCATTTAATAGGTATCAAAGTGTCAATGAGTGTATCAATAACAGCAGGTATGTGATGTTTGGTATGTGTGTGTTCGCTATTGAATTTCCTAAGGGTTTGTATAACATGAATTCGAGTACAATGTATTACATGCATGTTACCAAAATCCTGACCAAAGTTCTAACTTTACCGTGTGGAAAGTTAGAAAAAGCGCATAACTCAGAGGCCAGTATGCTAATTAGTGACAGAGAAGGAGAATGCAGTTTGCTGATTGGAGCAAGCACTTTGGGGTCAACCCAACTGGAAAGAGTTAAAACCCCCTGACACAAAGGAAATGCTGAGTCTCTTCCAACAACATCACCAGGAGATCTCTCCACTAAGAGCTCCACGAGTCTCATCCATCCACAACTTAGGAGTCTCTTCCATCAACATCTTCAGGGGCTCACTTCTATAAACATCTTCAGGAGTCTCTTCCAACAAGTCACCAGGAGTTCTCATCAACCAAGAGCTTCAGAAGTTCTCATTCCTTGACACTGCGAGGAGATCACGCCTGTTCTGAGCCTCAGCCAAGTCTGTAACGACCGGTTCCTGTGAAGCCTCTCAACTCCAGTAGTCACAGTACCAAAGAACCGCTGCCATGCTCATTAAGCACCCTTCCTGCAATCTGTCTCTGAGACTCCGCTGGGTGCGTGCCTCATTCCAGTCATCATCCTGATTGGTCTTCCGAGACGCCACTCAAAAGCAACCAGATTGCTGATGAATCCCTGTCCAAGGAGACAATGTAAACGCAAGTACAGTACCTCCAGATTCTAGCTGAACTGGTGCATTTAATATAAAGTTTAAAGCCCTTCTAAATGAAACAAAGGTTAAACTGCTAAGTTAATGGTTCGTTCAGGTCATGGTCTGAGAAACAGCATACAGTCCTAGAAACTCGGGACTTCATTCATTCTCTGTTCAAAACCCTTCTCTGTTCGACCTTTATATGTGTGTGCATCCATGTGTTTGTGTTAGATTAGTTTCTGTGTCTTAGAATAGTAATAAAGTCTCGTCTGATTTTAAAGGCAAGTGTCTCTGTGCTTATAATTTATTGTCTTAAAATGTAAATCTTGTTATTGTGCTCTCAGTATAGTGTTTTCACTATATTTAGGATATTATTGCCGGTGGCCACAGAGGTAATACCCCATGCACAATTAACAAATATACTAATTTCAACTTATCGCTGGACGAATAGTTGTTCAGCTATTAAAATATTAAGTTCGCAGAATTTCCACTTCTAAGCTGATCTGCTAATCTCCTACATATTTTGGTGGAGAATGCAGACAGCTTAACATAAACATCTAATTTCCCACATGTGACATTAAGTTCTGATTCAGTTATTACTGTAGGATCATCAGGGCTTCATGTGGTTGAACCATTTAGTCAGCCATTAGCCACTAAACAAGGAACTAAATGATTAATCAGGTTGTCCAGGTAACCTTATGGGTAAAGACTTATTAACAAGATTCAGCATCCAAATTTCATGTCAAGGTATAGATGTACATAATCATGAAATTGGTCTGTTTTCACTGTGTCATCCTGACCCATGTTTTTACTCATGGAATGTCACAGACTGTGCTGTTTATCAGTCTCTGTATTCTGGGATGAATACCAAAGGTTGAGAAATGCCTGAGTTTTTGCATTGTACTAATCTGTTCCTCCATACTGGTCCTGAGGCCACTTGTGAGAATGAATGGTTTCCAGGACCTCGAAATGAAACTCTAACAATTAGCAACATATTTCAGAGCAATCAATTTCTAGGCATGTTGATACAGCTGTGAGCAGCAAACTCTATTTGGAGCTGAGGAAAGTGTGCCTCATATCTCAATGGCTAAAAGGTAGGCAGTTGGAAGGAAGTTGGAAAATGGGTTAAAACCGCTCCAACATGTACTGATTGGATAGATACATTGACCCAGACAGCATAATTTCCATTTCCAATTGCCTAAACCACGCACCAAGAAGCAGGTTATGTTCCTTCTTGGCACGACGAATTATTATCCTGTTTGGATACCTGATTATGCTGAAATTTCACGACCATTTTCAGATTCGGCTCACAAACATCTGCAGTCACTCAGACAGAGGAATCTACGGCTGCTTTTGTGTGCCTTAAAACTGCTGTGGCTAGTTCTCCATGCTTACAGAAGACTGATTATTCCAAGCCATTCAGGTTATATTTACATGAGCAGAATAATAATTATGTCTGGTGTCATAAAACCTTATCACGTGGTTAAAAATGGAAACCCATTGCATATTATTATAAACGTCTTGATTATTTAATGCATGGACATCCATCCTGTATGAGATCTCTGACAGCCGCCACAGAAGCTGTCCTTTGTGCTTCTAATTTAGTTGCTATGCATGACCTCATGGTACATGTGCCACATGATGTGCATAAAATTATTACTAGCACTAGAACTATGCATTTGTCTAATGCTAGACTGCTTACAATCCATAACATGTTGTTTACTCTACAAAAAGTGACCATATATAGGTGTATCATTCTAAACCCAGCCACCCTACTCCCTACACTCGAAGATGGTGTACCACATGACTATTTAACAGAGCTTGATGTTGTGTCCAAACCCAGACCTGACTTGACTCACGTTCCTAATTTGAATATTGATTGTATTTATTTTGTTGATGGTTCTAGTCTGAGACTGTCTCATGGTTCATCTTCATCTGCATATGCTGTGTGTGAACAATACTCTGTCACTGAGACCATTCTTACAGAGGGTGAAACATTGGCTGATTTTACTGAGAGTAATTATGCTTTTAGAAAATTGTATGACACTGGGGTGTCGTATGAACACCAAGGGTTTCTCTCCTTGTCAGGCTAACCCATTTCTCACAAAGTCCCGAGCATAAATTTGTTAGAAGCTGTCAAACTGCCTAAATCTGTTTCTGTATGTAAGTGCAAGGCAAACACACATGACATTGGAATTTATTGAATTAACCCCTGCTCAGGGATACAGTTATTGCTTAGTGATTGTTGAGATGTTTTCAAAATATCCTGAATGTTTTCCTTGCAGGAAACAGGATGCACTCATGGTGGCCGAACAACTGGTAAGTAATAGCTTGTTGGGGGATCCCTAAGAAACTTTCTTCACATAATGGTACTCCGTTTGTGAATAATCACATACCTGTTTGAAAAATTAAACTTTGACTTCAAACAGCATTGTGCCTACCACCACCCCTCAGTAGAAGCTGTGGAAAGAAGGATCCCTGTGGATGATCAATTAGTGAAATATGTCTGAATTGTGCAAAACTATAGAGCATGTGCGTTCACAGGTGAAAGAGGCGTTACCCACACCACATGAAAGGTCCCGACACAATCTGAAAGTTGGAGACTGGGTGATAGTGAAGGAGCATAGAAGAAAAGCTTAGCACAGACCAAGGTGGTATGGACCATGGAGACTTCTACTGATGACCTCAACAGCTGCCAGGGTCGCTGAAACAGACACCTGGGTCCATTGCTCCCGCTGTCGGAAAGAAAACTCATCAGATCTCACACCAGGCAGGCCTCTAACTCTGGTAGGGGCAGAAGAGTCTCCTAGCAAGACAAGCAGGGGTCTGGACTAGTGAGGAGTGCTTTTTGTACTATTTTGCAGGTTGTTCGGGCACTCACCCGGCCGCACTCCTTGTAAGACAATGGAAGAGAGATGACTCATTCCACAGAAACTGTTATATGGAGGGCTAGGGTGTCCCGGCATCCATTCTAAGGACAAACAGACAGACATTGTGATAAAGAAGTAGTGGTATAGAAGTATTTTATATTCTGTGTATGCCTCAAAAGAAACATCAAGGTCACAGACATAGGAATATATCTGCTAGAGACTTTCAACTACATTCACTACATAACATCTGTAATATTCAAGGTGGTCCTAGTCCTGACTTTAGAACACACACACAAACCTATAATACAGACAATTTACCCATCCATGTGGAATCTCAGTTGTTAGCTCTAGCCATAAGAGCAAAAGAAGGCAGCATGTGCAAAAGGTTTTTTTCAAAGCAACATTGGATTGGATCACCCTGATCCACAAACTTTTCAAGATTAGCAAATCTGAATTACCAGTGCTCTAAATGGGACTACATATCACAGTGTAGGCTACTAGCTATGTAAAGAACAACAGGTAGAATAGCCAGCATGGGGTCACTTTAAGTGTTTTTATATGAAGAGACAGAAAACAGCACAATAAAACAATACAAACATCCCCTTCCTTTTTCAATTTCTTTTAAACAGTCAGACCCTTCATATGACCCACAGCAAATAAAAACAAACAAACAATTATACATTATTCACAAAAAATTGTGCATAATTTGAACACGTGTCTGAAATCATAAAAGTCTAAAAGTCCAGTAGTTAACAAAATAAAGAATTTTCAGAGTTTTCATTTGTTGAGAGTCCAGCTTTTTGAAGCTCTGCTTTTAGGAGGCAGATCTAAAGTCTGGCTTTGGTTTGCTGTAGTTGGGTAAGAGTGATTTGTTGAGTACAAATTGAGTACAAATCTGTACTTCCGCTCTTTCGGTTTTTCATTTTACAAGTGACTTATAGGCATCATATTTGTTTGGCAAAGAACATTTCTGGCCTCTTTTCTGAGCTTCTGTGGCAATAACTACTGGCTCTACCAGTGAGGATCCACCTTCTTCCTCACTACATATTTTTTGCTTCAGCATGGTCATTTGTTGCCCTGGCCTTCAGATAGATTTCCATCTAAATTTCACTTGCTCTGTAGTCCTCTTCTGGCCACACCCCATGGCATTCACATTTTGGGTGATATCATCCCAAATGTCTCTTTTTGTTAGTCATTTCTCCACCCTTTTAGAAAACTTCCTACTATTGAGGCATAATGGCACCTAACACCCTCTAGCAGTGTGTGGGTCTCTGCAAATGTGAATTTACATCCTTCTGAGTCCATGGTTCCACCTCTTTGGTGTAGTGTACATAGGGTTTATGTTGCCGCAAACACACCTGAGCAGGCACACTTCAACACTACTCATTGCAATACAAGATGTGCAATTGAACGCTTAAATTAAGTTCTGAAGAGGCGCTTTGCATGCCTTAACTACTTGTGAGTGGAACCACAGGGAGCGTGCAATATAATACTTGCCTGTATTATCCTGCACAACAATGCTACAAGGCGCAATAATGTCTCTCTCTGTTATGATATTTATGATGCACCTGAGCCAGTTGAAGACCCCGACCAACCTCCAGCGCTCTCTCAGAATGAGGAACTGACTGGACGTGCAATAAGGGATGCAATTGTTAGAAACTACTTTTGATTGGTTCATCTCTTTATAATTAATATACAGTGACAAATGACTGTTAACAGTAAATATAGTATTTTTGTTTGATATTGACAGCTGTTTGGGGATTATTTATGGGGACAAAATCTTTTTCTTTTTTACTTTACTGTATTGAAAGAGTTAATTGGTAGCCTAATGTATACTTTATCTACTCTTTCACTGTAACAGTTAAACAAATCTAGTGCAAAATATAAATCAATTTATATACTACATGATGCAAATGTTGTATTATTTGACAAGTTTTATTACATTTTGTTCCTGAAATCCTACTAAAAGGTTTTGAACAACACATACTGAATGTTTGGTGTTTGGTCATATTAATTTATATATATCAGCAACCATTCTATAATCTAGCCATGGGGGTCACAGACCAGTGACTTCTGTGCCCGTCCCAAGCCCGGATAAATAGGGTTGCGTCAGGAAGGGCATCCGGCATAAAACATTGCCAAATTTAATCATGCGAATCGTCAGTACTCTGATACTCTCTGATACTCTCATACTGGATCGGTTGAGGCCCAGGTTAACAACAACCGCCATCAGTGCCAGTGACCTACAGGGCGCCGGTGGAAATTGGGCTACTGTTGGTCGAAGAAGTAGAGGAGGGAGGAGAGTGCGTAGACAG
>CM075017.1:14037679-14051813 GCA_037576675.1 Pangasius sanitwongsei | reverse complement strand
CCAGCAGACTGCAGCATAAAACAGCACACTTGCTACTGTAGTTTGGTAAAACATATGTAGCATCTTCCTGCAGATGTTGAAGGACCTAAGCCGTCTTAGGAGGAAAAGCCGTCTCTGCCCTTTTTTATATTGTAGATCTGTGTGAAGTGACCAGTCCAACTTATTGTCCAGGTGCACACCTAGATATTTGTAGACTGGCACCACTTCAATGTCCGCACCATAGATGCTGACTGGAAAAGGAGGGGGTTTAGCCCTTCGAAAATCCACTACCATCTCTTTGGTTTTAGATGTGTTTACTAGGAGGCAGTTTTTGTGACTCCAGTCACTGAAGGATTTTATCAGAGCTCTGATAAAGATTGAGAGCATCATGAATTCCACAAAGTGCCTGGATATTTGAGGACAAAACTTGATTTCTGTCGCCAAGACGTTCAGACTTAAGCGTTGACCGAGCTTTCAGCAATATAACTAATTTTGAACCCAAGGTTTGCAGAAAATCATGAAATAATTAGAAAATTATAAATCTGTACAAAGTCTCTATATATATTTGGCTTTTTGCTTAGATTAAACATGTTGAAATTTGTATCTAGCATGACTGTTGCTTATATGCCCATCCTGTGTAGAAAGTGTAAAATATTGTATTTAAAGATGAAAGGACACAAGAAAGCCCCCAGAAAGCCAAAAGTCAAGGAAAAAGTTTAACAGGCTCAGAAGTTTAACGTGTCTTTTTCTTAATGTACGACCTATGTTACACACATGATACGGTACATCATTCTTTCTGATGCATCTGATTCATTCCTTTAATCATTTGCAGTCAGAGGAAACTGTCCCCAAATGGACCAGAGGTTTTATGTGAATGTGTTGAGTGGAGACAAATTTGGACAATTTAAAACAAATGTAAGCATTTGTTTAGAAGAATTTGAAAGTCACATTGTGTTGCACGGCACTCTTTTGGAAGTTAGCATTCTCTGACACCTAAGATTGCATCACTGAATTCTGACAACTGGTTAAGGATTTACTAGCACTTTTAACACTTTAGCGTGCTAGTGTCCTGGAAATGAAAAAAATCTGCACAGGGTAAAAGAGTCTCACCCAATAAATTCAATGACTTTCCTACATTTACACAATTTCTCTGTAAAAGAGCTGGGGATTAAATTTATTTATGTTGAACACACAACCTTACATTGGATAAAATTCTCTAAACTCATTTTGCTCACTAATGCTCAGTATTATTTCCTGTAAGACAGTCTGCAACATATTATTCATTGATTCATTTAAATTGGTAAATTAGCAGAAACGTTCAAATTCATTTAATCTGGGAAATTAGCAGACATGTTCAATGTTCAAGGCAATTCTCCTAAATCCTAAAAGATGAAGGGTGTTCCAAAAGACATAATGGGCATGTTAAACTATGTTTAATGAAAATGTTAACATATCAAAAGATTTTGGCAAAATGACTGAGAGGCCACAATTATTGCGAAAATGAAGACGCTTTTAACACAATGCACCCTTATTCCATGGCACATAAAGGGGCTAAGAAGTATATTATAACATGATGCATATCTTAATGTCAAGAGCAAAAGAATTGCTAATAGTTTTTCATTATAAATGGCCTCTATCTTGAGTCTTTAGTCAGACTTGTTAGTGTTTTAGAGACAAAGTTCTATTATTCTAATTTAAAAAGGGAACCGAAAAAGGAAAAGAGATGCTGCATCACTGCTGAAGAGGTATTTAGATTTTAATTAATCCCAGTACAGATGGCCAATGGTCAGAAACATATTTACAAGCACATCAGAGTGAACTTCAATGGTAGCTGAAACAGGTCATTCCATACAAATCAGAAAAAGAAGCTTCTGCCTGTAGGCTAATGTTATTCCCCTCTAAAAGAGTAAAAAAAAAGATGGGTTCCCATTACAGGTGGGGAGGAAGAAAAACCTCTGCCAAGGTAGCAGATCTAGGAAAAATTAAGCAAAGTGCATTGCAAATTGCATTTCATTTGCAGCTGTCATTACAACAATCAATCAATAATTTATAAATTGCTGAGAGATGCTACAGCTCAAGCTATAGAGAAAGGGGTGTATTCATAGTGGGAGGGAAGAGAGCTAGAAGAAATTATTCTAACAAATGTACATATCAACAAATTATACCAAGTGATAAATAATGATAATTTTTTAATAATACACCTTTGATTATTGACAGGGAAATAGTGATATATATGAGCTTGTGGGCTAGTTTCTAAGGAACTGGACTGTTTGGACTATGTACTATGCTTGCAGTGAATGCAGTTTTTGATCTCTTTCTTTTTGCCATTCCCTTTTCAGGCAGTGTGTGACAAATCTGTTTTTAGGGGTCCAGACAACAAAGACCTCAGTCAGGTGTCATAACTCCTGGGTGTGCATGAGTGTAAATAACAGTGTCCACTGCACTTTAGGCTTTCTTACCTATGTTTGTGTGGGTGAGAAGAAAAAAGTACATGAAAGAGTTGACAGGTTCTAACTGAGAGTCTGATGAAGGATGGCATTTCTAGTGTGAAAGATGCAGTAGGCAGATGGAATGGCAAATCCCCTGCATGGCAGAGATATACAGTATAATCCTCCTCATCTTGGTTTGGTTTACCTGCAATTTGTTGACACAGTGCTTGTGTTATTTCAGATTTTGTTATTTTACCATGTATTCCAAAGCTTCCTTACTTTGGAGGGCAAGTCCACTGCAGCTAGTATAAACAAGCAAACTACATTTCCAACACCCACCCACCCACAACAACAATAAAGAAAAAAATGGCCAGTAGTACTGTTCTAGTCTTCACAAGTGGAAAACTGCAGTTGCAGATTTCTTGGTTGCCGCAGTACCTGCAAAAAAACAAAAAAACAAAAAAAAAAAGCAGAAATTGAAACTACTGACATATTTGTAGGAAAAATCGTTAATTTATTGCAATAGAACATGCAGTACTATTTACCAACAATACATCTCTATGTTAAACTGACAGCTGAGACAAGACCATTAAACAGATGAACATTTGATGATGTGTGGTATGTGGTGTACAAATACTCTTATTAAAGTAAATGAAATTCTATTATATACTGTTTTTTTTTTAGTTTTCACAGTACATACACAGCTACAGCATCTTCTCTAATTTTAACTTAATTTGACTAAAATGCTGAAAAAGAACTAGGGAACTCTGGGTAATAAAAGAGTATCATATGCTGGGGGAGACCTCAGAGGAAAAGCTGTGCGCTTCAACTCACCTCTGCAGCAGATGTCATAGACATTATGGCCAAAGAATAAAGGCAAGAGAAAAGAAAAGAAACAGAAATAAAAACTGCATAGGACCAACAGAACAGAATGGAACAGGGAGAGAAACAAGACAGACAGAAAGACTATTAGTTAACATGAGAAGATCTGTTTAAAAGTGTAACTGCAGACTCACAAACAAACAGCTCATGGGTTTTAGTTTAACTACAACATCTACTGGGACAACTTTTCAAATTTCAGTCTTACTTATTCAGAACATGACAATCACACAATTAAAACCACTGACTGGCAAACCTTATTTATGTTTCTCTTAATATTGCAACCTATTCTTTAAAAAATCTCTGGATTTCAGGTTTTGTCTTGCGGTAAATTGAATTCTCAGAGTAGGTGTGAAGTCAAACTCTAGACAGCTTCTATGATCATTTCTTTAAGCATCATTTAGTTTATCACTGGCATGAACTGTCTGCCACATGTAGGCTTTTAGACAGGAGAGAATATTAAGGCCTCAAATAATTCTTACCAACCTCTTCAATGACAATACTGCTATGATACTCTATAGGAGGGTGAGCAACACAAGTCGGATACCTTGGCGCTGATACATCTAGTCTACTCAAACGGTATTAAATGTAACCTAAAATGTCATTCCTTACCCATACATTTATGAAATTAAATTTACTGTCAAAAAAGTTATTTTTTTGTTTATGTTTCTTCCATTAATTAGCAAGTTAATTATGGGTTAGTCCATTGTAATGTGGGCGAATGAAGAGCCACTGGCAGTTTTGCTTAAGTAACACAAGCTCCTTAGCTACTGTTATTGTTATGATATGGTTTCACATACATACATGTAAGACTGGTCACACACAGCTACACTAGTTGTAACTTTCCACTCCTCAGCCATACTGAAAATTAGCCCATACTATTCCTATTCTTCAATGGCTACAATGGCTTCTACATACAGTTTAAAATGATCATTTTCATTAATAAATATTCCATGGTCTTGCGCTTATGTACTTGACTCAATAAAACTGCCACCACGGTTAATAATGTAAGATAGCTAACATAATCTCACCAGCATAAAGGTAACAGACAACTTATTGTTTTCATTAATTACTGGCAATGTTAGAATTGCGAGGTGAAGTATTCCTTTAACCAGTGGTACTGGACACATGTATTCTTTGTATATCATATTACCTTTTCCTCCAGATCCTTAATTTGCCTTCTCTGAATATCTGTCTTATCCTCCAAGTCTCTGATTCTCTGTGATGAGAGAAAAAATGAAAAACAAATCATATTTTACTGGTAGAAGTAACATATGTATACAATTTAAAGGTCTTTACCTGCATTTTGATGTCAGTGATGCTTCATATTTAAGAATATGCAAACATTAATAGGCAAACAGTAATGCATAATAAGTCAACTAGGGCAACATTATTTTTTTCAAATATCTCAATTTCAAAATTAAACTGGTCAGCTCAGAGCGAAAAATAAACCACAGGAGGCAAAACAGTACCGACAGGGAGAAAAGGAGAGTGTGAGATAGGCATCTACATGGTTCAACGACCGACCTTGACTCGGAGAGGAATTTTAACTAAAGAGAGAAAAAGTGAGTGTGAGATGGCCAGCTACTCTGTCTACCAACTGATCTTGACTCAGAAAGGAATCCCCCCCGCCACCTTTTTTTTCCAACTAGAGTGAAGTTCTTTTTCTTTGTTTCCCTAAAGACCTCTGCAACCACAGAAACAGAAAAATGTACCGTTTACCAGCTTCATCTAATCAGAAGACTCAGCGTGCAGATATGTAGTTGTTTGTGCAAGATATGCTGTGCAATATATGTTGTGCTACATCAGGCTAAGGTAGTGAGTGTTGTGCAAAGCTCTAGTCCTATGTGTTGTCCTGGCTGAGGGCCCAAATGGCCTGTGGGAAGAAGCTCCTCCTCATTCTCTCTGTGTTGGCCTTCAGGGAGCAGAAGCACTTCCCTGACTGCAACAGAGAGAAGAGTCCATTGTTCGGATGGCTGAGGTCCTTCATTATCTTCCTGGCCTTGGTCCAGCACTGCTTGCTGTAGACAGACTGCAGGTCATGGAGCTCAGTGTGGATGGTATGCTCAGCTGATTGCATCACACTCTGGAGAGCCCGCCTATCCTGCTTGGTGCTGTTCCCAAACCAGGCTGTGATGCTTGCCTAGTTACTGACATTTTCCTCACTCATGTCTACATACTGTACCTTTCTTCTTAGTTTCCTGGACTCTCTGAATGATTAGTGGATATTTGTATCCACTAATCATTCAGAGACTTTTAGTGGATGAGGCTTTAAGGTAATAAATATTTTGTTTCACTCAACTCAGAAGTCTTAGTCCTTGGACCCTAAGGACTAAGACTTCTTTGTTATTATAAATAAACTAGCTGAGCACAGTATAACCCTTATGGTTTTACACCTATGTCATGCACTATGGCTCAAAATCTTGGCATCATATTTGAAAGTGACTTATTTAAACCCAGTATTAGTATTATTGCTATAATATCATCCATCTCCTTCCATCTCCTGAATACTGCCAAATTTAGAAAAATGCTTTCCATATATGACATGAAGATTTTTTGAATTTTTAAAATCTAGGTTACATTTTGCTTTTGACATACAAATTTAATTCATATACAGTCCCCTGAAAGTATTGGTACGACAAGGCCAAGTTTTTACTATGCAACTATTACAGCTACTTGCAGCTGCGGCAGGCTGAACACAGACACAGAACAGGCAGGATTAGTGCAAACACACATGTATTTTTATTAATTTAGGGCAGCATTGAGAGGAGGTGGTACTGCTGGTGGAGGAAGAGTGAGGGTGGCTGGCTTTCTAGGCTGAGGGGCTGTAGTGTGGAGTGGGGTTGGAGAGCCGTTGTCTTATGGGCGTGGCAGCACGCGTGAGCAGTGATGAGGTGCAGCAGCGTGGAGTCAGGAAGCGTCCCTGGAGGGGGAGGTCATAGACTCGCAGTGTGGCATAGAGGGAGGGCAGTATCTTCAGCGCTGTCTCTGGAGAGAGAGAAAAACAAGTCAGCATTCTTTTGAAAACAAAACATGCTCACCTCTCTGTGTCTACTGCGCCCTTTTATTCTCTCTTGGCTTCTGCATGAGAGTGAAGAGCTGCCGCTGTCGTTACTGGCCACCAGCCATGCCTTGTTCTGCCGCCCCACCTTGTAGCTATGTGCTCCTATGCTTTCCACAAGATTAATGGTGAAGTGGCACTGTCCCTTCAGCACCTTGGTGGCAGTCGCCCAAGGAGCGTGCAGCATTTTGTGTGCTAGGGCTGGAGGCCCATGGCCACAGTACCCCCTCCTCAGCTCCGAGCCTACTGTCAGCGATGTTTGTGCCCAGAGACGATACCTTCGGGAAAGGCCGTCGGCATTGCCGTGACTCGGTGCTGCACCTGGAACGAGAAGTCCTGTAACGAGAGGAACCAATGAGTTACTTGGGCATTACTGTCTTTGGCCTTGGCCATCCATTGGAGTGGGGCATGGTCTGTGATCAGGGTGAAGTACCAGCCTGTGAGGTAATAGCTCAATTCCTCGATGGCCCACTTTGTAGCCAGGGCTTCTCATTTGACAGCGGCATATCGTCGTTTGGCAGGGGTCAGCTTTCTACTCACGGACAACACTGGATATTCCTCCCCGTCGAAGTGCTGGGAGAGCATGGCGCCCAGCCCGGTTGCAGAGGTGTTGGTGTGAACGATGAAGGGTTTGTCAACTTTGGGGTTTCTGAGGACCAGGGAGCTTGTAAGAGCCCGTTTCAGGGCTCTGCTTCCACTGACCAGCACACTCAATCCGGTTGGCCTTCCCAGTTAGATCTGGCGGGGGGATAGAGAGGAGAATTTAGGCACAAACCATCAACCCCAAGAAAGCTTGTACCTGTTGCTTCATTGTGGGCTGCGGGTATTCTTTCACTGCCTCTATCTTCTTCTCCTGGGGTTTTAGAAGTCCCCGGCCAATGTGGTACCCCATCTACTGTGCTATTGTCTATTGTCAGCACTAGATGACAATTTCATAGGTTTGCTGCCAGTGCGGCCTTCCACGGCTTGCCCAGGACTTCCTTGTGGAGGTGGTTTGACCAGGTGGCGGAGTGGATTGCGACATCGTCCAAGTAGGTTGTGGCTAACTGCTGGTGGGGCCACACAACGATGTCCATGAGTCACTGGAATGTTGCAGGGGCACCATGGAGCCTGAAAGGAAGAACCCTTTACTGCCAGTGGCTGCTGAACACTGTTTTGGGCTTGGCATTGGGGGCTAGGGCTACCTGTCAGTATCCTTTTGTGAGGTCCAGGGTGGAAATGAAGCGTGCCCTTCCTAGGCACTCCACTGGGAAAGGTTCGATCCATCTCTTTAGCAGATTAACATGGTATAGCTGAGTGTCTAGGCACTTACTGGGCTGTTGCAGGTGGTAGTTCACTGGGCCCACCCTCTTGAGGACTGTATATGGGCCCTGCCAGCTGGCCAGGAACTTGCAGGTGGTCGATGGAAGCAGGAGGAGCACTCGATCACCAGGCTAGAACCCTCATGGTTGAGCTGGGCAGTTGTAAACCCTAACCTGCTTGGCCTGTGCTTCCTCCATGGGCTTTTGGACAATGGGAGTCATGCAGCTGATCTGTTCCTGCATTTCATTTACATTTACATTTATGGCATTTGGCAGACACTCTTATCCAGAGAGACTTACAAAAGTGCTTTGAAGTCTATCAATAAATACATTCTGATACTGGCTCATTAGGTCACAAACTAAGAATGCCATCAGTCCAAAAACTCTGTTGGGGAGGTAATATAGGAACAAGTGCTCAGACAATACAAAGTTTTTTTTTCATGCTAATTTAAGTACTTTAGGAAGAGATAAGTCTTTAGTCATTTGAAGACTGACAGTGACTCAGCTGTTTGGACATCTTGGGGAAGTTCATTCCACCACCTAGGTGCCAGAACAGAGAAGAGTCTCAATGCATGCCTTCCTTGTACCCTGGGAGATGGTAGGACGAGTTGAGCAGTGCAAGAGGATTGGAGGGAGCATGGTGCAGTGCGGGATGCGATAAGTGCTTTGAGATAAGTGGATGCTGGTCCATTTTTGGCTTTGTAGGCAAGCATCAATATTTTAAATCTGATGCGGGCAGCTACAGCAAGCCAGTGGAGGGAGCTTAGCAATAGGGTGGTGTGGGAGAACTTAGGAAGGTTAAAAACCAGTCATGCAGCTGCATTCTGGATCAGTTGCAGAGGTCGAATGGTGCTCAGAGGCAGATCTGTCAGGAGCGAGTTACAGTAGTCCAGTCTCGAAATGACAAGGGACTGAACAAGCACCTGAATGGCCTGAATGGGAAGAAATGGACGAATTCTTCTAATATTATAAAGGAGAAATCAGCATGAACGTGTCAGATTAGCAATGTGAGAGGAAAAGGACAGTTGATTGTCCATGCTTTGCGTGCAGTAACCGAAGGCAAGATCAGAGAGTTGTCCAGGGAGATCGCAAGATCCTGACATGGGGATGAACCACCTGGTGAAAAGGACATAAGGTAAAAGCAGGTCCCAGTTTTTACCTTCCTCATCCATGACCCACTGTAGCATCTTCTTGAGCACCTGGTTAAGACGCCCGACCAGACTAGAACCGGTTCTTGAGTTTCTCTAGTGTGTTGCAGGTCCCCAAGTGACTGCCCAAGGGGTTTGAGTGGGCCAGGTGCATTACTATGTTGATCTTGGAGTGGGGGACTACTAGGAAGTTGCAGGTAGTAGAGGAGGCCACCTCGGATCAGGAAGTAGGATGATGGCAGTGTCAGATCGGGCAGCTGGTTTTCCTACACTACCAGAAGCACGTGGATCCAACAATGTTTCAGGCATCTGTCCTCCTTCTGCTCGTGCCCGAAGTTGCCTTTGCAAGTGACCTCCTGCATCAGCGTCATCCTATTCGTGGGCGAGGTATTCGGCCCGGGCCAGGGGAAAGCCCCACTGCAGTGGTCGTCCCAGACAGCTGGGCCTGGTTGTCCAGGGGTGCATGAGTGGGACTGCTTGAAACCCTGGCCAGTCCCTCCCCAAGAGTAGAGGCATGGGGAGTTCTGGCACAACCCCTACCAGCATCGGCCACTCGCCCTGATGATCCCTGACCTGGACCTTGGTGGCGGGACCTACCTGACTTCGCCATGCATGAGGGAGACCGAGAGGCTCTCACACACCTTGGCAGTGCCTTCGTGAGTGTGAACATGCTCCCTGAATCAAGGAGGGCGGGGATGGGCATGTCATTCACTTCCACAGTGGAGGCCCACTGCCACACTATGAAGACGTTTGGATTTGAGATCAAAAGACAAAAATGACACAACAGATCAGAATTTTGGCTTTCATTTCTTGATATTTACATCGAGATGTGTTAAACAACTTAGAACATGTCACCTTTGGTGGCAGAACACTCAATTTTTAGGTGAGCAACAGTATTAGAACAGATAGTCTTAAAGTAAATAACATTTAATATTTGGTTGCATATCCCTTGCTCGCAATAACTGCAGCAAGCCAGTGACCCACTGACATCACCAAACTTATGCATTCTTCATTTGTGATGCTCTTGCAGGCCCGTGCTGCAGCTTATTTCAGTTGTTGTTTGTTCTGGGTGGTTTCTCCCTTCCATCTCTTCTTCAGGAGGTGAAATGCATGCTCAATTGGGTTAAGGTTTGGTGATTGACTTGACCAATATAGAACCATCCAATTTGTTTCCCTCTGATGAAGTTGTTTGTTGTGTTGGCAGTGTGCTGCTACCATCATGAGTTTCATCAAGATTAAGGATTAGTGAGCCCATTCCAGAAGTAGCCATGCAAGCTCAAGGCATGGCACTACCTCCACCATGAATGATGAGCTCGTATGTTTCGGATCATGAGCAGATCCTGCCTATCTCCACACTTTGGCCTTTCCATCACTTTGGTAAGGTTAATCTTGGTTGCAGAACTTTTGTGGCTCATCTCTGCATTTCTTTGTGAATTTCAGTCTGGCCTTCCAATGATGAGTGGTTTGCATCTTGTGGTATGGCCTCTGTATTTCTGCTCTCAAAGTGTTGTTTGAACGGTGGATTGTTATACCTTCAACTCCGGCCTGTGAAGGTTATTGGTAATGTTACTGACTGTTGTTTTTGGGGTTTTCTTTACAGCTCTCACAATGTTTCTCTTATCAACTGCTGTTGTTTTCCTTGGCCGACCTGTTTGATGTCTGTTTGTTAGTACACCAGTGGATTCAATCTACAATTTATCCTTTTTAACAACAAATGCAGTCTTTTGACAGGCGAAACTCATGGCTCAAACCAAGAGTAGACATTCAAAGCTAGAGGTTGTTCAATCAATCAATCTAACGGGGCACCTGTCAGTCAAATGAAACCTGAAATTCTGATCTATCATCTCATATTCATCTTTTGATCTCAAATAGAAATATCTTCAGTGTAAAGCAAAAACAATAGAATAGGCTTTGCCATTCCAATTTAGCTGGAGGGGACTGTATATTTTATAAGCCACCTCCCCCATTATTGTGCCTAAATGAAGGTCTCATATTGTAAGTTCATATCAAGAACTGTGAACACCATAACAGATGGTGAGCAATTTCCCTATATTTCTCCTAATCTTGGGTATATCCTTCTTGCCAATATTTGGAAATCTGACACACCGTTTCAGTGTATGTCTAGATAAAGCCTTACCTGTTCAGGCAAACCCACAGTTGCCTATCCATAGTCAAAGGATTACAGGTAGTGAATAAAGGTTATAGATGTTTGTACAGAGTTGTTGGTCTCTCAGGCATTTTTCAGGCAGACTACTTAAGCCTGCTAGAGCACTAATAATAATGTTGCACTCAGATAATTTTAATAAAGTTATGCATATGTCACTTCAGGATACTAAACATTTTCTTCTCTCTCGGTCACAGAGTCTACAAGCTCCTTCCCCTGCCATTCTCAAGAATGCACTATTTGGGTCTCAGCCATTTTGTAGTGTTGTCTGAATTCTCAGTGGGCAATTTTTTCCCCAGGATAATTCTACTCTATTCTATTTATCTACACATAGGTGATACTTTGGTGATGCACCTAGGTATACTGACTAGCATATATCACTATTGTCCCATTAAAGAGGGAGCAAGCAGAAAGGAGGAAGGGAAGAGCTGCAGCAATGTAAATTAATGAGAGAGTTACAACTGAGCAGTTGAGGGTTAAGGGCCTTGCTCAAGGGCCCAACAGTGGCAGCTTGGTGGTGCTGGGGATTGACCTCGCGACCTTCCGATCAGTAGCCCAACGTCTTAACCACTGAGCTACCACTGCCCACTAGTGTGACTGCTAGTTAGTAAATGCCAAACTGTGCTGCATCTGCATTATTAGTCAGCTTGTCTAAATTCATGGTATAGCTAAGCTATCAGAGGATAATATTCACATGATTATTTTATATGCATTTATGGATATATAGGAGCAGGGGCGGATCTAGGATCAGACCTTTAAGGGTGCTCAGCCACTAATGAATGTAGCGTAAACATGCAAAGTATTAGCTGGTTTTCCTTACAGTATTTGATTGACTACTTTTACGTTCCCAAAAACTGATTTTTAAAATTAGCAAAAAAAAGCTGATTTTTAAATCCAACAAACCAGCAAATAAACAAAAAATGGGTTTTAAAATGAGTATGTAAGTGCCAATTGCCAGGCAAAGGTTGTGGAAAAAAATGCTTTCTGCAAAGTAACACAGTACCATGGACAAAGTTTGTCCTGTCTTTTTTTCTTTTACCAATTTGATTTGCAGATCTTGTTCTTTTCAAATTTACTGATAAATGTTGTGTTTGTATATGTGTGTATGTGTGTGTGTAACTCATGCATTTCATGCTATAAACCAACAAAAGAAATCATTTTAATTAACTTTTCATGGTTTTCAAAGTTTTCATGGACTCTCTGTTGACCTTTTTAGCATTGTAAATAAAATTTTGATTCCCCTTATATGTCAAGTATTCAATTATTTGTCTAGAAATACACCCAAATTCTGTGAAAACAGTTGTTGAGCAACAAAGCCATTACTTGGTTGACAAAGTTATTATGCAAAATAATTGTAATACATGAAAAATAAAAATGACACTCTTCATGAACTACACTTATCAAATTACGTTTAACTTTGCTGTTTAAATTTTGGCTGAACTTACTCCCAACCCCCTTCTTACAAACAATGATTTCACCAAAAATATGACAGAGGAAAAACAAACAAAACCAGATCTCATGTATGACAACTTCCAGTTCGTTTCTGCAATTGCTTTTAAATTTTAAATGTAGTACAGTAACCGAAGTACTGTGTGCTATTGCTGCTATTTGTTATGATGATGCTGTTATTATTATTATTATTATAATTATTATTATAAATGTTTTTTCTGTTAAGGAGTCTTCTGTGAGGGAAGGAATGAACAGATATCTCATGTCTGCAGTCACTCAAGTTTCCTTAATAAAACTGTTCATCAATTGCAATAACTCATAGTATTTTAAAATTTGATAGCTAAGGACATTTCCTCATAGTTTTCACTGGTGCACTGGAGCCCAAACATGTCTCTTGATACAGATGTTCCTCCACAGGGCTTCTTTCAACAGAGTAAAAAGAACAAATGTAACAATAGTTTATTGTCAAAACACAACTGCACTAAGAAAATCTTTTGTTCATGCCAGTTGTTATGGCAACCCCTAACTGCACAAACAATACCAGTTTTCTGCGAATCCATAATTATTAACATTAAGGAGATGTTATATAGCAATGTCAAAGATGCTGTAATGAATAGAAGCTAGCCAGCTAAAATAACCGGAAACTGCCAACCAGAAGTCTTAGAAAAAAAACCTATGAACACACCCATCTGACTTGGTGTGTTCGGTGGACACTTCTGTGTTAATGTGTATTTGCATCTTTGCATCCCAAAGAGGGAGATCGACGTGGCATGCAGGGATGCTCTAGGATGCAGTCCTCCCACGAGGGAGCTTATCCTTGGTCAGCTTATCCTTCAAATCAAGGACATGTTTTCTTTGCATCGAATTAACCAAAACTTTGGAATTATTTTATTAATTCAACAATTCAAAATAGCTAAGTTAAAAGCATGATAAATCAGCCTACATCCTGTGAACATGTTACAATTTCATTACCTTGATTTAGTATCTTACGGCTTTATTAAGTTGTGTGCACAATGAATTGTCGGCAAAAGACGATATGCTAAATATTAGGATGTGCTCGAGCAAGTGCTATTTATACTTACTATACTACTACATTATACTGTTTTTACACTTAAGGGTGGAAGCTCTGATTAATGTGATGATCACTACTAGAACTATTCATGCAGCAATATATTGGCAATTTACTAGACTCCTATTAGATGTTTATACAAATATTTGCCATCTGCTCATTGTAGTAGTCTTTTTTCTTTTTCTTTTTTAAATTGGCTCTTGCTTTCATGTTACATTTGTGTCACATTTGAAAGCAAATTAAAAATTTAAAAATCACACTATTTCCTAAACACTATTTCCTTTTTTCCTGATTTTTTTTTGGGCTTAAAAGCAAGTGCTTGTGTTTAACCCTTTGGGGTCGACTTGCAGTTTTTAATGATAACAGCGAAAACAGCTTAAAATGCTCCGTCTTTTTTGATTGTACACATAAGAGTAATACATCTATAATGAATGTAATGTAATGAATCTGTAAATGGTCTATTTTTATTTGTGTACACTCACAATATCAACAAATCATTGTGCTTTTGTAAAATAAAGAATATATACAGGGTGTGCTTTCAGCCGTCTCAGTCTCCGCGCTTATCTGTTTGAAACGCATCACTAAAATGAACTGAAACTCAGCGAATACTTGACACACAGAGATGAGAAATATATCTATGGAAAGCTTGAGGTGT